>OY759261.1:18997793-19447793 GCA_963662155.1 Lamellibrachia columna
GTGCCCTTCCAGGACCCACCATTCTTTTCCAGGACCCACCGTGCCCCTCTAGGACCTACCGATCGTTCCCTTCCAGGACACCCCGTGCCCCTCCATGAGACATCGTGCCCACCGAGACATACCGTGCATATCCAGGACCCACCATGCCCCCAGGACCCACCGTGCACCTGCAGGACCCATCGCGCCCCTCCAGGACACACCGTGCCCCCAGGACATACAGTGGCCTCCAGGACCCACCATGCCCCAGGACCCACCGTGCCCCTCCAGAACCCACCGTGCCTCTCACCCACTGTGCCCCTCCAGGACCCACCGACCGTTCCCCCGAGACACCCCGTGCCCCTCCAGGAGACACCGTGTCCACCGAGACATACCGTGCCCCTCCAGGAAACATCGTGCCCATGCCGGACCCAACGTGCCCCTCTAGGAACCACTATTCCCCTCCAGGACCCATCGCGCCCCTCCAGGACACACTGTGCTCCCTGGACATACAGTGCCCCTCCAGAACCCACCATGCACCAGGACCCACCGTGCCTCTCCAGAACCTACCGTTCCCCTCCAAGACACCCTGTGCCCCTCTAGGAGACACCGTGCCCACCGAGACATACCGCGCGCCTCCAGGACATACAGTGCCCCTCCAGGACCCATCATGCACCAGGACCCACCTTGCCTCTACAGAACCCACCATGCCCCTCCAGAACCCACCGTGCCCCTCCAGAACCCACCGTGCCTCTCCAGAACCCACCGTGCCGCTCCAGGACCCACCATGCACCAGGACCCACCGTGCCCCTCCAGGACCCACCGACCGTTCCCTTCCAAGACACTATGTTCCCCTCCAGGAGACACAGTGCCCATCGAGACATACCGCGCCCCTCCAGGATACACCGTGCCCATACCGGACCCAACGTGCCCCTCCAGGACCCACCATGCCCCCAGGAACCACCATGCCCCTGCAGGACCCATCGCGCCCCTCCAGGACACACTGTGCCCCTGGACATACAGTGCCCCTCCAGGACCCATCATGCACCAGGACTCATTGCGCCACTCCAAAACCCACCATGCCCCTCAAGGACCCAACGTGCCTCTCCAGAACCCACCATGCCCTTCCAGAACCCACCGTGCCGCTCCAGGACCCACCATGCACCAGGACCCACCGTGCCCCTCCAGGACCCACCGACCGTTCCCTTCCAAGACACTATGTGCCCCTCCAGCAGACATAGTACCCATCGAGACATACCGTGCCCTTCCAGGATACACCGTGCCCATACCGGACCCAACGTGCCCCTCCAGGACCCACCATGCCCCTGCAGGACCCACCATGCCCCTGCAGGACCCATCGCGCCCCTCCAGGACACACTGTGCCCCTGGACGTACAGTGCCCCTCCAGGACCCATCATGCACCAGGACTCACTGTGCCACTCCAGAACCCACCGTGCCCCTCCAGGACCCAACATGCCCCTCCAGGACCCACCGACCGTCACCCTCCAGGAGACACCGTGCCAACAGAGACATATCGTGCCCATCCAGGACCCACCTTGCCCCTAGGATCCACAGTGCCCCTGCAGGACCCATCATGCCCCCAGGACCCACCGTGCTCCTGCAGGACCCATCGCGCCCTTCCAGCACATGCCGTGCCCCCAGGACATACAGAGCCCTTCCAGGACCCGCCATGCCCCAGGACCCACCGTGCAATCCCAACGTGCCCCTCCATGACCCACATTGCCCCTATAGAAACCATTGTGCCACTCCAGGACCCAACGTGCCCCTCCAGGACATACTATGCCCCCCCAGGACCCACCGTACTATCCACAGCCGGGTGGCTATTGAAAACGTCTCATGTAAACTGCACTATTTTACAAGTATTTTTTAGAAGCAAAAATCCGTAAAGAGATGTCACCGCCGCTTGTTTTCGATGGTTAATTCTGAGTAAACTCCCGATAACTGCATAGAGTTGAAACCACCCTGACGAAGATAGCTACTTGTAGCCATACGCAGCTACATAATCCTTGAATAGAAATACACTGAATTTTGACCGAATCTGAACAACAGCACTGTTGAAATACACGCAGTTTCATAATGTGTGGCCTAACGTCAACGCAATCGGCAATAATGTTGAAATGCCAGCTATATCGTATTGAATAGCGTCGCATTTATTTTGTATTTCGTGCTTCTAGCATCATAATATCGATTAATCTAATCTACACACGGGCGACTAAATTACAATATAGTCATGCTTCGAGCCGCTGCCGGCTCAACCAGTGTCATTCAAAAAGAGCAACATTTTAATGAGTTATACAAAATTAGGTTACACAATCAATCGCACGAAAGATTACACAATCTCTCGTCGTCTTACTCGGGCATTAATGTGAACCATTCACATTAAAACATAATTGCCCACTTGTGGTCATTATTACGTTTCCCGCCTTTCTTTGCCGATCCCACTTCATTTCCATTGTTTCGCTCGTCTCGTTTCGGAACCATTTCGCGAAAAATCGAACTTAGCTTGTAGCCACTACGACATGCCAGCTCGGTTGTGCAAATGTGTTATATTTAGCTTTGATGAATTCATCGGACAAACTGTTACATAATTTTCGACTGGGCTCTGTAGACATTAGACGAGAAAATACAATGGCTCCGAATCTATGGATCTATATTGAGACATACATTATTCACAGTTTGGCAAGTTCCGTTATCTGATCAAGCTTGTTATATGGTTTTAACGGAAGTAGGCGAAAGGTGGGTGCAGTGTGGGCAGTATGGCCAGTGGGCACACGGTGAGTGTGCCGGGTTTATGTGCGAAATTTGCATCGACGATTAAGTGGCATCGCACATCTTTACGAGGGGGCCCACTTTGGCCGCCATGTTTTGCTCAATAAAAAAACAATCTGACTTATAATATTTTTTAAGATAGGGTAGCAATGTTATGCATACACGTAGTCAAGATACTTAACTGGGCAGGGTAACACAAGCTAACCTTGTTTGTACAAAACATTCCTTCCCCTACTTACATTTGTGTTAAAACGACAGCACATATTAAATATTAATTCATTTCCGGGTTCCTGTCATACGAATGAAGTACCAGTGACGTTGACGCGTTTCCCTTCAATGATATTGCCCCCTGAAAATGTTCTGGGAAAAGGGCACATTTGCGGAAAACGGTACGTGTGCAGCGCACGGGTTGACATCTTGCTAGTTGGAGGCATGTGTACGTGTCAATAACAGAATGATCCCTCTTGTACAAACACAGAATCCATTTTGTTTTGACGACAAATGGCAGTGAATGTCTTCTATGTTGATTTTTTTCGAGAGCAACATTGTAGGATCTGACGAAAACGATACTGAAAGTCGGTGACAGGACAACACTGAAATTGTACATGCTTTATTCAAGCCAAATCCTTATTTCGCGCACATTGCCTGACTGACTTTTAGCGTGGGTTTCAGCGTGAGAAACAATAGTGTAGTGTACCCCTCTGTCTGTAACCCGCAAAAGATGAGCCCCGGCAGTAGCGTCGTTAACACGGCTCAGACAATTCTGCTAACCGCCTCGCACGAGATCAGAGTGAATAAATCACGGAATGAATAAAACATACAGATCAACCTGTCTGCAGACAATGACAACGCCTCCGAACGAGTGACACCACTTAACAGTCTCTCCGCCATCGACACCTCATCAGTATTCCGCAGTCGGGATCCGTCCATCATTACCCACGCACGCACGCACGCACGCACGCACGCACGCACGCACGCACGCACGCACGCACGCACGCACGCACGCACGCACGCACGCACGCACGCACGCACGCACGCACGCACGCACGCACGCACGCACGCACGCACGCACGCACGCACGCACGCACGCACGCACACCAGGCCGTTCACATTTGGCGACGTTTACGTACTCGTACAAAGCGCACTAATTCTCACACCCCGAATAAATACTCTAAAATGTTGATAATTGTCCAGATTGAAAAATCTATACATTGTTGTAACACGACACGGTGAATGTATACATTGTTGTAACACGACACAGTGAACGTATACATTGTTGTAACACGACACGGTGAATGTATACAGGACGTACGATAATATCCATCAGAATATTTTACAAATATTTATTTCCAATAATTAAGTTAAAGTGTTGTGTTTTTCCTAACATCTTTACGGTGTCATATTGATGATTGTTTTCCACGAAGTTGTGAATTTCCAAGATGTCTGACTGTATTACAGGTAAAAGGTAAAGATACGTTCTTATATAGCGCGGTATCCGGTCCATAGGACTGGTCAAAGCGCTTTACACTTCACCCCCTGGCAGACCTGTTCATTCCAAGGCCATCTCAACTTCTTTGGGAAGCATATTACAGCGCCTCCCCGTGACCGGTTAAGCGATTTAAAACAATATAGTAGTTCCATAACATGACGCATCGGCAGTCAGACTTTGCATGCGACCGAAATGAAAACAAAGTAGTAGTTCCATAACATGACGCATCGGCAGTCAGACTTTGCATGCGACCGAAATGAAAACAATGTGTACGCGGGCATTGAACCCCTACAAGTGTGAACGGTCCATAAAGAGTCCCTAGGAAAGTTAGGATTGCTTGTGATGTGTGTATGTTTCGAGCAATTTTGTATCGGTTAAGTTAGTAAAGTTAATGTGTTCTGCACTGCCGCAATATATCTTTTATTTGATGGCAATAGACAGACGCTGACCGCTCGCGTGTCAACACAGTGGCTATATATTCTGCAGAACGCAGCGGCGTATCTAGGATCTCGCTAAAGGATCTCACAAGGGGGGAGGGGCAAAGGGGGAGGCCAAAGGGGGAGGCCAAAGGGGGCCAAGCTTAGTCATCCAATAGTCTACCAAGCTACCATGTGGTGGCAGGAACAATCAAAACGCACCAACATTTCAAAATCATTCACGGTGCTAGTTCGTAATTGAGGGTGTCAGTTTTGCTTGTTTTTTTTTTAAAGTATATATATATATATATATATATATATATATATATATATATATATATATATATATATATATATATATATATATATACATACATATATATATATATATATATATATATATATATATATATATATATATATATATATATATATATATATATATATATATATATATATATATATAGTAGGTATGTCATTTTCGCGAAGTTCCCACACGAGGTCGGATAATTGATGTTTAATGGGCTCAGAAAGTTTATTAAAGAAAATCATTGGACACATTTTCCACGGAGCCCGGGAAATGCATTAATCATCACCAATGGCAAAAGTGAATGTGGTCTTATCCCAATCTGATGTCGATATCTTGCAGATACGACGAGACGGACGTGTAACACGGACAATCGATTATGCGGATGTAGCACAGTTAACATAATGTGGTTTGAGGACACTAAAGTTAGGGTCCGGAAATTACGTGGATACGAAATAAAAGGTTTTTTTAAATATTGAATGGTTATGAAGATATTGATAGGAATATGTTCTTCGAACTTAAATAAGACAGAGGGCACAATGCAGCATTGATCAAGGAGCAGTGGAAGTTGGATATGGCAAAAAAACTCATTCTCACAGAACACGATAAATGAATGGTACAAATTATCCAATGATTGCGTCAATGTTAGCAGAGTGAATATGTTTGAAACTAAAATTTACAGATACCTGATAAGAACGGGACCATACATTACATAAAAAAATGTTGACTCTCTATAAGCCAACGTCCACTTGTCGTGCGGAGCTGGTGGCTTTAATGGCAGCCTTGTTAAACCTTGCTGACAGTATTGATTGCCTTCAGATAGGAAACGAAAGCATTACTAGAAATTAACTTCACATCATCTGAAGACATTGTTAATTTCCCCTGAAACCAGTGATATTTGTAAATAACGTTATTCTCTGTTGTGTGCAAAGGAACGAGGGTACCCTCTCAAAAACACCGGTAGTTAAGGGTACATATTTGGATCGTTGTTATCGTACAATTCATGTTATGTTATGGTATTATTTATTATCTATTCTAACACACTGACCGCCGAAATGTGTGTTAAAGAACCAACCTTAAAAGAAATATATTTGACATGATTTGCTGATGAATATTGGCCTTGCCGCTTAGTACATTCGCGAACAACTGTTGATAATATCTGCGGAAGCATTTTATGGATGTCCGGCTTTCACGGGATCACGCGATATTCACGGGATCACGCGATGGGTAGATAAATAGCATACGTAAAATGACGACCCCCCCCCCCCCCGTATGGTAAACATGATATTCTGGCCGAAACATTCAAATTAACCACATCATGTTCAAATTACATTAAAAAATCAAAATGCTAGAACAGATGTAGTGTATACAATGTTATATGATTTTACTATACAAATGATCAGACTGTGTAGCTTTATATTGTTTACCGACATCTGGCAGAGAAACATGATCTTTCCCCCGAACAGTCAGCCGTATGGCGAGCTGGAGATAGAGCGGTGTGTGATGTGACAATCTATGTAGGGTGCACTTGTTGTTTATACACAACGGCTGCGTTAAGATGACATCAGTTTCGGGCCATAAATACCTGTCAGGACTATCAGCAGTTGCGCCGGGCTGAAGCTCGTATCCGCATCTGGCTCGCGAGAGGGACATCGCCGCAAAAACAAGGCCTAAAATAGCAGGCGCCAGATAGCTCGCGCAACTGACTAGTTTTGTGGACTCTTGCACAAACGTTTGCGGTTTCTTCGACCCAGCTTCACCCGCCAGTGAACCATCGCTCACACGTCACGTCACACCCCCCGGGAACACCTGCGATGCATCAGACACTGGGTGTGTCACTGTAGGTAACGTGCTTTTTACAAATCGCCCTTAAACCACATCCGCTGTGTGGTTTCATTCCGGGTAGGGGTTCGTCTTGCTTAGGTGGTTACTTCAGACATACACTTGATCAAGCAGGCTTTTGCTATGTCCATTTTTTTAAGTTTGTGTTTATTTAAGTTCAACCGGAAGTTCATCGATTAAAAGACCGCGTCGTCGACATAATCAATAAATATCGAAATATCAATACAGCACATATGCAAACAATTATGAGTAGTACTAATCAACCTAATACCAAAACATAACTATTCTTTTATATATATCGATGCTTCGTGTATAGGCACTATTGTTTAGGATTTTACAAGAGTCAAAGTGATAAATAACCATTGCAAATTTGAACCATTACCTAATGTGATACAGGAACATTATGTTCTAAATTGCCTTCTACATATGGTCGTTCGGCACACACTACTCAAGAAATGGGCAAATACACACATGGATGTGGACGTGATCTAATGACGTGATCACGTGACCTAGTATTTTCAGTCACGCGGTTCACACTATCCGGTTGCGCGTTCCCAATATCAGGAACTACAATTATGTTGCTGGTGACATAACGACTGATCTCCACATAGAGATCAGTGAATATATCTGACGTCGGTTCGCTGGTGGTCGAGGTTTCATCTTTGTGTAACAACGCAGACTACACATACAGCCTGTTAATTCTTATTATCGCTCATCTGGATATATTCCTGTTCTTAGACACGCTTAACATACTTGATGCTCTTCCCCGATGTCGCAGTTTCGTTGTCAAAATAGTTTGTTAATTAACAATGTACATGGTATAAATATACCCATCTTTCATACCTCAACATTGACCAATATACTTACCAAGTTTCCACTTGCCATGTGGCTGGTTGCTGGAACGTGTGGCTATGTATCACGTGTACGTGGCTGGTTGCTGGAACGTGTGGCTATGTATCACGTGTACGTGGCTGGTTGCTGGAACGTGTGGCTATGTATCACGTGTACGTGGCTGGTTGCTGGAACGTGTGGCTATGTATCACGTGTACGTGGCTGGTTGCTGGAGCGTGTGGCTATGTATCACGTGTACGTGGCTGGTTGCTGGAACGTGTGGCTATGTATCACGTGTACGTGGCTGGTTGCTGGAACGTGTGGCTATGTATCACGTGCACAATGTTTTACCGAGAGCAGACACAACTTTTATTTATACACTAGGACCAGCATGCTTCATTCACGTGTTCCAGCAAAGTTGTGGGAATGTCAGAAATAAGGAAATATTTTACAGTTTAAATGGTTTATGTTTGGTTTCACTCCATCAACTTGAAAAGAGTATAAGTTTACCTAACTTGTGGAATTTATTTCCTACCCACGTTATTGGGTGTATATTTAAATCCGCTCAATTTGAAGAAAAAAAACTGTATTTTTGACAGATATATAAAACTTGTTCAGGAGGTTTCAGTTAGATAAATGATCAATGTTGGTATATTGGCTATATATTGGCTGCCTCGACACCCCGATGGGGTGGGGGTGTAGCAAGGTGTGCTTCCTATGAGTAGCATCCACTTTATTCCCATGACTACATTCCATTCCAATCCATTTCATTCCATTGCTACATCTGATACTCATCTCCTGTCCAATTATGACGTAAACTATTTCCTCTGCGTGCCGTGTGGATCAGCAGCTAGCGGCAGTGAGGATGTGCATAGCCAGTCCACGACATATCGACTTGCAGCTTACGATGTACAGGCCATCGACCAAAGTCATGATCAGCCCGCCATTACTCTCATAAAGAGTCCGTAGGAAAACGAGGTACGCGCGTGGTGATTGATTTTTTTGCCGAGCACTTTTACATCGGATACGTTAGTAAAGTTAATGATTGTTACGCTGCACTACTGCGCTGGATCGATCGTTTGATTGCAATGAACAGATGCTGACCGCTCACGTGTCATTACAGTGGCTATTCTGCAGAACGCACCGACATTTCAAAATTAGTCAGCAGGCTGAGTGGAAATTGAGGAGTTTCGGCTTTAGGTGCGTTTTTCTGAAAACCGAAGTACGTCATTTTCACGAATTTCGCACACGTGGTCAGTCAATTGACGTTTATTGTAATGTGAAAGTTTAAAGAAAATCGTAGGACAAATGTTCCACTGATCACAGGAAACGCTATAATGGTGACCATTGTAAAATCAATGATGGTATAACCCCTACAATAAAATATCAGTGTTATACTCAGGAGACTGTGATTGAAATACCAACTTGGTATGACTTTGCGATTGAATAATCTGTACACATATTGGTATGACTGCTTACAGGTACTTCACATATTGGTATGACTGCTTACAGGTACTTCACATATTGGTATGACTGCTTACAGGTACTTCGCATATTGGTATGACTGCTTACAGGTACTTCACATATTGGTATGACTGCTTACAGGTACTTCACATATTGGTATGACTGCTTACAGGTACTTCACATATTGGTATGACTGCTTACAGGTACTTCATATATTGGTATGACTGCTTACAGGTACTTCACATATTGGTATGACTGCTTACAGGTACTTCACATATTGGTATGACTGCTTACAGGTACTTCATATATTGGTATGACTGCTTACAGGTACTTCACATATTGGTATGACTGCTTACAGGTACTTCACATATTGGTATGACTGCTTACAGGTACTTCGCATAGTGTCTATACTTGGATTATTTAATGCTCACCGGAGAATCAAGACTGCGCTTGCATCGCCAGCATAGGATAAAGTTTTTGTGCATCGCATATGCACCAGATACATTGGTTTGTTATAAATGCTCGACTTTTTACATTTCTTCAGAAATGCGGCGAAGATGTCTTTGTCAACACTCTGTAGATAGTCTAGTCTTATGAATGCGTGATATCGACGCAGTGCTGGATTCACCATCCTGGAATAACATGTGCATCGCATTTGCACGAAATAACTTTGCTATATCGGTTCGTTATAAATGCTGTATTTTTTTTTATTTCTTCGAAAATACGACGAAGATTTTGTTGGCTGTTGATCGTCTTGAATGCGGGACAAGGTAATTAAAGAGATGCTATGCTAGGCGCCTGCGAACGGCTGTTACGAGAGAGTCTCGTGTTACGCGTTGATATGCTAGGACTCGGAGTAAGTGGTCCGGCCATTAGCGTTGAGCACACGAGCTCTCCTGCTCTGGACCGGTGCGTAGACTCGAGACATGCAGACAACCCGGTTATCAACACCCGTGCCTGTTGAAACTTCCTCCTCAATTGACTTAGTCCATCACAAATCAGGTTCGTTGGGTTCAAATCTGCATTGTGTAAATAGTTTAAGTAAACTGTGCAGTCGGATTAATAGAAGAGCGCATACTGTTGTTAGCATCATCGAAACAATTAACTTTGATCGTTAGATCGGGTTACTCGCGAAAGTGTGAATAGAACCGGATTACTTTTGCCTTTCGAATTTCGAACGGTCGAGTCCAAAATGAGTTAATAGTTTGACCGACGATTTCGTCAAAAACTCAGTAACACATTTGCACAAAAGAACAACCATGTCGTAGTGGATACTAGATATGTTTCTATTGAAATGGTTCTAGAACGAGACGAACGAAAACATTGAAACCAGGAAAGATTTTCGGCAGCTTTAAAAGACCTGATAACATACCAGAACGTAAGTTCATAAAACTTGCTGAAATTCCCTACAGTCATTTGCTGACTTTTGTTTTGAACTAGGTTCCGCTGTACTTTTGTTTTGAACTAGGTTCCGCTGTACTTTTTCGTCATTAAATGTGAGAAGAGACGACGACACATTCTTGGAATATTTGGGCTGTTTCTGTGGAACCAAAGTCCATACATTACCGGTGTGTGTTACTAAAACTACACAGACCGTAGAACCTGAAGTGTGTGGGGGGGGGGGGGCACTCAGCACGTTACCATTATCATCTTTGAGACAAATTCCACGTTTTGTTGGTGTGTCTTGTTTTGAAAAGGGTATAATTTTGACATAATATGTCAAAACTGTACCCTTTACAGGGGCGGATCTAGGCTTGTTTGCATGGGGGGTCTCAGTCAGTCGTAGTCATATGTCATCTACTTACGAACCGGGGGGGGGGGGGCGACACATGTGTCCTTTTACTTACGTAAGGGTTAATGTTAGCTAGCTGCTAATACTTCAGTCTTTACGTTTACGTTAGGATCAGTTTCGGCCTTATATTGAACGAAAATATCTTGTCCACAGTTGTGCTATAAAAAATGCCAAAACTGTTACAAGCCTATATCCAAATCTAACTCTTAGTAGAGCTATCCAAGCATGGGCAGACTTGCCTCATGTCGGGGCAAGTCCGCCCAGGGGCCTGGGCAAGTTCGCCCCACACGTACTTTAAGCAGCAAATACACAGGAACATTTCAGCTTTGTTTTATTTTTATGTTAAAAAACGTCATGTTTGTGACACACATTTGTTAGAAACTTAAAATCCTCACAAATTCTGTTGTATCTATGAAATAAAACAGGCAAACAAAAAACAACGTTTGGCACTGCATCGGCTAGAAAATTGTGAAATAAAATCTGGTTTCGTCACTTTTTATTAGAAACAACACTAAACTGGACAGTTGGAAGTTTTTATTAGAGTGCATGTTAGTGTGTTTATGTTCACAAGTGATCCTGGGCATTATTGCCCCGTAGCACACAGGCGGACGTTCCCCAACACAGAAACATATTTGGTGGGCGGCAACTAAATACCATTGACACTGGATAGAGCAACAACGCAAAATCCAAACAATATCTCTGATATAAGGGCCTTACTGAGCACTCTAAATGTCTAACCAATGCTACTTATAAATATTAAAATTTGATCGAAACAAAATAAAACAAATTACTTTCAGTCACAAAAATTAGTATTCTAGTTCACAACTTTCCAGCCAGCAACTCGTGGACGTCAGTTTCCAGCTGCATCAGTGTTCGAAATGAGGGGGTCTGGGGGTCCTGCCATAAGGCATGAGGGATATCCCATAAGAAAGAAAAATGTAAGCTTGGGGGTCTCACATTTTATCGTTGTACCGATGTAATTACCCTTCCGCAGTTGCATCTGTTGCTGCGTGTGCGTGCTAAAACTCGACGGTTTTCGCAGAACTCAACAGTTTTCGAAGAACTTGATCGATCTCGCAACAAGAACTCGACGGTTTTCGCAGAACTTGGCGGTTTTTGCAGGATTCGACATCATTATGTTGGTAGTTTAGCTGATTCATTCAGCTCACTCTATTGTCATTCAGGCACATTTTACCTTGGCATTTTACTTCTCAGAATTACAGAGAACTGTGTCTGTAAGCGCATTACTCCAGTAACAATGGCTTAGATCACAATTTAGTCATTTAACAGACGCTCTTATTCAGAGCGACTTACAACAAGTGCTTTCAACTTTAGTTGGTAAAATAACTACAAGTCGCTATTATAGCAAGCAAGTTTTTTTCTACAAAAATAGGCATTAATAGCCATTACAGTGCCTGAAAAGAAGATTTTAAAGAAAAAAAATTTCGGGGACCACCAAGAGTCAGTGGTCATTTCGAACACTGCGCTGCATGTAGTTTAATGATCATGTGACTTAATCGTGTGACTTAATTCTGCAACGGCGCGGAATAAAAGCCGGTTAGCGGACTTGCCCCTGGGGCGGACTAATCTCGGTCTCCCCTTCGTGTTCTTTTACCGTAATATTTGCCACAGACACAGGGGGGTCTAAGACCCCCCCCCCTTCGTGTTCTAGGGGTGTATTGAGACCCCAAAGACCCCCCCTGTATCCGCTGCTGCTTTATATTATGTCTAAAACGTGTTTGGGGGTTCAGCTAGATAAATTATACCGGCAAGGTACTGCGTGACCCCCCCCCTCCCCCCCCCCCGGGTCGTAAAAGCACAAAGTCAAATGTGTGATATTGTTCTCGGACATATATCTGATGTGCTAAAGTGTTTCATGTCACAGTTGTTGGCTACTTCCAGAATCACTTCAAATATATATCGTTGATACGGATTGCGCAAGATATCTAATCAAGTTGGTGATGGAATGAACAGGTCTGTCAGAGGTGGAGTGACGTACACCTTGTGCACGTAGTCTTAATGTAGCTGTACGTGGTCTTAATGTAGCTGTACGTGGTCTTAATGTAGCTGTACGTGGTCTTAATGTAGCTGTACGTGGTCTTAATGTAGCTGTACGTGGTCTTAATGTAGTTGTACGTAGTCTTAATGTAGCTGTACGTGGTCTTAATGTAGCTGTACGTGGTTTTAATGTAGTTGTACGTGGTCTTAATGTAGCTGTACGTCTTTCAGTCTTCATTACTTCAGTTCACTCAACTGCATAAATGTGTATCTGGCACTTGTTCCGGTGTTGGGGTGGGGGGCAATTTGCGATACCCAGGATCGTATCAAGGGGGAGAGAAAATGCCGACCTGTTTCCTGAAAGGAAAGTGGATTTAGTTTCGATCATGTGGATTAGTAATGTCTTGGGGGGGGGTGTTAACTTCGACTACCGTCGACTTGTAGAACGTAAACAGCTAAATCTTGTTTACTATGATTTACTGTATACACGAGTTAGGCACGTGTAGATGCTCACCTGCTCGCCGTACTCAAGGTAGGAATATTCAACTTACACTAGAAATCCTGTCAGTATGTCAAGAAATCAACCTCCTCCATTATGTACGGTTATTGTACCTTTATGTTCATAAATCAGGACGGTTATTTCACATACACAACTTGACGGATCAATTGTAATCATCTCCACTCTTTTTTTATTTATAGGAAGGGTTATTTTAGGTTTATGATCACCTCCGTCAGCGGCGAAGTTATTGTGCAATGTTGATAGAGCCATTACCATTTGAAGGCATATATGATATAATCGTAATGTTCTCGGCAAAGTCAACCAGAACTGAAATGTTCTGGTATTTCATTACAGTCTATCATTTCTTGTGGAATCTCGCCTTTGTTTTGTATGTGGTTCTGAGTAGAGTGGTGTTTTCCAATACTAATCCTGTGCCAAAGGGATTGAGCTAAAAAAACGGGTCACATACTATAATATATATATATATATATATATATATATATATATATATATATATATATATATATATATATATATATACATATATATATATATATATATATATATATATATATATATATATATATATATATATATATATATATATATATATATATATATATTTGTGCACTGGCAAAAGGGGAAATTTCTTCTGACAGGTACCAGTTGCTCGTTCGTCAAATGTTTTATCTACTTCTGGTATGTAATACCTGCGAAAGCCAACCAGGAACATCTCCCAGACATAACTGCTAAGTTATCATTTGCCCTTCTCTCTGCTCGTGTTCCCTTGTCAAATCTGACACAGCGGAGAATATCTTAGAAGTGACTCAGTGCCATTATGGCACCGAAAGTTGGTTTCCCACCTTCAGGGACAAAGCTCATGCAAATGTTACCTGTGAGTCCAGTTTAGTCCAGCAATCAACACCAGCCTATGAAAACCTTCAACTTATCATCGGGTGTTGATTACCCCAATGCTGGTTGTTCTATTATGTGTACACACATGATTGGCCAATTTAAGACTCAATCCAACTCAGTCCAAGGATAATATGACGTGATAACACTGTCCTTAGTAGATATAGAAATGCGTTGTTGTAATCAATATTTTGCAAACCAATCACTACATCTTAGGCTTTCGCTAATTAACACTTGACCGTGAGGGGAGATAAACGAATTGACAGATCCATCACGTGACGGTTTGCCTATAGCTACTATAGGTCCGTCAAGCTAGCTAACATGTTTGGACATTCCGTCGTATTTTTTCTTGAAATTCTGGCCCAAACATTTGTTTTTGCGACAAAAAAAAACAAAGGGCGAAGTCTGCCGGTAACTTTGCACATCTCTGCTGGATAAATAAATGGAATTCCTGCAGCACGCTCTGGAACAACGCTAGCTCACCAGAGCGTGTCAACAAACAAAACAAGCTGCCAGAACAGTAACCGACTCGGAATACAAGTGCCCAGCATTAAGAAATTGTAACTAAATACTGTTTTTATAACGCGCGGGACTACGACATTTTAACTGGATTATTTTAGTTAACCTATTGACATTTGGTAGTTTACTCATATATCTTTATATTTCTTAAATCGCTAAACTATGCATTTTACTAAACTTATTTGAAATTTTTTTTTCTGTCTTTAGAGCATTTCAGAATATACTCTCATTTGTCATAGCTTTATAATTTTTTTTAAATTTTAATCTTAAGTAGTACTCCATGTACTTACTATTTACTGTATAGTTGTTTTAAAATCATGACCCTTTGTAAGATACAATGTATATAAAATTTATCGAGAATAAAAAGGTTTATTATTGCTATTTATTATATGTATTATTATCGTCTTCCAGAATTGTACTTGCAAACATCCGGTGAGTTATACCTTATAGAAAATAGTCAAAGGCAAATAAGGTCACAATATATTTATGGAAATACCATAGTAGTTAGAGAAATAACACATGAACAATGGTGTATTTCGGAGGGTGGCATCGCTTTTTTCGCATGTATCCTGGTAGCATGGTAAATTAAGTTTACAAACACATATGCAGTGCTGCATATTAACGAGTGCCTACTCCGTAATAAACTGTATTGTGGTTGTTAAAATTGTATTCATTAAAGGTGCATACACCTGTTGTATGTATCAACTAAACATTGAAGTAAAGACACTGAAGGTTTCATCCGATACGTCCTGTGGTCACTATGTCTGCGAACTCAAAAGGACAATATTTCCACCTAATAAGACGTGTCACCGAGGTAGCACCACATCAAAAGGTATGAACGGGAACAGTTATTGACGCTGACGACATATACGCCAAGTTATTGTATTACCAACTTCTTGAGAGAAAAACATTCTGGAGTTATTTGAGAGGTGTTATTGAGAAGATGATGTTGATTCAGGGAAGTCGTATTTAACATTCAATTTGGACAAATGTATCGACGTAGGTGTGTAATGGATAACCTCTAATATTACTACTACTACTACTACTACTACTACTACTACTACTACTACTACTACTACTACTACTACTACTACTACTACTACACTACTACTGCTGCTGCTGCTGCTGCTCCTCCTCCTCCTCCTACTACTACTACTAATAATAATAATCATTATAATAATAAATTAAACTATTATAAAGCGCAAGAAAACCGAGATTAACTATTTTGTGTGGAACATCTCAGGGAAGGTTTTAACTGCCGGTTTTAGGGCCTGATACTAGAAACTGACAACCAAACATCTGGCCTAAGTGGTAGGGTGTGGCTTTTAATTGTCTGGCTCATGCTAACCCGCTACATACTGGGGTGCTAACGAAGTGCGAGCACACGCTTGCACCTTACCTGGAACACTCTAACGTGTTTACATCATCTTATCCCTGATGTACTCGGTCACTTAGCACTGGCTAACGAGCGTCATTGCATAATTTATTTAGGAATTTGAAGGTTTAAAGGACTTGGGTTCAGCACCTAATTGCCGACGAGAATATCTTAGAAGTGACTCAGTGCCATTATGGCACCGAAAGTTGGTTTCCCGCCTTCAGGGGCAAAGCTCATGCAAATGTTACCTGTGAGTCCAGTTTAGTCCAGCAATCAACACCAGCCTATGAAAACCTTCAACTTATCATCGGGTGTTGATTACCCCAATGCTGGTTGTTCTATTCTGTGTACACACATGATTGGCCAATTTAAGACTCAATCCAACTAAGTCCAAGGATAATATGACGTGATAACACTGTCCTTAGTAGATATAGAAATGCGTTGTTGTAATCAATATTTTGCAAACCAATCACTACATCTTTAGCTTTCGCTAATTAACACTTGACCGTGAGGTGAGATAAACAAATTGACAGATCCATCACGTGACGGTTTGCCTATAGCTACTATAGGTAGCTATAGCTAACATGTTTGGACATTCCGTCGTATTTTTTCTTGAAATTCTGGCCCAAACATTTGTTTTTGCGAAAAACAAAAACAAAGGGCGAAGTCTGCCGGTAACCTTGCACATCTCTGCTGGATAAATAAATGGAATTCCTGCAGCACGCTCTGGAACAACGCTAGCTCACCAGAGCGTGTCAACAAACAAAACAAGCTGCCAGAACAGTAACCGACTCGGAATACAAGTGCCCAGCATTAAGAAATTGTAACTAAATACTGCTTTTATAACGCGCGGGACTACGACATTTTAACTGGATTATGTTAGTTAACCTATTGACATTTGGTAGTTTACTCATATATCTTTATATATCTTAAATCGCTAAACTATGCATTTTACTAAACTAATTTGAATAATTTTTTCTGTCTTTAGAGCATTTTAGAATATACTCTCATTTGTCATATATAGCTTTATAAATTTTAAATTTTTTTAATCTTAAGTAGTACTCCATGTACTTACTATTTACTGTATAGTTGTTTTAAAATCATGACCCTTTGTAAGATACAATGTATATAAAATTTATCGAGAATAAAAAGGTTTATTATTGCTATTTATTATATGTATTATTATCGTCTTCCAGAATTGTACTTGCAAACATCCGGTGAGTTATACCTTATAGAAAATAGTCAAAGGCAAATAAGGTCACAATATATTTATGGAAATACCATAGTAGTTAGAGAAATAACACATGAACAATGGTGTATTTCGGAGGGTGGCATCGCTTTTTTCGCATGTATCCTGGTAGCATGGTAAATTAAGTTTACAAACACATATGCAGTGCTGCTTATTAACGAGTGCCTACTCCGTAATAAACTGTATTGTGGTTGTTAAAATTGTATTCATTAAAGGTGCATACACCTGTTGTATGTATCAACTAAACATTGAAGTAAAGACACTGAAGGTTTCATCCGATACGTCCTGTGGTCACTATGTCTGCAAACTCAAAAGGACAATATTTCCACCTAATAAGACGTGTCACCGAGGTAGCACCACATCAAAAGGTATGAACGGGAACAGTTATTGACGCTGACGACATATACACCAAGTTATTATATTACCAACTTCTTGAGAGAAAAACATTCTGGAGTTATTTGAGAGGTGTTATTGAGAAGATGATGTTGATTCGGGGAAGTCGTATTTAACATTCAATTTGGACAAATGTATCGACGTAGGTGTGTAATGGATAACCTCTAATACTAATTCTACTACTACTACTACTACTACTACTACTACTACTACTACTACTACTACTACTACTACTACTACTACTACTACTACTACTACTACTACTACTACTACTACTACTACACTACTACTGCTGCTGCTGCTGCTGCTGCTCCTCCTCCTCCTACTACTACTACTAATAATAATAATCATTATAATAATAAATTAAACTATTATAAAGCGCAAGAAAACCGAGATTAACTATTTTGTGTGGAACATCTCAGGGAAGGTTTTAACTGCCGGTTTTAGGGCCTGATACTAGAAACTGACAACCAAACATCTGGCCTAAGTGGTAGGGTGTGGCTTTTAATTGTCTGGCTCATGCTAACCCGCTACATACTGGGGTGCTAACGAAGTGCGAGCACACGCTTGCACCTTACCTGGAACACTCTAACGTGTTTACATCATCTTATCCCTGATGTACTCGGTCACTTAGCACTGGCTAACGAGCATCATTGCATAATTTCTTTAGGAATTTGAAGGACTTGAGTTCATCTCCTAGTTGCTTCGACGTGTGTAACATTGTTTGGCAACCCATAGCAAAACAATCTACTGAAGGCTATGAAAATGATATAAAAATATATAGAATTCTACAGAGCATAGTCGAATTTTCTAGAATGTTATTGAATTATACATAGCATAGTAGAATATAGGGTGTAGAACAATATTATACTACAAATTCCTTAGAATAGTGTATAAAAAGTATAATTTTTTTTTTTATTCTACACAGTTGTGTCCAAAAAATTTCTGAAGACTATTTTATCCAATTTTTTTATTTTTCGCTAAGGGAAGGGTAGTCTATCGGTCTCCTAGTTACTCACATTCAGTGCCACTTCTGAAATCACAGCATTGGCTGTCCCTGTTCAACACTGCATCATTTTCAAAATCTGCACGGTTACCTATCAATCACTGTTATCTAAGTAACGGGCATGCTAACTATCCCTGTTCACACCAGGGCAACTTCGACCATCTGGACGACGGCCAAAGGCCCGAGTGTGAGAGTTACGCAAAAATGTGAGTTGCGAACCGCGGGATTCTGTAGGGAACACGATCTCCCCAGGCTCGAGAAGGTGTCTAGGAAGTTAGTCGTCCATCACAGTGATGATAAATATGACGGCTCCTGTACACTGTCAGCAAAGGGAAGACGAAACGAGGCAGATATAAATAGGCACTGATTACTGGAGAAATGAAGTGGCGAAGCTGGAAATGTGACAGGCACACTTTGTCGTTTCACAGGAAATTAGACCGATTGGTTGAACGTCTGACATGGGTGCCGGCTCGTTTACGGGGCATCAAAGCAGATCATGAATATTCATGAGTAGTCATTAGTAAACGCAGACAAAAGAGAAATTGTGCATTTTAACATCAGGAGCGTAGCGTCCTACAGTTGTTTTAGAGGAATTCCAATTCTGGTGAGTGTCAGAGGCAGTGTGAGTGTCAGTGTCATTATTATGTCAGCATCAATGTCAGTGTCAGTAACTTTGTCAGTTTCAGTACCCGTGTCAGTGTCAGTAACGTTATGTCAGTGTCAGTAACTTTGTCGATGTCAGTACCCGTGCCAGTGTCAATAACATTGTTGTGTCAGCATCAATGTCAGTGTCAGTAACTTTGTCAGTTTCAGTACCCGCGTCAGTGTCAGTAACGTTATGTCAGTGTCAGTAACTTTGTCGGTGTCAGTACCCGTGCCAGTGTCAATAACATTGTTGTGTCAGCATCAATATCAGTGTCAGTAACTTTGTCAGTGTCAGTAACATTGTTATGTAGTCATCAATGTTAGTGTCAGTAGCATTGTTTCGTCAGTACCCTTGTCAGTATCAGAAACATTGCTATGTCAGCATCACTGCCAGTGCCAGCATAAATTTTAACAACTGTAGCCAGCGTCAACGCTAGTGTCAGCGTCACTACTACTCTCAGTGTCAACGACAGTATCAGTGTCAACGTCAGTACCTGTGACCGCCAACGATTACTTTTATTCACACAAAATAATAAGTCCAACACATTTTAAAATCAATCATCGTCTGACACTACCACATAAGTCGCTTAGTCAGATACATCAGGAAGACATTTTCCGATGAATGTTCACACGCTTCGAAAACGTCAAACTGTGAAACCTGACAAATGCGCAATAATAGACAGCTGAGCAGATATTATCCCACCCACGTTCATTTCACGAAGCCTGTTTCCTCTCCAAATCTGTATTGGTCTGACACAAAATAGATAATTGGGACAATCCAGTCCCAGAGTGTCCGATTGCGTCTAGTCTCAGATTGGCAAAATATGATTCACTAAACTGTGCGTTGTTCGATTCGATGAAACGTAATGAATTATTATAAAAGACGCGCTAGGCTCTGCCTCTTGTATAGTGCTATATCGAATATATGTTGCTAAAGTTACATGCACGTTAACCCTGCAGAAGTTGCCATAGAAAATATAGTATTGTTCAGCAGAACATAGCGAACAAAATGTGGACAAGTACGTATTAATTACAAGGTACGCATGCGCACAGATACCAGGTAAAATATGAGCATGCCATGGGTATAATCGGAGACTAGGTACAATTTGAGAGTGGGAACAATATGAGACTGGGTACAATTTGAGACTGGTTACAAACTGATACCGGGTACAACCTGACACCGGGCACAATTTGAGACTGGATACAATCTGATGCTGGGTACAATCTGAGACTGTATACAATATGAGACTGTATACAATTTGAGACAGTACCAGTACCCGTGTTAGTGTCAGTAACATTGTTATGTCAGCATCAATGTCAGTGTCAGTAACTTTGTTAGTTTCAGTACTCGTGTCTGTGTCAGTAACATTGTTATATCAGCATCAATGTCATTATCAGTAGCATTGTCTGTGTCAGTACCCGTGCCAATGTCAATAACATTGTTATATCAGCATCAATGTTAGTGTCAGTAGCATTGCTTCGTCAGTACCCTTGTCAGTACCAGAGACGTTGCTATGTCAGCATCACTGCCAGTGCCAGCATCAATTTTAACAGCAGTAGCCAGCGTCAACGCTAGTGTCAGCGTCACTACTACTCTCAGTGTCAACGACAGTGCCAATGTCAACGTCAGTACCTGTGACCGCCAATGATTACTTTGATTTACACTCCATTACACTCACACATTTTAAAATCAACCATCGTCTGACACTACCATATAAGTCGCTTAGTCAGATACACCATGCAGGAAGACATTTTCTGATTATTGTTCACACGCTTCGGAAACGTCAAACTGTGAAACCTGACAAATGCGCAATAGATAGCTGAGCAGATATTATCCCACCCACGTTCATTTCACGAAGCCTGTTTCCTCTCCAAATCTGTATTGGTCTGTGACACAAAATAGATAATTGGGAGTGTCCGGTTACAACGGGTCTCAGATTGTGCATGCACACTTGGTGTTTAGTCAGTTTTCAAAGTTAATGAAACGCTCGATTCGCAAAATATGATTCACCAAACTGTGTGTTGCTCGATACGATGAAACGTAATGAATTACAAAAGATGCGCTAGGCTCTGCCTCTTGTATTGTGCAATATCGACTCTCTATTGCTGAAATATGAGCATGCCATGGGTATAATCTGAGACTGGTTACAATTTGAGACTGGGTACAACTTGAGAGTGGTTACAATCTGATATTGGGTACAATCTGAGACTGGGCACAATTTGAGACTGGGTACAATTTGACACTGGGTACAATCTGATACTGGGAAAAATCTGAGATTGCATGCAATCTGAGACTTGGTACAATTTGAGACTGGATACAATCTGAGATTGGATACAATTTAAGACTGGATACAATCTGAGACTGGATACAATTTGAGACTGGATACAATCTGAGACTGGATACAATTTGAGACTGGATACAATCTGAGACTGGATACAATTTGAGACTGGATACAATCTGAGACTGGATACAATTTGAGACTGGATACAATCTGAGACTGGATACAATTTAAGGCTGGATACAATCTGAGACTGGATACAAACTGAGATTGGATACAATTTGAGACTGGGTACAATCTGAGACTGGATACAATCTGAGACTGGATACAAACTGAGATTGGATACAATTTGAGACTGGGTACAATTTTAAACTGGGTACAAATTCAGACCTTTATAATCTGAAACTGGGTACAGTTTGAGTCTGTGTGCAATTCGAGAATGAGTACAATTTGAGACATGGTTCAATCTGAGACTGGGTACAATCAGCCAATCGGTTATTTCAAACAAAAGAGTTCGTGCAGTATACAATATATCCATATTAAAAAAGCCAATACAAGACTATGTACAATATGAGCCTAAGAACCATCTGATACCGTGTACACGCCGCTTAATTAAAAATCGGTTAATTCGAAAAGCTGGATAAATCGAAGTTGTCGTCAGGACCCGATGCCTTCTTTATCCAGAGCTTCTGATAGATCGAACTCCAGATAACTTGAAGGGTTTTTGATGGTCCCGGGCACTTCGAAGTATCCAGCTTGTTCTGTACAATGTTAGGCTACGTACAGTTGCATACCGTGTACAATTTGAGACGTTTTTAATAATTTCGAACGCGATCGAGCACGCGATGGCGTAGATAGACAATCGTTTCGGCGCGCGGCGAAACAATAATTGACATTTATAAGTGTCTAATGATTCATTTTATTAAAATTATGTCAGCCAATGTGCTGCACCATAGTAAAATAGTCGTATTGACCATAGCTTCTAAAACATTAATGGAAACGCAAGCCTCATATGTAGTTCGTGGAAATCTTGTCGAAAACGATCCCAGAATGCTTTGCGTTAAACCGTATTCTCCATCTGGAGATTGATACGCTATTTCCGGTAGCCTCTTTGAAGCTAGTTTAATCATAGTTGAATTTCTGTTTTAATTAGTTTTGCTTTTACCGGGCAGTGTTACTTATCCCTGCTTCAAAATGAGTGAAGAAGGCATACGCCTTACGTTATAAGGTAATTGATACAATTTCCAATAACGTCGGTTTGTTAACTTATGAAATTAATATTTACCAAAAAGTAAGCCGGCTAGCTAAGGTATGTTGCAACGTGGCTGGTTAGACACCATGTGGCAACGTGGTTGGTGAGGCACCATGAGGCAACGTGGTTGGTGAGGCATCATGTGGCTGGTGAGGCATCATGTGGCAACGTGGTTGGTGAGGCATCATGTGGCAACGTGGTTGGTGAGGCACCATGTGGCAACGTGGTTGGTGAGGCACCATGTGGCTGGTGAGGCATCATGTGGCAACGTGGTTGGTGAGGCACCATGTGGCAACGTGGTTGGTGAGGCGTCATGTGGCTGGTGAGGCACCATGTGGCAACGTGGTTGGTGAGGCATCATGTGGCTGGTGAGGCATCATGTGGCAACGTGGTTGGTGAGACATCATGTGGCAATCCGTTGCCTCGCCTCTATGTAAGTGTCACCTATCAGGAATTGATTGGGTCTAATCTAGATTGATTACCTCCTAACGCCGCATCCAGATACATATTTTTGCACGAACATTCACCGTTACGATTTCCAGATGTTGAAACATTATATTCCTTTCTGATAGAAAACCAACGTAGCAAATTTTAAAGATATGTTTTGCGAATAATTCCGCTCTGTGTGGTCCTATGTAACCAAAAAACGGAGAGGATTCGACACCGGATTCGCTCAATGTGTGCATGTGAAGGTAAAGGTTTTACACTTCAACCACCGTGCTGATTGCATCACCAGGTGTTGCAACGTGGCCACAGCCAAACACTTGAGAGGGGGCGGTCGTGACTTTTACTGAGTTTCTAAGTAGTGGCTGCTTTACTGAAGCGTTGATGAGTTGTCGAGTACGCTCTCAACACGCACACGCACGCACGCACTCAAGCACACACGCAAGCACGCGCGCGCACACACACACGCACGCACGCGCGCGCGCTCAGACGGAGAGACCGTGTCAGCGCGTTCGGAACCAAGCTGTAGACGACGCGAGCAACAATAGGTTATTGAGAAGACACGTGCTCTGGCCGCATGCCTCGCGCTCTGGACATCCTCGGGGCATCAGCTCTTGTCTCTTTGTCCCTCGAAGACGGATACGATCGTTCGCCAGATAGGTCCTCGACTGTAATGTATCGGTCAACAATGGACAATTCGACAACTTCACTAATTGTTCTAGCCTGGCGGTTGTTTAGCACCTTTTAGCACATATTCTTACCCAAGAGCTTCCAAGTTCAATACCTGCCGAATACTTCTATGGCTAGGCAAAAACGAGGCAATATTTCACCAATTCAATGGCATTGCAAGTTGTTTGAAAGAGGGTAGGCAAACGTAACTAGTTGTGTATGTCGTGGTTCTTAAAGTTTCGTCTGCTGCATTTTCTTACGTGGTGCCGAATACTACTGTGTCGTTAATTATCGATGCCAACGGTGATTAATATACTTAGGCAAGATTTAACAAAATTGCCACCCAAAACGCATCAAGTCCCAGATGGCAAGTGGACAGGGTTAATCAATAGTCCAACAATTTGTCATCTACATGATGCCAGCACTTACCAAATATATATTGATATCATGGTCATTTGGCATGTCAGTTGCACCTGTCTGCTAGAAGAATCCTCGCCTGGACAAGACATTCCAATAATGTAATGCATGTGTCTCCGTTGCTCTTTATTGTGATTCTTGGAATGTATTATTGGAATACAGTATATATATATATGTATATATATATATATATATATATATATATATATATATATATATATATATATATATACCGCTTGTGACATTTCCAAATAGTGATATATTTGTGGTTGTGGTTAATGTCTGTAAAGTTGAGACACACATTAATAATATATTTTTTCACCGGCTCAGTACTGAAAAGGTCATTATATGGGGAACCCCATTTTACGTAGCCAGTAACTATACTGTGAGATGTAGGAACATATTCGCATGGAACCTGTTACAAGTCATGTTACGGGCACATGACTTGCAATATGTGCAATGTTTACTTTAAGTGTACACCAACTGTACGTCGTCGTACTTATTCGATATTAAAGACACAATGTATGATTGTTTATCGTAACATTATATTACTGCCAGCAAAATGTTTCAATGAACCACAATTTGTTAATATAATTAATGTTTTGTTTAAATGTTTCGACCTGAACATCATGTTTAAAAGCGATCAGATGTTGAACCTTTAAGTTCTTTGTAGTTTGCTTCAACCGTATCCTTTAATTTCTGTCGGCATTTGCAGGGGATATCCAAAAAGACACAACATGTTCTTGATGTGAAGAACAATATTCTCAAAAGAGCGCTAAATCGTCGTCTATATCCTAATAAGGCAGTTGATCTTGTGACACCGTCCTTTCTTACGTTGGTGTTGGTCAATATCGCGTTTGCATTTAATCACAGGTGTCACGTTGACAACGGGGGTTAATTCATCAATTCTTGATCACAAGCGCAGTGTCACGTATAGACAACACAGTGTCATGTACAAAGGCCTGTTCAATTATGAAAATGACTTGTGCTTGCAGAGTTCCTAGACGATTGTATATAGTATCTGGTAAATTGTGGATGAAAGTCTAATCGGTTCTGAAATTCGCAGACAGCATCTGAGATCTTATAGTTAACAGTTAATATACGAGGGTTGTGGGTCATTCAGCATCACAGTGATTAAAACGTCAGACCCTCAATCTGGAGGGTCGAGTTCGAATTATCTTGCTGCCGGTTGGAAGCTTGGCCAGTTCGTTCACTCCACGTTGCTTGAGTTTACTCAGCTCTGTAAATGAGCACTGGTTATGGACAGTGCTCGCTCTGTAATTGCAGGTGGCTGAATGCTTCCCAGAGAAGTCATGTTGGTGTTAGAATGAACATGTCCGTCAGGGGGTGAAGTGTAGAATGCTTAGAATGGTGTTATAAGAGCTGGATGCCGCACTGAACAGCAACATGTCCGTCAGGGGGTGAAGTGTAGAATGCTTAGAATGGTGTTATAAGAGCTGGATGCCGCACTGAACAGCAACATGTCCGTCAGGGGGTGAAGTGTAGAATGCTTAGAATGGTGTTATAAGAGCTGGATGCCGCACTGAACAGCAACATGTCCGTCAGGGGGTGAAGTGTAGAATGCTTAGAATGGTGTTATAAGAGCTGGATGCCGCACTGAACAGCAACATGTCCGTCAGGGGGTGAAGTGTAGAATGCTTAGAATGGTGTTATAAGAGCTGGATGCCGCACTGAACAGCAACATGTCCGTCAGGGGGTGAAGTGTAGAATGCTCAGAACGGTTCTATAAGAGCTGGATGCCGCACTGAACAGCAACATGTCCGTCAGGGGGTGAAGTGTAGAATGCTCAGAACGGTTCTATAAGAGCTGGATGCCGCACTGAACAGCAACATGTCCGTCAGGGGGTGAAGTGTAGAATGCTCAGAACGGTTCTATAAGAGCTGGATGCCGCACTGAACAGCAACATGTCCGTCAGGGGGTGAAGTGTAGAATGCTCAGAACGGTTCTATAAGAGCTGGATGCCGCACTGAACAGCAACATGTCCGTCAGGGGGTGAAGTGTAGAATGCTCAGAACGGTTCTATAAGAGCTGGATGCCGCACTGAACAGCAACATGTCCGTCAGGGGGTGAAGTGTAGAATGCTCAGAACGGTTCTATAAGAGCTGGATGCCGCACTGAACAGCAACATGTCCGTCAGGGGGTGAAGTGTAGAATGCTCAGAACGGTTCTATAAGAGCTGGATGCCGCACTGAACAGCAACATGTCCGTCAGGGGGTGAAGTGTAGAATGCTCAGAACGGTGTTATAAGAGCTGGATGCCGCACTGAACAGCAACATGTCCGTCAGGGGGTGAAGTGTAGAATGCTCAGAACGGTGTTATAAGAGCTGGATGCCGCACTGAACAGCAACATGTCCGTCAGGGGGTGAAGTGTAGAATGCTCAGAACGGTGTTATAAGAGCTGGATGCCGCACTGAACAGCAACATGTCCGTCAGGGGGTGAAGTGTAGAATGCTTAGAATGGTGTTATAAGAGCTGGATGCCGCACTGAACAGCAACATGTCCGTCAGGGGGTGAAGTGTAGAATGCTTAGAATGGTGTTATAAGAGCTGGATGCCGCACTGAACAGCAACATGTCCGTCAGGGGGTGAAGTGTAGAATGCTTAGAATGGTGTTATAAGAGCTGGATGCCGCACTGAACAGCAACATGTCCGTCAGGGGGTGAAGTGTAGAATGCTTAGAATGGTGTTATAAGAGCTGGATGCCGCACTGAACAGCAACATGTCCGTCAGGGGGTGAAGTGTAGAATGCTTAGAATGGTGTTATAAGAGCTGGATGCCGCACTGCACAGCAACATGTCCGTCAGGGGGTGAAGTGTAGAATGCTTAGAATGGTGTTATAAGAGCTGGATGCCGCACTGCACAGCAACATGTCCGTCAGGGGGTGAAGTGTAGAATGCTTAGAATGGTGTTATAAGAGCTGGATGCCGCACTGCACAGCAACATGTCCGTCAGGGGGTGAAGTGTAGAATGCTTAGAATGGTGTTATAAGAGCTGGATGCCGCACTGCACAGCAACATGTCCGTCAGGGGGTGAAGTGTAGAATGCTTAGAATGGTGTTATAAGAGCTGGATGCCGCACTGCACAGCAACATGTCCGTCAGGGGGTGAAGTGTAGAATGCTTAGAATGGTGTTATAAGAGCTGGATGCCGCACTGCACAGCAACATGTCCGTCAGGGGGTGAAGTGTAGAATGCTTAGAATGGTGTTATAAGAGCTGGATGCCGCACTGCACAGCAACATGTCCGTCAGGGGGTGAAGTGTAGAATGCTTAGAATGGTGTTATAAGAGCTGGATGCCGCACTGCACAGCAACATGTCCGTCAGGGGGTGAAGTGTAGAATGCTTAGAATGGTGTTATAAGAGCTGGATGCCGCACTGCACAGCAACATGTCCGTCAGGGGGTGAAGTGTAGAATGCTTAGAATGGTGTTATAAGAGCTGGATGCCGCACTGCACAGCAACATGTCCGTCAGGGGGTGAAGTGTAGAATGCTTAGAATGGTGTTATAAGAGCTGGATGCCGCACTGAACAGCAACATGTCCGTCAGGGGGTGAAGTGTAGAATGCTTAGAATGGTGTTATAAGAGCTGGATGCCGCACTGAACAGCAACATGTCCGTCAGGGGGTGAAGTGTAGAATGCTTAGAATGGTGTTATAAGAGCTGGATGCCGCACTGAACAGCAACATGTCCGTCAGGGGGTGAAGTGTAGAATGCTTAGAATGGTGTTATAAGAGCTGGATGCCGCACTGAACAGCAACATGTCCGTCAGGGGGTGAAGTGTAGAATGCTTAGAATGGTGTTATAAGAGCTGGATGCCGCACTGAACAGCAACATGTCCGTCAGGGGGTGAAGTGTAGAATGCTTAGAATGGTGTTATAAGAGCTGGATGCCGCACTGAACAGCAACATGTCCGTCAGGGGGTGAAGTGTAGAATGCTTAGAATGGTGTTATAAGAGCTGGATGCCGCACTGAACAGCAACATGTCCGTCAGGGGGTGAAGTGTAGAATGCTTAGAATGGTGTTATAAGAGCTGGATGCCGCACTGAACAGCAACATGTCCGTCAGGGGGTGAAGTGTAGAATGCTTAGAATGGTGTTATAAGAGCTGGATGCCGCACTGAACAGCAACATGTCCGTCAGGGGGTGAAGTGTAGAATGCTTAGAATGGTGTTATAAGAGCTGGATGCCGCACTGAACAGCAACATGTCCGTCAGGGGGTGAAGTGTAGAATGCTTAGAATGGTGTTATAAGAGCTGGATGCCGCACTGCACAGCAACATGTCCGTCAGGGGGTGAAGTGTAGAATGCTTAGAATGGTGTTATAAGAGCTGGATGCCGCACTGCACAGCAACATGTCCGTCAGGGGGTGAAGTGTAGAATGCTTAGAATGGTGTTATAAGAGCTGGATGCCGCACTGAACAGCAACATGTCCGTCAGGGGGTGAAGTGTAGAATGCTTAGAATGGTGTTATAAGAGCTGGATGCCGCACTGAACAGCAACGTACTTTTACTTCAGTCCTTTATTCGAGGTTTCCATTTCGTACAGATTGTTCTTGGTTGACAATAGTGGCGGTAGTAAGATAGGAAACTACTACATCGAGCTCCGTGGACAGACCACATGATGTGTACATAATAAATGACAAGATTGCCACCCAAGGCCCAATGGCCCAGACGGAAAGTGGACAGGAAACCATTGGCTTATCGAGAGTCTAAAATGTTTTCATCTATGTGTAACCTATCCTCCTGAGATGTATGTCAACATTGCTTTTAAACAAATGCACGCTGCTAGCATGTACATAATCTGTAGATAATAACGGATGTTATTTAGCGTCTCCCGGTTGATGCGGAGACCTGCTTGGCCACGTTAGATCCACTCAGGTCACGAGTGGGAAGACCAAAAGACGACGTGTGGCTAGAATTCTCGGGTGACACATTGGACCGCGACACATAGGCAGCACTTCTACTAGTATGTCTGTCCACGGAGGCTCCGGCTCATGGAAGACCCGTACTACGGGGACCTCGCCGGTGGTTCCTTCCAGACAATACCCTGCTTCACCGTCCTAGCAAGGAGCCTCAAAGGTGTGGCGTTTGTCTCGTGACGTCGAGGCACGAACTTAATTGCCTGGCACCTGACAAATATCACGTCCGGGTCCATGGCATACGAATCAAGTCCCAGTGGTTTTGAGACGGTATATCCTTTTTATTTTTGCACCTTGAAAAATAGTTTCTGAACAGGGAAAAGGGCACATTTGCAGACTGCAACACTTATGCTGTGCACTGGATTAAACTTCTAGTTGCTGGTTAGCAGAATACGGACATGTTAGTAATGGCCGGATCCCCTCTGTATGTAGACAGTCTTCTTCATGTTGTTGACATCTGGCGGGGAGCATATCCTACGTTGATTTTCGCGAGAAAAAATTGTAGGATTTGACGAAAACTTTACAGCAGTTGAGTGACCTGACACGCAACAACGTGTGCAATTGTGATGCGATCCGAATCGTTATTTTGTGTACAGGACTAAAATACGCTAACATGGTCGCCTATGCAAAACAAATAATGATCTGACCCCGAGTGGAAGCTGAAAGTGTGTGTCTTTGGTATCGACGAAGAGCATAGTAGCTGACCTGACCTTGGAAGTCGACTACGCGTATTACTTGATGTGGCATTACATCGACTTTGCTAATGGGTTTCTGTAATATCTCGCGAACATAAATACACGAATGCGATGTCTTGGGAAGGCATGACATATGTCCTAATCCAAATGCCAGCGAATACATAAACACTTGACGTGGCTGTCGTGGGAGGACGTAACGTGACGATGACACATTTATGCTAATTGTAGACTTAACGCGACATATTCAGTTAACTCATTTTAAGTAATGGAAATTCCTGATCATTTCTAAATCCATGTTTAGACGATGACGTCACTGGCTCCCTTTGCAACTGTCAGCCGTTCGTCCATTAGCAGAGATAGAACGGCAACCAGGCATACCGAGACAAAGCCAGCTCTGACACGCTGTGAATGCATGGTTTGCCTATTAAATATGTGTACTAGTATTTAACTGCAACTGGGTCAAAGACACTGTGTCAACACGTCAGAAGCATCAGCCGGTACGCGACGGTACAATGTGAAATATTCGCACCGCTCGTAACTCAAATTTGTTTTAGTAAGAAATACACACAGAGCACGTTGGGGCATTGAGCCCAGTGTACGAAATGTTCCCACGCCAACTGTTTCTATTGAACGCAATGTGTGGGCACATTAATACGCACTGTGTGTCAGCAACTGTCCTGCAACTTCGAGTTAATTAGTTCGTTAAGTATAATACTCATACTAGTTAATCCCGTGTAGGTACTAGGTACCCGATTTGGGCGCCTTACCCCATGGACAGGGCAACCCAAAGGATGAGCGTTTGCTATATTATAATTTCTTTGTTGGAATATGTTTTTCATATATCGCCCGCAACCGATATGTTTATACCACTATATCATAATCTAATTTTGCTCTTGTAGGCATTCAATTGTTTTGTCTCATATTCTCGGAGTGGTTGCATACATAGTCACACTTTTGTAAAAAAATAATTTTCGAGCCGTATCGCTAGTTGGGGGGGGGTAGCAATTTTACGCACCTGTTCGCTGTGTCCCACCTACTCGATGTGCTTACATCGACAAAAGTAAATCGTAACTGACTGACACACTTTTGCTAAGATAATGTACACATTCTTTATAAAACCACACACTATTTAATTTACCGGGGAAAACATATTAGTTTAGCTTAATAAAGTCAGCTACTTGACCAACAACATAAATAAACCAGGCCATATGGAACTGTTTCTTCTCCGTGGCTTCATAAACATAACCTTGGGCAGCATCAAGCTGAAAACAGCTGCTTCCTCCGAGAACACTGTGATGATTTAGGACCGGGAGATATGTCAAACAAAACGATTATTCCTCAGCAAAGCACCTAGGGGTGATGCCGGGAGGCAAAGCAGCTAGGGGTGATGCCGGGAGGCAAAGAGAACACATCACTTGTTATTGCTTGTAAAATTGTAAACAGATATAGCGATGAATGAGACGTTCCTACATAGGAGCTGTAATCACTCAGCGTTGCTGATAAACGCTGGAAACAAATGCGTTGATAATTTGCCGCTTCCAGAACAGTAAACTACGAAGATTAAGTTGGATAAATACCGTGTGTTGTTATTGCAGTCGTCTCGTCGTCATGGTTGGTATGTTTTGATGTGTAGTGTCTACGGAAATGACGGCGATGCATTCAGCAGTAGATCATTTCACAGATATAGATAACGTTCCCATATGAATGGCATGCTGTTAACATTTGTTATGATACGTCGTCATTGTGTTAATAGTCGATGGGTGTCTTGGTGTTTTCGTGTGAAATATGTTCACATTGTACCAACATTGAGGAGTATTAACGACAAAAACGACTACAGCGACTACAGCGACGGCGGCGGCCGCGGCGGCGACTACCACCAAACCCCGGGGGGGGGGTACTCCCTATACTGAAGTATACATGTATGTGCCGCGCAAATGCCCCTGTTTTTGGCCATTTTTCTCTCTCTGTCCGAAGAAACAATGTAAATTTTCTCTCTTTGTGCCACAATTAAACCTGACAATTCTCTCTTTCACCGAACAGGAAATTTCCCAATGAAAACGTTCCGCCCGGGCTTACTTTACGCTTATAGATATTAGATAAATTGTTCAATAATTCTCTCTTGGTGACCCTAAATTTCTTGATATCTCTCTTTCTCTCCATGTGCTCCATGGGGCTCTGGTGGCACACCCCCAACGCTTTGGTATGGCAGTACCCCCCCCCCGGCACCAAACATAGTTACTACCTTAATAAACTACAGTTGTCTGACATATTAGGCTCGCTAGGTCAGTATGACACAACCTCGGCCAGTCTGCCGTTGACTCATCCTCTTTCGGCTTCAGCGTCTGCCTAACAACAACATTCCGGCGTATCATGCTGTCCTCTCCGACCTTGATTAACCGTCACGTGGTGGTTTGTGTAGTTGTGGAATCGATTTGGCAAAACGCGTCCAGATAAACTCCCTATCAGTGGCGTGGTTGCAATTATTAAATACCCGATATTTCGTCTCATTCTTAAATATAACATATCACACGGGGATGCAGTGCAGATTAGAACAGAACAGGATGTTTATTTCACCCCATGTACATAATTATTAATTTTCTTTTTGACTAGAATAAATTAAGCGTGCACGCACGCACCCACGCACAAACGCACGAACGCACGCATGCACGCACGCACACATGCACAAGTGCACCCGCTTGCACATAATTATATACAGTGTAACACACATACGTTTATAACAGGTATTATACATACGTATAATACCTATATATTATGCTTTACAGATAAAAAGTAAATTTAGGATATTAATTAATTCAGAAGGGGTCAGTGATTCCTATTAAGACAAAATGTCGCTTGAGATAGGAGCGACCCCGTTTAAGAGCTGCACGGGGTAACTCAAAAACTTGACGGGTTCCCCTGTCTCCAGCGACGGGTGTGAGGGAACCACCCCTCGTCTATCCCGCTCCAAGACTAAGACTACTCATGGCGCAGACAAAAAAAATTACAACTAAATATTGCAGTTTAATTTATCGTAGCGTTAATGCATTGTAATTGTTTTTGTTCAGCAAAACCGCATCTATCCAGAATACGTTTATTTCAGACAAGTGATAATCAACATTGCGCCCAGCGTGTATCTGTCTGGTCAATATTGGATGAAACGATAGCATCTGGTATGGATGAATTACGTAACATGCCATCCACCAGTGAGTGAGTGATGCTCCAGAGGACGTGTCTACGCTGTGTGAAACCCTATCGCTGAGGCTCCAGTGACACGGTAGTCCAGGGGTTTTAGGTAAAACCTAAAAGTTCAATAAAAGGCAGATTTTTTTGGCACCACATATCCCTGAAAGGATCTAGAATAAAGTACTAAAATTCCCCGTGAATCGGCCTTGAGCTAAACGCAGAATTCAAAATGGCGTCCAAGATGGCGGCAAATCTTTGATTAACTAGGTAGGTTCTGAACCACTTATGCTAGAAGGCAAATGTTGGTGTCTAGGGTAGGGTTTTCCACCATGTTCTATCCAACTAACACCATTAAACATTGTAGATGTATCAAAACATGCGGTTATTTATTTTGTTACTATAATCAGGGCAAATATTAAGGGAAAGCGAATAAAAGATTCAATTCCCATTGTTTTATTACTTACGACAGTGAGTAGCATAACATCCAATTCAGACTAATACAGACAATCTGCCTCAACAAGATGCTTGGCTATCAAGACATTCACACTATTGCGTACTCAATACCAGTTGCTTAAATGTTTACCATCAATCCCCGCGTGTCTAGGCTTCAGCAGATTCATCCTGTGTGTGTCTTTGGAATGCGATTGTCCACTGCAGGATGAGGAGAGGGCAGCGCAGTACAGCCCCGTCTTTATGCATCCAAAGGCTTATAGATGAGGGCATTTAGTGCGGTCCTCTGGTGCCCCCAGCACAGCGTGATCAACAACCTTTCTCCACCTGCTGCGATGTCTTCCTTTTTGTTGTCAGTGTTGATGAAAGCTTCAATGTAGCTGATGTTCCCCAAATTCTCCTTCACTTTATGCAGCACGGTCTACCTACCTTTGCAGAACAGCACTGACAAACTGTCACACCAAGAAACAGCATGGTTGGACAGCAGGTCTTAAGAGCTCCGCTCTTCCACAGGATGTCAAGAACGTTGACACACGAAGCCAGGCCTCGCCTCATGTGCACGCCGCCGTGTGTGCAAAGAGATCCGCTCTTCCACAGGATGTCAAGATCGTTGACACACGAAGCCAGGCCTCGCCTCATGTGCACGCGGCCGTGTGTGCAATTGGCCTGGTTCATCAGCATTACTAGGATGTCCGCGTCGATAGCGACAACAAGTACTGGAAACATCCAGGGTTGTTGAGACAATCAGCGTCACTCTCAGCCTGTTCGCTCTGGGCAGAATCATTTGCAATACATTGTGCAATAATAGAGATGAGGTGTGGCTTGTTGGGTGGGTAACTTTGGCTCCTGAGAAAGCTGTACTGATGTAGTAGTGGCTTCATGCTGACATCGAAAAGTAAGGTAGGCTCATGAGAAAGCTGTACTGATGTAGTAGTGGCTTCATGCTGGCATCGAAAAGTAAGGTAGGCTCATGAGAAAGCTGTACTGATGTAGTAGTGGCTTCATGCTGACATCGAAAAGTAAGGTAGGCTCATGAGAAAGCTGTACTGATGTAGTAGTGGCTTCATGCTGACATCGAAAAGTAAGGTAGGCTCATGAGAAAGCTGTACTGATGTAGTAGTGGCTTCATGCTGGCATCGAAAAGTAAGGTAGGCTCATGAGAAAGCTGTACTGATGTAGTAGTGGCTTCATGCTGACATCGAAAAGTAAGGTAGGCTCGTGAGAAAGCTGTACTGATGTTGTAGTGGCTTCATGCTGACATCGAAAAGTAAGGTAGGCTCGTGAGAAAGCTGTATTGATGTAGTAGTGGCTTCATACTGACATCGAAAAGTAAGGTAGGCTCGTGAGAAAGCTGTACTGATGTAGTAGTGGCTTCATGCTGACATCGAAAAATAAGGTAGGCTCCTGAGAAAGCTGTACTGATGTAGTAGTGGCTTCATGCTGACATCGAAAAGTAAGGTAGGCTCATGAGAAAGCTGTACTGATGTAGTAGTGGCTTCATGCTGGCATCGAGCAGTAAGGTAGGCTCCTGAGAAAGCTATACTGATGTAGTAGTGGCTTCATGCTGACATCGAAAAGTAAGGTAGGCTCATGAGAAAGCTGTACTGATGTAGTAGTGGCTTCATGCTGGCATCGAAAAGTAAGGTAGGCTCATGAGAAAGCTGTACTGATGTATTAGTGGCTTCATGCTGGCATCGAGCAGTAAGGTAGGCTCCTGAGAAAGCTATACTGATGTAGTAGTGGCTTCATGCTGACATCGAAAAGTAAGGTAGGCTCATGAGAAAGCTGTACTGATGTAGTAGTGGCTTCATGCTGGCATCGAGCAGTAAGGTAGGCTCATGAGAAAGCTGTACTGATGTAGTAGTGGCTTCATGCTGGCATCGAGCAGTAAGGTAGGCTCATGAGCCTGCTCCGTTGATAACCGGGTCACCCCTCTTCATCTTGATATCTACGAAAGACACCGGGACCAGTTTTACTGCTGCAGCTCTTCCAACTTCGAAAGTATCATCACAGTTGACGCTCTTAGACGCGACTGCTCCAGTTGAGGTGTGCTTTTTGGTCAGGCGCACAGATTCAGGTCGCAAGTCCCGGTGCTGGTCGGACGTAGATGAGTCCATTCACCCACAGTTTGGCGGTCCTGTTCCTCTCAGCAGCCTCATCCAACAGCAGTTGAATATACGTGCTGAAGGAGATCAACTGCCACAAGAGTGTCGTCGAGCGAACATGATTGATGTAAACTCCTTTCAGAGCACATGGAGACCATGGCATGTCATCGTATGTGCCCCAGCGTAGACCGTATCCCATCAGGCGTCAATGCCAGCACCTGATATTATGTAGATATTAAATCCATGTATGTCATCTCAAAATTAAAGCTTCAGGATTAACCCTTCAAGTTGTGGAGACGAGAGCAATATCCCAACTGCTTTGGTGTACTGTGGCTGGTCAAACGTGACGAATTTACACTTCTGTCACAGACGGTCACTCTCCTTTTTGGCATAGCACCTTTATGAGAATATCGTGTTTGGCTGGGTTGGATTGCGATTTAGGAGAGCGGCACAAACCTGGCCTTCTGATACTCTCCGGTGCTGTTTGGCTGTCTGCATGAGGTCTGCCCAGGCGGATGAGAAGGAACACTGAGGTAGAAGCCAGCCATCCCCATGAGGTCAACACAGGCGGATGAGAACGAAGACTGAGGTAGAAGCCAGCCATCTACATGAGGTCAGCCCAGGCGGATGAGAAGGAAGACTGAGGTAGATGCCAGCCATCCCCATGAGGTCAGCCCAGGCGGATGAGAAGGAAGCCTGATATAGATGCCAGCCATCCACATGAGGTCAGCCCAGGCGGATGAGAAGGAAGACTGAGGTAGAAGCCAGCCATCCCCATGAGGTCAACACAGGCGGATGAGAACGAAGACTGAGGTAGAAGCCAGCCATCTACATGAGGTCAGCCCAGGCGGATGAGAAGGAAGACTGAGGTAGATGCCAGCCATCCCCATGAGGTCAGCCCAGGCGGATGAGAAGGAAGCCTGATGTAGATGCCAGCCATCCACATGAGGTCAGCCCAGGCGGATGAGAAGGAAGACTGAGGTAGAAGCCAGCCATCCCCATGAGGTGAGCCCAGGCGGATGAGAAGGAAGCCTGAGGTAGAAGCCAGCCATCCCCATGAGGTCAACCCAGGCGGATGAGAAGGAAGGCTGAGGTAGAAGCCAGCCATCTGTATGAGGTCAGCCCAGGCGGATGAGAAGGGAGACTGAGGTGGAAGCCAGCCACCCCCAAGAGGTCAGCACAGGCGGATGAGAAGGAAGACTGAAGTAGAAGCCAGCCATCCACATGAAGTCAGCCCCAGGCGGATGAGAAGGAAGACTGAGGTAGAAGCCAGTCATCCCCATGAGGTCAGCCCAGGCGGATGAGAAGGAAGACTGATGTAGAAGCCATCCACATGTTTCCAGGTTGACGCCGCTCATCTTCAGCTTGCAAAGAGGTTCAAGAAGACGGAGGGGCTCGAACACCACAGATTTCAACCCCGGTATGCTCGTTTTTCGTAGTACTTCAACATAATCTTGTTGTAACTGCCAATGACTGAGGCTGCATCGACCTTCGCCGGATGCTGAGGTGGAGCACTTTCAGCTTCGAAATGAGATGTCATCACTGCTATTACCACCCATTACATGCAAAGTTCCATGCAGTGGCAATGTTAACGTCAGCATTGTCGAAGACAATTGCACAAGGCGATCGACAGAGTCCGGCGAGGGGAGAAGAGTTCCTTCACCTGCGCATTTACCAGCTTCACCGCCTCATTGTAGCTCTCAGCCAACCCAAGACTGTTGAGTATGTCAATCAGCTCCCTCGACCCGTACTTCTTGTGGGTAAACGTTGCCAAAGCAAGTAAAGAAATGTACGATCTTGGGCGGCACGCATCTATGATGGCCTGACCAAGGCATGCTGTCCAAGTCCTGCGAGGTGATGACACCCTGGGCGAACCTCTGAAATGAAGCTGGAGGATCACGATGACAAGAAACTCACTGTTGCTTGTAGCAGGAAATACATCAGTTTCATATGCAGTAATCCTGATCGCGTTCCTGACCAACATAGCTGCCATTTCAATAATAGCGTACTCCAATTGTCCTCTCTTTTGTGCAGCCAATTTCTTGCTCAGAATCCGTAAGCTTTATCTCGAAAGCAGACCACACACGATAGATCACTGGGACATGTTACGACAATGTCAAATTCATGTCCGGCTTGAAGCTTATGTTTCAATCGAGTACGACAACAATGTGGCTGACTGTTTTACTCTAGTCTATCCTGCGGTTTCGTACCTGATTAGAGTTGAAAATGAAATAAATACACGCTCTGATGCATCTAGAATGTTTTATTGGTGTTAGTTGTATAGAGCATGGTGCACTACTCTACCATAGACACCAACATTTACCGGCTAGCATAAGTGGTTCAGAAGTTATACAGTTAATCAACGAGTTGCCGCCATCTTGGACGTCTTCTTGAAATCTGCGTTTAGCTCAAGGTGGATTCATGGGGATTCAGTATGTTACTCTAGACACTTTTAGGGATATGTGGTACAAAATAAGCTCTTTGTAATGAACCTTTAAGTTCCATGGTATTTTTGTCTAAAACTCTTGGACTACGGATAAAATTCAGTCACTTCATAGAATGCTACCTTTGGTGATATCGTCTCGTCGCGAGCACAGTGGCGCAGTGGTTGGAACATCGGATTCTCAATCCTGGTTTCGAGTCCTCTTGCAACCGTTTCGAAACCTGGGCAATTGCGTTCACCCCACGTTGCCTCAGTTGTATAACTCAGCTGTACAAACGAGTACCTGACAAAAGACAACGATGGGTATATGTGAGGTCTTCGTACAGTTTCCCGGAGAAGTCGAGTTGGTGTTTGAAGGAGTAAAGCAGCCGGGGGCGATGTGCAAAGCGTTTCGAGCCGTCATAAAGACTGGATACCGCGCTTCATAAGAACTTACATTTTTTAGTTATTAGCAGAGTATAATATAATGTAATAATGATTGACAATACGTCTAGCACAAATATTGTATTTGTTTGTGTTGCATAATAATGACTGAAGATAGATCTCGATTTCGAGCGGAAATATAGAATGTGTTTACATTTTCAAATGATGATTGACAATATATGTAACTTATGAACGTAAATATAGTATCTCTTTACATTATCTAACAATGAATGACGATAGCTGTAGCTTATTAACGTAAATATAATATTTGACTAAACTATTATTGTTTAACAATGATTAACGACAGTCGACATATCTAGCTAATGGACTTCCGCAAATTGTGGTGGATGCCAAGATAGTCCCACAGTTCAAAGCCAGACTAGATCAGCACTGGAATAGCCCCGGATATGGCTACCAACAAAGGCCGATGGCCTAAAATAACCCATTAAGTGTAAGTGTAAGCTTACGCGGGATACAATAGTATTTGTTTAAATCGTCAAATACAGCTAAAAAGTGGAATTATAAATAAACAAGGCACAACAACCTACAAATATATAGCAGCTTATGTACATTGTTACTTATTATTTTATATGTGCCCGAAATGTGGGTGGTTTTCTTCTTTTTCTTTTTTCTTTCCTAATACTATCTTATGGAGTTATGGATTAGAAGGTTTGTGGATACCGTTCTGGATGAGCACACCACATGTGTAGCTGGGTTGCGCAATGATATTAATCCAATTTATGGAATGTTGTACGGTATAAATAAGTGCTGGTTGGGCCGGAAATTGGAACGACATCTGGTGCACACCGATTAGAAACAACTGCTGGAAGACTGACTGCCGCTAGGTGGTCTCAGATCATAATTTTTCTGGGTTGATGGCATGCGAATAAAGTGCCACTGGTTTTGAGACGATAGAGCATTGTTGAACCTACAATAAATTACTACAGCAATAAAGAAGAAAATATGAAGTACAACATTGTTAATTTATATGAACTTTGTGTTCGACAAATCAGAAAATTGGAGCATCGTAATTACATGAAAACCCAACTAGCTCAGTATTGATTAACCAATAAAATCGTTGTACATTCCTTGTTGGTATTTTATATTACCTGACTTTCGAACATAGAACAGCGCCTTGCAGCAGGCCCCGTTTCACAATCTTCTCCATAGCGCCACCAGTTTATGCCAAGTAGCACCACGACCAATCAGGTGTTTACGATATCATTAAAGCCATCTTCGCTAATTGCCGAGATCGATGGTGCACTAGTTGTCAGGAACTGCAGAGATGCAGTACCTGACAAATAAACAAAACGCTCAATTTACACTGTTTACAACATTCGTTACTTAGGGCGCGTGGCGTTTCCCCGGCAGTGCTGTTTGTTCAGACAAACGTGCAATTACAGCCACGCTGCAATTGCTGCGCGGAAGTAGTTCGGTCTGGTGGTGCTTCACTTAAATCCCATCACTGTCAGTTACTCAGTTATACAGGTGAGTGAACTGAGACAAAGTGGATTGAACGAAATTGCCCAACGTTTCGAAACGGTAGTCTCGAACCCTGGTTATTTCGATTTCGATTTCGATCTGTGCTCTAACCGTCGTCTAAGTGTCGTAGTACACTAATTCGATTGTGCTCTAACCGTCGTCTAAGTGTCGTAGTACACTAATTCGATTGTGCTCTAACCGTCGTCTAAGTGTCGTAGTACACTAATTCGATTGTGCTCTAACCGTCGTCTAAGTGTCGTAGTACACTAATTCGATTGTGCTCTAACCGTCGTCTAAGTGTCGTAGTACACTAATGTGCTCTTTTCCTTGTTCGTAGCTATTTTTTGCATGGTGTAAAATGTCCCTGAAAGGGGGTAGCGCTTCAACATTACTGGCACTTTATTCGTATGACATAAACCCGGAAGTAAAATAGTGATCTGACCCCAACGGTCGACATTTGTTCGCACATCAACATGCAGTGATCATGTTACGCCCACAACCGATCATTGACAATGACAATGAAAATGATTTTATTTTCTCCACGACCCCTTGCGGAGAATGAGAAAACTCTCTCTCACTACAATGCAGTAAAGTAATGCATAATGCAATTGTTACAATACAAGACAACACAATACGTATACAATCTGTGTAACAAATGCATACAAACAAGGTGATTAACATTAAATAAGCATAATGTACAATATCACAATTTTGTTACATGCATAATAATGGTATATACTGAATACAAAACAGTTAATCAAAAGAAGGGTAAATAAACTATGCCGCTATACCGTACTTCCAAACAATCCACTGTGTAAATATTAAGGACTGTGGTTAACTACACAAACTTTTACATTATTATCTTTATAAATCCAAAAAGATCTGACAACTGTTTTGCACCATGTACATGTATTAAATAATGTATTAATTGTTAGAGTATTGGATCTAACTCTGTAGTCTCTGTTAATATATTTAAATATTTTTTTCAACAGAGATGGACAAACAGAACATAACGTAATTCATCAACTTGATCACACAAATTGAAACTCCCGCAAAGCTTTACACAGTAGGAAAGACGGAATGAGAAATACCCGCTTCATCATCCTATATCTCAAAGGTGTGGTGTTTGTCTCGTGACCACGGGGCATCTACGTAATTATCTGGCACTTGGCGAATGGCACGGGAGCTGGAACCATGTGTCTGACCAGGCACGTACACGTGAAGGCAGGGGAAGTCGAATGATCCACGTAGTGGGTAGATGTGTAACCTGATGATGCCATACATCGACATAGCTAATACACGAGCTTCTACTCGTGTACCTAATCCCACGTAGGGCGTAGATGTGTAACCTGATGATGCCATACATCGACATAGCTAATACACGGGCTTCTACTCGTGTACCTAATCCCACGTAGGAGGTAGATGTGTAACCTGATGATGCCATACATCGACATAGCTAATACACGGGCTTCTACTCGTGTACCTAATCCCACGTAGGGCGTAGATGTGTAACCTGATGATGCCATACATCGACATAGCTAATACACGGGCTTCTACTCGTGTACCTAATCCCACGTAGGGCGTAGATGTGTAACCTGATGATGCCATACATCGACATAGCTAATACACGGGCTTCTACTCGTGTACCTAATCCCACGTAGGGCGTAGATGTGTAACCTGATGATGCCATACATCGACATAGCTAATACACGGGCTTCTACTCGTGTACCTAATCCCACGTAGGGGGTAGATGTGTAACCTGATGATGCCATACATCGACATAGCTAATACACGGGCTTCTACTCGTGTACCTAATCCCACGTAGGGCGTAGATGTGTAACCTGATGATGCCATACATCGACATAGCTAATACACGGGCTTCTACTCGTGTACCTAATCCCACGTAGGGCGTAGATGTGTAACCTGATGATGCCATACATCGACATAGCTAATACACGGGCTTCTACTCGTGTACCTAATCCCACGTAGGGCGTAGATGTGTAACCTGATGATGCCATACATCGACATAGCTAATACACGGGCTTCTACTCGTGTACCTAATCCCACGTAGGGGGTAGATGTGTAACCTGATGATGCCATACATCGACATAGCTAACACACGGGCTTCTACTCGTGTACCTAATCCCACGTAGGGGGTAGATGTGTAACCTGATGATGCCATACATCGACATAGCTAATACACGGGCTTCTACTCGTGTACCTAATCCCACGTAGGGGGTAGATGTGTAACCTGATGATGCCATACATCGACATAGCTAACACACGGGCTTCTACTCGTGTACCTAATCCCACGTAGGGGGTAGATGTGTAACCTGATGATGCCATACATCGACATAGCTAACACACGGGCTTCTACTCGTGTACCTAATCCCACGTAGGGCGTAGATTTGTAACTGGATACGGACTTGCGAACGCAGTAGCTAATGGGTTCGTGCGAGGACAAACATGCATGTCGTTGGCTTAGGAACATATGAAATTATATCCTATTAATGCCATCGAACATCGTAAGTCATATATTATGTTCATGGAATGGATTGGCGTTCCGGTTTCTTGGAATGCGAATTTTGACATATCAAAGTTGTGACAAGGTATGGATGATACAGTAATCATGTTGCCAAAGACCACTGAAACATCAAAAGGCTATGCGGCATTTAAATATTGGATATATTACATGTATTGTTGATACATGTTTTTGTATACCTAATTATCTTTGATATGTGTACATAAATATGACAACATGCGGAAACACACACACGATCGCATGGATATTTACGATTAAGAATGACGTCATATGCAAGGTTTCTACTGTGTTTGAGTTCACTTCTGACAAGCAAACTTCCCGCAGTGACAGTGTGACAAGGAGATGGCAGTAACAGTGTGACAAGGATATGGCAGACGTAACGTATGACATCATATTGCTGCATTGTGACGTCACAAACCCTCACTTGCCTCAAATGCTGATAAAGTGATTATTTATAAGTTTAAAATAAAACTAATTATAAACAATTCGCCACACATGTTTGCCCAGTATACAACAACAATTTAGATATTATCATGACTAACTGGTATGTGTACAGTACACCACTTATTTTTTATTTAAATCAATACTAAAATTCAGCTAGGCTATTCCACTCTGTACCTAAAATCACGATTCGATTTTTTTTTTAATTATTGTCTCGCAACAGACCATCAGTAGCGTTTTTGTCAATTCTTACAAATGTGTTTTCGAGAAAATCAACATAGAAGATGCTCCTGTCATTCATTGCCCAAACACACCAGACTCACTGACACGTGTTTATGCTTCCAACCACCAACTAGTAATCTAAATATGTGCTCTGCACAAGTGGCGTAGTCCACAAACGTACCGGTTACCTGTTACCTGACTTTTTCACGGTGCGAATAATTCCTTGAAAAGGGGTACGTTTCAAAATCGCTGCCACTTCATTCGTATGACATGAACGCGGAAGTACTTCAATGATTTGTCTCCGTATGGGTGGTTGGCGCTTCCGTAATTGACAGACCACTCGCAGACGAAATAACAGACACATGGCTATGACGTGTAGTCCTTGGTCGATATCGTCTTTTGAGGCCGGGGCCTGCGAAGGTGTAGCCATGGACTCCAAAGCCGCGCAGTCTTTTCGAAGATAATTTTGGTTTATGTCTCTTGAACGCCGTCGTGGTCAGTGACTATGTAGTAATCGCCAAGGACTCAAGGCTATGAAACCAACGTGGGAACGAGTGCCAGAGCACTACATGCACTTTATATGTGCCTGCCCAAGCTAGTTGTAACAATCCATTCCTGTTCAGCGCAGTTCTTTTAAAACGGGGTATTCCCATTTCAACTACTAATAGTATTCACATTTCTCCTACTCTGCATTTGAATAGCTCTCCCATTTCGCCTACTCTTAGTGATTCACTCTCTCAGTATGCCTATGCTGATATTATTCCTAATTCACCTACTCTGCATTAGGACAGCTCCTTCCCACCAAAATCACCATTTAAATTTAATAATTGTAAAATAATGTGTAAATGCAAAATATACTTTGCAGAAATCAGAATTTTTCTTTAGCTAAATCTTAATTATTATTTAATTATTACTTAGTTATACACAACATTATTTTACTAAATCCAAAAGAACTTAGATTTAACTCAAAGCCAACGTTTGTACTGAATTGCTCAAAGACGCCACATCCAACTAACGTTTTGCTTAAGCCAAACCATATGTATATAGCTAAATGTGTATATAGCTAAATGTGTATATAGCTAAATGTGTATATAGCTAAATGATCTGAGAGTAGGCAATGTTGGAGTAGGCATGGGAATCTTTCTCAGAATTCATCATACGACCACAGTAGACAAAATGGGAATGTAACAGTGGAAGTGGCACTAGAATGAATATAAGTTACTGTATCTTGGATTGTTGCATTTTACATGTTATTTCCCTCTCAAGAAACCCGCTAATACGTCCAAAGCGACGTCAATCCGCAGTCGAAGACCGGTTGGGTCGGCCGAACTATTATGAGAATACAAACCGGTTTCTTGAGGTAAATAACATGCCAAATGAAAGTGGTTGTGGTTTTCAGTGGATATACTCTCTGAATTAAATATATGAAAGTCGTTTGCCCATCAGTTGGCTACGAATTCTGCAGATATGTTTGGTTATTCCCGCGTCTCGTAAGAGGAATTACAAAAATGCAATGCCCTTAAGATGCATATTCAATTTCCTTTTGGCCATTTGTCCAAAGCCTATTTGTGAGAGAAATGTGCACATTACTTAATAAGGCAGCATTACTTGGTACAACACGTGGCGTGATTACGTGGTAGTGTCCGAGGAAAGAGTCAGGTTGATGCGACGAAAACTGTCATTAGTAGTGTCTCCATGACAACGTATATGGAAAATGCTAGATATGCGGACCTGTACATGGGAAGCGTGGCGATAATGGTCTAGGTGAAGAATCGCGGTGGCAAAGACGGTCCGTAGAAACCAAAACATGTGAGCGCCTTTAGTATGCTTAAAACAAATTGGCAAATATCTCAGAAATGCGGGTAATACGTAAATGAAGAATCGTTGGAATCTCTATAAGCCAATGGTTGCCGTGTCTACTTGCCATCGGTTTTTTTTGTCTTGGATGGCAGTCTTGTTAAGTCGTGTTAAATCTTGTTAACGCGACTCCCACTGCGCGCTTCCGGACAGTCCTTGACTCGGTGACGACAGCCAAGGTAGGTAGGATAGCAACATCAAACAGTTACAGCGTCGAGCGTCTTCCCCAGGGGTGCGTCTCGAGGCTCGGGACGCACACCTGCCGAAAACGATTCGGCGCACTGGGCCCGGCAACGCTGTTCGCCTGTAGCGAGGCTGGCTGTTAGCCACAGAAAACACGCGGTGGAATTCGGCTGTAATAACAACGAGTAATGGCAACGAGGCACTAAGCCGAACCAGGCAACAGTCAGCACACACGTGTTGCCTTGTAATCCTCATCATCGCCGCTAGGGGCTTCGGACTACATCAGTACTCCTGGCAGATCGACCTGTTGAAATGCTGATTTGTTTTTATTTCTTTGTTAACCAACAGCATTGCTCGCGCAGATTTACTTTAACCTTAATTGGCAGTGGACCCGTCATCCGGGTAGTGATGGACATTTCGTGGGAACGCTCTTCTAGTTCCCAGAAACACGTCAACCAAACCAAAATAGTTAGTGGGACAAAGTACAAATGATTCAGAGTGCATCCACACTTGGCATGGGATAATATCATAAACTGACAGGGGTGCTGTAGCACTGCTACGACCCCTGGTTAGCGTGGATGAGTGACCTCAAAGATGTAGAACCATATACTCTAAAATCGAGGACAAAAGACAAAGCTGATGGAGCTAAGGAAGTCGGCTGGGGTAAGACACAATGGCCAAAGGTGAAGAAGGACTGGTTGTAGTTGTGTGAGGTTCAGCCCTGAATGCGGCACTTTCACGAGTTCACATGCTCACGCATAATAATAGTATACAGCTCTGAAGTAGGGTGTGGCTGTTGGCTAAACAGATGCATCCTACCGCAACTGTTCAAGTGTCTGGTTAAATTGCTAGGAACGTCAGTAGTGCTAAGCTATGCAGACAAAAAGCCCGAAGTCATACCGTTGGCATATATGTGCAGCCAACATTACAGTGACGGTTTTACAGCAAGAACATGGAATGTGGTAATAACATATGCACACATGTAACTGACTAGAGTGTAATACATTCAACACTATTCTGCCAGTTGTGTCGACTTTATTAGATCAAAATTTCGATTCGTATCCTAGAAACACATGACATCGAATTATAATACAGATAACAAATATCACCTAAATAGGAAAGATTTATGTTGCAAATTATGAATTTACTATTAGTTTATTCAGCAGTCTGTGCATACGTTGTAGCTAAGTTATGACAATCCATAGTTTTCATGTAAAAGTATACATTTAAAACCAGCTATCGAGCTAGTTTCTAAAGGTTGTCATGAGTAATGCAAACGTTGGTTGGTCGTAGAAAATTGCCAACCACTGATGGGGAATATATAATCAGTCATGCTATCTGCGAAACAAATCAATAATCACCAGTGCATTAGAGCCTAGCGATAGATTCAAATTACATATGATGATAGGGTAATTATCGCTGCAAATGTCAAAATTCTTGGCAAAACGGATCATTTGCAGGAGCATCGGCCTACATTTGTTCCTGCAGCGGAGCTCTCGAGATTGCAGCCCACAAAGTAACCAGTTTAGAACTAAACCAAATGTTGTTGATAATATTCTTCTTCACATTATAGCAATTCCTACATATTTGAAGATTATATGCTCTGGTTCGTTTCAGAGTGTCCCTCTCTCGACATATATTTTTCCATTTCCCTGCGTGCGATCTTTATTTCCCTTGGCATAGATTTAATGTATCTTCCGAAAGATACATGCGGGGGTCGAAATTGCCTAAAGTTCGAAAGGACACCAGGTAGTTTCGAACCCCGGTCCCTCGATCGACAGTCCGACGCTGTACCACACAGCCAGCGCCCCCTATGTTGGTGTGCTGTTGTCAACACCAAAAAAGTATATCGTATAGCGGCACTCCCATTGTTAGTATTGTATAATACTATCACTAAAACAATTATTATCGATATATTGCCGAAATAACATATGCTGTCATCCCATTAACAATAATTTTCATTACTTTCCTTATTATCACTATCAGTAAACTGTAAAATATCACTATGACCAATCCCATATCAACCAATCTCACCATAATTGCAAAAACACTGTGACCTATCTTAGGGCTTCACTTCAACACTATTTATTTTCCCATTCATGACAATGTTAACGTTGTTTAATGGTGTTTAATGGTGTTCGCAATTATATGTTTTCAATCAACACTATTATTTTATTTTCCCATTCATGAACATGTTAACGTTGTTTAATGGTGTTCGCAACTTTATGTTTTGAATCAATACTATTTATTGTCCCATTCATGACAATGTTAACGTTGTTTAATGGTGTTCGTAACTTTATGTTTTGAATCAACCTGCTGGATAAAATCCGTAAAAGTCTGTCAATTTATTTTCTTCAGAAAATCAACATACAAGATGTTCCCATCAAATGGCATCCACAACAACTACGTAATATTTCAATACGCAAGGAATCCTAGTCGCTGACAGGAGCATATTTTGTCAACCATCCACTATATATTTTAATCCTGGCACAGCGTAAGTGTTGTAGTCCTCGTGGTCGTATCCCCGTTAAACATAATTTTCTAGGCAGCAAAAACTGCCGAAGGGGGTCACCGTTAAACAAACCGGCATTCACTCGTACGACATCAACCCGGATGTAAATTATATATCCGTCCACATCTGATGACGGTTCTCTTTTTCGCAGTGCATGACGGGAAGATGGAGGACCACGAGACGCAGAGACACCGCACGCGGCAACTGGTCGTCAGGTGGTGTCAGCGGCAGCTACTCAGACACGACTTCGCCGACATGGAGATGCGGGCCCTCTTCCACTGCTATACATACAGACTCAATCTGATGTCGTTGCAGTCAATCATCGCATTGTACATGCTCACGAACATTGCCCTGACGACGTTGGACGTTGCATTTCTGTCATATATTACCGTCGTCGATATCTGTCTGATCGTATTGACTATTATTCTGATTATACCGCTCGTCTTCCGGCAAACGCGCTACATGCAGGTTTGTATGCTAGATTTGTGGTATATAATAATAATAATGAAATATATGTATATTTGTTGTGTTGAAAGTAATACATAGTCAACTTTTGCCGGATACGTATTTGGTGTCAAGTGAATATATTCTTTTCATATGCACGAAATCAAGAACAGTGCATTCGCTTTTAAAACGCAACTGAAACGAGACATTAATTTCAAAACTGTCATGCTTGTTACAACTTCGATCATAGGTGGGTTACATCCGGGTCATCAGTTACTTGGTGCTGTTTCTTGGCGTCTGCTTCTCGCTCCTCGCCCTGCCCATCAACCGCCCCGTGTCGGCGGTGACCACGTGTTCCGGAGCCAGCGGCGTCTGGCAGATCAGTTGGACCATCTTTGTGTCCTATGCCTTCCTGGTAGGTGGCGCTAGTAGTCGTCTTCACGAAACTGCACAAACAGCAACTTTACTAGTATGACCGCGGTTGTTGTGATTTTCGTCTATATTACAATCGTTATCACATATGTGTATGCTGAAATTGTTTTGGACAGTTGTTTTTAGTGTTTGTAATGATATTGCAGGTGCACGAACGCACACACGCACGCACATACGCACATACGCACATACGCACGCACTCACGAACGCACGCATTCATTCTAGTGTAGTTGTTCAACTTGCGTCACGCGGCGTATCACCGGCTGTTAACTGGTCCACTTCTTCAACACATCTAAGAACGACGAAAAGAACAACGAGCCCTAACAACGACGTCCTTAGCGCGACCCTGACTCGTCCACTAATCACCACCTAGGAGGTCTGGGATAAATAAGTAAAGACGTGTGTCGTGTTTCAGCCTCTTAAGACACACGCTCTGGTCATCAGCGGAGTCCTGCTCGCCTTGACGCATGTCAGTGTCACTCTCGTTCTCAGCTGTGTCTCGGCCGTGGCGCTATGGAGACAGGTGAGACGGATGCACGTTTCCAGCGGGAGACTCCCGAGATTGGTACCCAGTTCACGCCCTAATATTATAATATTAACTCTTCCGTGTCTTAAGCTTCCTCTCGCTTTTCAAATATGTTTTTTTCCCGCCATTGTCTTTTGAATTTGCCGGGCAGAATCACAACTTCATTTTGGATATGTCAATAGTTGCGCCACAACGATTTTCGTTGGATGATTTATTGGCCTGTCAATGTTTGTCAAAAAGCGGTCTTCATATGTCGCAAAAATTGCTTATTTTAGGTATTCGTCGAACAATAAGAGGTGAAAGATCACGTTTTGCATGGATATTCATTTTAACGAATCGACATATTAGAAATAGTAATAAATGCAGTATCGCAATGTCGCGTCAAACACTGGCTCCTCAAACTGAATAAAGCAAGATGGCGTCGATCGCCATGCGGGTAAGACCTGTGATTTAATGTATTGTTTTTCGAATTTCCAGTTTTAGGTCCTAAAACTAAAGTCGTAAAGTTAAACATACTGCAGCAATGGATATAAGATATGAATGATATAAGATATGAAAGATATGGCATATTTAATTTAGATGAACCTTGACATCGTAGGCTTCATATAATTGAGGCAGTAGGAAACCCCCAACTAGCTCTGTGTCAGTTAACCAATGACAATCGTTGTACGCTCCCTATACATATTCATGATGTCGACGTACGCCTTGAACTGTGACCTGCACGGTGCTTAGATTGACAGAGAAGGACATATCAGTGCCATATAGGATTTCAACATAGCGTTACCCAACTTGAAGTTAATACAATTTACCTCTCGATGTGCTTCGCTCACTGATGACATACTTAGACGACAATATTTTTTATTTTTTATCCGAATTTAATTGAAATTACCGACAATGAAAAATATCGTAACAAAATGATTTGCGATTTGAGTGAACACTTGTATTAATATAATGTTTTCGTTGCAGGTGCTGGCTAATGTGATTATCTTCGCTGTGTCTAACGCTGTGGGCGCGTACATCCACGACTGCAAGCTGTGCGCCCTCAAGACGCTCTTCACCGACACTTACAAGTGCGTTATCGCGAGACTTCATATGGAGGACGAGAACGAAAAACTGGTAAGTAGCCTTCCGGTCAAAGTCGTCTTCGAAGGCGTGTTGTTGCTCTACTCGTCATCAGTTAAGTCCGGTGAGAGGCTGGCACCGATACCGGTCGTCCATGTTTGTTCTTCGTCTTCCGTCATTGATCCCGTTTTACAGCGTCTCCTGTTCTCCCTAGTTCAAGACTGACGGATAAACTAATGTGATTAGATGTGAAATAATCGCATACTTATTTTTTTTTTGTCCGAAAAGGTATTTGCAGATGTAGTTTAAAGTGATAAAAGGCGTCATGCTAATAACGAATGAATATCTTGATAGCATCACTTTCCGTGTGTGTGTGTGTGTGTGTGTGTGTGTGTGTGTGTGTGTGTGTGTGTGTGCGTGTGTGCGCGCGCGCATGGTGTGTGTGCGTGCGTGTATTTTCACCACTTAGTCGTCAACACCGGGGTTCTATTTTCATCGTCGTCAGTATCACCATCACCATACTTGCATGATCAACGTCATCATTATCATCATAACCGTCATGATCACCGTCATAGTAGTAATACTAATCATGATAATAATAATAATCATAACAATAATCATGACAATAATAATAATAATAATAACAATAATCATGATAATAATAATAATAATAATCATGATAATAATAATAATAATAACAATAATCATCATCATCACCCTCGTCATCACCACCATAACCATTATCCTCCTCCTCCTCCGCATCATCATCACCATCATCTTACCTATCATGATCACCATCATCTTACCTATCATGATCACCGTCATCTTACTTGTCATGATCACCGTCATCAACGTATATTTGTTGTATAGGAGAAACTTCTGCTGAGCGTAATGCCGCGACACGTTGCCATGGAGATGAAGAATGACCTTCGGATGAGTCACCACAAGAAGGGGATGTTCCACAAGATCTACATCCAGCGGCACGACTCAGTCAGGTTAGCTACGATGCGACACAAAACAGAATGTTAGATTATTTAAAATGAAGCCAATATCACAGCAGACTGGCGAGATCGCCGATACTATTTGAGCATGGAACCTGTCGATGCCATGAACATTTTGCATGTGAATTGAGTAGAACAATATTCGCGAGATATTGGCTGCAATCGTTTATATACTAGGCTCGTTTTCAATGTAATTCCTTAGCCCCGTACGTTCAACAGTTACTAGGCCCACAATATTGACTGCATTGGTTTATATACTAGGCTCATTTTCAATCTAATTCCTTAGCCCCGTACGTTCAATAGTTACTAGGCCCAAAATATGCTACTGAATTAAGTGTAGATTTATATTTGTGCAATGTTTTAGTGAATTAAACTTTGAATACAAAACATGTACGACAGCTTAGTGGAACAACTATGTTGTTTAAGACCGGTATACACAAGCGATTTTTCCTCAAGTTTATCTCAAGACTCCGTTTTGCACCATAACACGGTCTGCCTCACATAACATTCATGAATAACATTCATGTCATTTGCAGTATCCTGTTCGCAGACATTGTGGGCTTCACGGAGCTGTCGTCTCAGTGCACGGCCGAGGAGCTCGTGAAGATTCTCAACGAACTCTTCGGTCGCTTCGATCAACTCGCAGAGGTAAACACATTCATCATTCAACTGCTTGACCTGTGTGACGTCACGTTCTTCGCTTTCATCATTATCCGATCAGTCGTAACCCGTGTGGGCCGTTGATCTCCTCCTGTCATTCCGAGTCGTCGCCATATCTCGTGCAACGCGCAGGCCTCTGTCTGATCCATCAATTCACGGTATCAATCCATACGGTCCACCTTCGTCTACGCTTGTTCTTCCCTCGACTTCGCCTTCGGTCGATGTAAATAGTAAGTTGTAGCTTCGTCGTTTACAATGTCCGTTTTCCGTGGTTTCTGCCGCTTCAGCAGTGCTGCAAGTCTTTTGTCTTCAGGCACACCAACCAGTTGCTGCAAGTCTTTTGTCTTCAGGCACACCAACCAGTTGCTGCAAGTCTTTTGTCTTCAGGCACACCAACCAGTTGCTGCAAGTCTTTTGTCTTCAGGCACACCAACCTGTTGCTGCAAGTCTTTTGTCTTCAGGCACACCAACCTGTTGCTACAAGTCATTTGTCTTCAGGCACACCAACCTATTGCTACAAGTCATTTGTCTTCAGGCACACCAACCTGTTGTCGGACCCAGACATTCGTCTTCCTGTAGACCCATTTGTCTCGTACCGCCTCGCTCCAGTTTAGCGACTTCACTAATTGTCTCTTCCGATACAGCCAGCCCGATCTCTGTTAACTTCAAAATATCAACTATTGTGTGAGACCTCTGACGATGCCAATTGAGTCCAACAGTGTTTGTGCTTTTCCTTTCACTGCTCGCTAGTGAGCCAAGATTCATTCACTGGAGGAAGCACGGCTGTCGACTCCGTGTGTTAGTCGTTCAGGTTCTACCATTATTTAACCGTGTTTTCACGGTTGATCGGCATCCTTCAGTCCCGCACGACAACGGTTTGCACCATTGAAGTATCTTCTCCAGGGCGCAGGCCTGGGCGAAGTGAGGAGATCCTGTGTTGAACATGGTCATGATCCCACTCTGCTGATGGAGTACAATGTAATGCAGAACCGTACAGTTGGCACCGGCTTGGCTACAGGAGCTGCCGGAAGGATGGCAAGGTTGACATCAGACCACCTTGGGGGCTCAACTCTGGATTTCCTCTTAAGGTTTACTCCTACGCCTACAGGGGAGTCAGCTGCACGCGTACCTGGCTTCAGAAAAAGGAAATAATCTGCCAAGGATGTGAACTGTAAAGCTGAACAGATTTGCCAGGAGTGAACTCTAAAGTGGTGTGAATTTTTTTTACATCACAGCTTTTGCGCAGTAATTGTAGCATGGCCGTATTCTTCCCAGTGATGATGTTAAAAAGAACTAATCTGCCAAGGATGTGAACTGTAAGGCTGAACAGCGGTGAACTCTAAAGCGCGTTGAGCTTTCCCAGGGACAGGACACCTTACTACTTACAAACATACATTTACATTGTTTTCCATTGCGGTTGCAACATCTCAACTCTAAAGATTATTTTTGCCCGTCCTTTTTCCAGCAACCTCCTATGCACATATAACTCTTCAGAAAAGTTCATATATACGTAATTTCTACCATTCACTTGCTGCCGATCTCGTCCGAAATCAGTGACTTAATATTGCAATAGCAAAACTGTTTTGCTATTGCAATATTAACTGTTCTCCACTAGACTTTCGAAATGGGGTAAGGAAATCCATTTCCAATTTAGCGCTACTTTTCAAGCCAACATGAAGGATATCGATGTTTCATATTTTTAAAAAGAGGTAGGCATTTTTTATTGATGTTTATTGCGAGGCAGTCTTACCGTCATCATCAGCGTCATCAGTATCATCGTCATAATCGTCATCATCATCATCGTCGTCATCATCATCATGTGTGCCATCTTCTCTCGGAAGGTCATCTATTTTGGATCATCATTCATGTCTGAATTGTGCCATTCTGTCCAGATCTTCATATTTCGTACACGTTCCCCATCCATGCCTTGCAGTTGTGTGTCCAGTTGACTTGCAGTTGTGTGTCCATTTGACTTGCAGTTGTGTGTCCATTTTGCCAGGAAAACGATTGCATGCGGATCAAGATTCTGGGCGACTGCTACTACTGCGTGAGTGGACTGAGCGAGCCAAGGACGGATCACGCCAAGTGTTGTATCGAGATGGGACTTGACATGATCGACTCAATCAGGTAATCCCCCCGGTGACAGTTCCTTTTTTACATCCAGGGTCAAGTCGTACGAATAAAGTGCCAGCAATGTTGAGACTGTACTGCCTTTAGAAGAATTTATTGCATCCCGAAAAAATCATGAACCTGGAAAATGGCACAATTTGCGGATTACGACACTTGTGTTCGACATATGGTGGGAACATCTTCCATGTTGATTGTTTTCGAAATCAACAATTGTAGGATCTGTCTGTGCCGATGTGGGACATGCAATATACGACGGTAGTGTTTTTACGTATGTTCAATACACTACGGATACGTTCAGTGGCGTATTTAGGGGACAATGAACCGTGCACGCCCCCTATTGGCTGATGTTTAAAATATTCGCTAATTTCCGTTGCGCCGCTACACGGTAGCATGGCAAACTAATGGGTGACTACGTGTTTTACTCTTGGGCCCCTCCCTTTGCGAGGTCCTAGATACGCCACGTTTACAAACTCATAACTGTATCTCTTTCACTACGAACCCTTTATTTTGTATTAATTTGACAAGACTTTGAACGTATCCCTGGTGTTTCGAAGCACCAAGGGCACGTTCAAAGGACTGTTTTGAACTTGCCCATTCTGGTATTTTGAAACTCAACAGTAGTGTTTTCGAGGGGCAGTCTCTTGAATTTACTATACCGGAACTAACAACGACTAACAGGCCGCGGAAATAGAAATTTTTCTACGGATCTACACAACAGCTGGGCAGCTGTTACACGTTACGACGAAACTGTTACGTAACCATTGGCAAGGGGTGATCTCAACACACCGAACTACGACAATACACAACATTAGTTTCACGGGTTGATGAGGAGTTAGCTGCTGTTTCGTTAGACGTCGTACATATAGACGCATTCCCCCAAAATCATTGTTTATTTTATGATCACAGGACAAACTCTGAGCAATTCATGTTCACGCAGGCAGTCTTTCGATGAGACGACTGAAGTGCCATTTGGCGAATGATATGAATTCGAAAATGTCTCTTAACCCTGATACAGTCAACTGAATATACAAATAAACATTCAATCAGTTCAATTATTTACATTAGGTTCTTCGTGCACACCGGGTACGGTCCACATATGTACATATCTTATTATATGTAGCTAGGGTATGTATGTACGTATGTATGTACGTATGTATGTACGTATGTATGTACGTATGTATGTACGTATGTATGTACGTATGTATGTACGTATGTATGTACGTATGTATGTACGTATGTATGTACGTATGTGTGTACGTATGTATGTACTCCTCCTAAACGCTTTGATCTCGGGCACCAAACTTTCAGGGGTTCATCCACGACATTTTTCACCCCAATATTTATCTCTATTGTAGAATTACCCTGAATCGTAGATTGTTAGCAACGTTATGCGTGTTTTATACGATTGTTCAAATGACGTAGTAAGTCGTAAGCGACACTGGCGTTACCCTACCAACCAACTGCTAATGCCACTCCACCATTTTGAATTTTTCATCAAGATGTAGCAATGGTGATGTGCTGCGAGATGGCACTGTTGGAGAGTATGAAATAGGACGGTTTGCGTAACTATGAAGTTATCCCATCCGGAGGAAGGCTAATTTTGCTGGTTTTCATAAGGATATTACATACTGGAATTTTGGAATCATGTAAGCATTTTGATGCTTTAGGGTAAACAGGATGGTCCCTTCGTAAAGCAAAGTAGCACAACAATGCATTACATAACAACTAGCTATCTAATGTTGTTACCTGCATTTTGTACTTTTATATTTTTCATTCCAACTAATTTTCAATTTCAATGTGATAATGAATTACTATTAATTTAAATGTGTGACCAGTACAAACACTCCGTGTGACACCGACGTGACGTTGCAGAGGTGTTCGGGCGGCGACCGGCGTGAAGCTGAACATGCGCGTTGGTATCCACACAGGGCGGGTGCTGTGCGGGGTACTCGGACTCAAGAAGTGGCAGTATGACGTATGGAGCGATGACGTCACTCTAGCGAACCATATGGAGGCTTCCGGTGTGCCTGGGTATGTCAGCCAATGGGAATGGGATTCTATTTTACTTTTGGATTCAAGTTGTGCAAACGAAGTATCGGTGATATTTTGAGATGGTACCACATTTTGGCATTTTTTTTATTGCTTCTAAGATTATTTTTGAACAGGGATATGACCACATTTGAGGAATACGACATTTGTGCTGTGCCGAGATTAATATATCTAGTTGGGGGATGACAAACTATTCACGTTTCAATTACTGTAGGATCCCTTGCGCATGGAGACATGATGTGGTTGTTTTGGCTGCATCCTGTATTTTTATTTTCTGAAGAAAAACTTGAAAAAAGTTGACGAATGTTGTCGAACAAGCTGACGAAAGACTGCACATTAACGTACACACGTCCGTATTACTCACATTGATGTACACACGTCCGTATTACTCACATTAACGTACACACGTCCGTATTACTCACATTAACGTACACACGTCCGTATTACTCACATTGATGCTTTATGCTGCTCTGACGAAAGCTGAAAACCATTTAAGTCACCCGATGCATACTTGTTCATTTGAAAACCGTCTTCCGTATTCAGGCACACATTAGTTAATACATGAAGCTACGCACACACACACACACACACACACACACGCACACGCACACGCACACGCACACGCACACGCACACGCACACGCACACGCACACGCACACGCACTCGCACACGCATTTGTGTAAAACAAAATGTATACATGCACGATGATATATTGCCAGGAGGGTTCACATCACAAAGCCGACACTTGACCACCTAGGAGGCAGTTATGACGTCGAACCTGGTAAAGGGGGTGAACGTCACCCCTACATCCGGGACAATGGAATCGAAACGTTCCTCATTTCTGCCGGGCATCACCGCCAGGTGAGATGACGTGATGTAATATTTGATAACGGCTTGGGATTAATCAGCATAAATGTGTCGCTACGTCTCAACCTTAGAGCTACAACTCGTATTCATGCGTATAATTAATATATTTCTATCCGATTCAGCAATACATATCTTATGCTAAAGCCACCATAAAGCATGCATCTTGTAGGCATATTGTTCATGAGTTAAGACATATTTAATTTTTTTAGATTATTTACATAAATAATTTCGCATCATCCAACGTGACACCCTCTCCCCTTGAACGTTTGCATGTATTTAAAAAATGCATCGATATTGCGACAAACTTACCGCAGTAACCATTTTGACTTTAGTACTAGGTACCTTGTTTACATCCTGGTTTTGATTTATTAAGGTTGTCGTGTAGGTTAGGTAAACATTTCCGACGACGACGCATATGGCGAACAAGCATGATTTGATTAGAAACGAGCCCGTAGTCAATAAAGTAAGCATAATATGCATCTTAGCGTCTAAGTCTAACTGGCAGATTTTTTTCCCGTTTTCAGCAGTCGAGCATATTCCGCGGGAAGAGCGGAAAGAAGTATGGACGTTTGTCGTTCAAGAATGTCAGCAGCGTCATCATTCGGCTAATGTCGGCATTAAAGTTCAATGTACAGATTCCGTTCTCTGATCTGCTGCAGCCGAGCAGGGACGAGAAGGCTCGGGCTTCCCTGGTAAGTCTAGGCACAACACAAATTATTCATCTAGTTAATGCGTGCTCTTAAAGCAGGTTTACACGAGCGATTTGTTCGCCAATTGGTCGGGCGACACCGTTTCGCATGTCAAAGCACAACCGGGACAGCCTGTCGGTCAAACTAGACCCAGCTTCAATTCAAGCGACGCAATCGTTGCCACACATTGGTCTCGCTAATCGGTTTCGCAAATGTGTTTTTAAGACCGAATCTTGCTCTGCGATATCGCACTACACCGTATCTGCCGACAAGTTGGACAACAATCTCTCGCGTAAACCGGCCTACCTACCTATTGAGTTATTAAGGGAAAAATATAATAAATCACATTTTTAACAGTCTATTTTGATTGTGATATTGCATTGTATGCGTCGAACGATGTCAATGCACTTCTCAAACTTGGCGCTCGGGGCACCATAGACATACACGTGATTGTAGCACTGGGGAACGCTTCCTTGTGCTTACTTTGAATCTGAAAATGTCTGTCTGTCTGCGTGCGTGCGTGCGTGCGTGCGTGCGTGCGTGCGTGTGTATGTATGTCTGTCTGTCCATATGTCTGTATGTCCATATGTCTGTGTGTCTGTGTGTCTGTCTGTCTGTCTGTCTGTCTGTCTGTCTGTCTGTCTCTCTCTCTCTCTCTCTCTCTCTCTCTCTCTCTCTCTCTCTCTCTCTCTCTCTCTCTCTCTCTCTCTCTCTCTCTCTCTGTCTCTCTCTCTGCCTCTCTCTCTCTCTCTCTCTCTCTCTCTCTCTCTCTCTCTCTCTCTCTCTCTCTTTCTCTCTCTCTGTCTCTCTCTCTGTCTCTCTCTCTCTCTCTCTCTCTCTCTCTCTCTCTCTCTCTCCATAAATATAATCATTTTCAGGAGTATATATATGATAATATACACACCATGACACAGCTTGATGGAATATGTGAAAACAATTGGAAGTATAAATACCTAACACTAGAAATTCACTGTCCTGATCCGTATGTTTTTCAGGGTCAGAAAATGGCAGACACGTTTATGAAACCCTTTAAGAAAAGGTAAATATGCTATTGACATTTTGACATTTTACATCGCATTTGAAATATTTTCAGTATACATATCATAAGCCAAAAATCTCACAATTCGCAATTTAAGTTTGATAATAATATAAATTGTTTACTTTGCGCGCACGCTTCACACATGAATGAGGTTAAATGAGTTTTAAATATTAAGAAATAAATTTCTTACTAAAACGCTACACGAATTCGCTGTTTCTTTTTTGCAGACAGGGTAGCCAAAAGATTACCGAAGACCGAGTGTTCAACTTCATGAAAGACGCCGTGATCAACCAAAAGACCTACAAAAAGAAAACAGATCATGTGAACCTGGCGACCCTCAAATTCAAGAGGACGCTCAGAGAACACAGGGTATGTATGTATATTTATACTGAAATTCCCTCTCTAAGGTATAGTTGAGGAAGTGGCTAAAACGTTTTCCAGTGCAGTGCAGCGCTAGTGCAGCAAATATGTGGAAAATACCGCAAATAAGGTAACATTATAGTATACACGGGATAGCTATACATTTTGGGAAGGGTTTTAGTCTAAAGACATAACAGCCTTTTTTCCCGGAAGTTTATTTCTCCATTTCCTATAATTTAACGTATGCAGAAAATTATGTGTTATATGTTAACCTACATCTTAATAACGCACTAAGCGTTTGTTGTTAGCCGGGTGAAAATAATCACATAAATATTCATAAAACAAATGCGGTATACAAGTATTTATTCAGCTCCTTTCCATGATTTTTGCCGTCATGGCAACGTTTTCTCTTCCTGCCTAGTTGTTGCCAATTCTAGGACAATACCCGGTCTTGCCAGTTGGGTCCTGAAGTATTGTTCCTTCTTCAAATCCACGCGTCAAGTCCTCGTATCGTGACTCTTTCAGTTCAGTATACCGCAAGTTTGAAGAGAGAATGCAATATGTCTCTGTACAGAGCGAGTAGAGCATAACTACAACAACATCTAGACAGAAGACAGAACGCAATATGCTTCTTTATAGAGTGATGAGAGCATCGCTACAACAACATCTAGACAGAAGACAGAACGCAATATGCTTCTGTATAGAGCGATGAGAGCATCGCTACAACAACATCTAGACAGAAGACAGAACGCAATATGCTTCGTTATAGAGCGATGAGAGCATCGCTACAACAACATCTAGACATAACGCAATATGCTTCTGTATAGAGCGATGAGAGCATCGCTACAACAACATCTAGACAGAAGACAGAACGCAATATGCTTCTTTATAGAGCGATGAGAGCATCGCTACAACAACATCTAGACAGAAGACAGAACGCAATATGCTTCTGTATAGAGCGATGAGAGCATCGCTACAACAACATCTAGACAGAAGACAGAACGCAATATGCTTCTTTATAGAGCGATGAGAGCATCGCTACAACAACATCTAGACAGAAGACAGAACGCAATATGCTTCTTTATAGAGCGATGAGAGCATCGCTACAACAACATCTAGACAGAAGACAGAACGCAATATGCTTCTTTATAGAGCGATGAGAGCATCGCTACAACAACATCTAGACAGAAGACAGAACGCAATATGCTTCTTTATAGAGCGATGAGAGCATCGCTACAACAACATCTAGACAGAAGACAGAACGCAATATGCTTCTTTATAGAGCGATGAGAGCATCGCTACAACAACATCTAGACAGAAGACAGAACGCAATATGCTTCTGTATAGAGCGATGAGAGCATCGCTACAACAACATCTAGACAGAAGACAGAACGCAATATGCTTCTTTATAGAGCGATGAGAGCATCGCTACAACAACATCTAGACAGAAGACAGAACGCAATATGCTTCTTTATAGAGCGATGAGAGCATCGCTACAACAACATCTAGACAGAAGACAGAACGCAATATGCTTCTGTATAGAGCGATGAGAGCATCGCTACAACAACATCTAGACAGAAGACAGAACGCAATATGCTTCTTTATAGAGCGATGAGAGCATCGCTACAACAACATCTAGACAGAAGACATAACGCAATATGCTTCTGTATAGAGCGATGAGAGCATCGCTACAACAACATCTAGACAGAAGACAGAACGCAATATGCTTCTTTATAGAGCGATGAGAGCATCGCTACAACAACATCTAGACAGAAGACAGAACGCAATATGCTTCTTTATAGAGCGATGAGAGCATCGCTACAACAACATCTAGACAGAAGACAGAACGCAATATGCTTCTTTATAGAGCGATGAGAGCATCGCTACAACAACATCTAGACAGAAGACAGAACGCAATATGTCTCAATCTCCCATCTCTCACCTCTTTTGGGGGCCAACCTTCCACCAATTTTGAGAGTCCACCTCCCCACCTCCCACCAATCCTACCTCCCACCAGTTGTTGAGGCCAACCTCCCGCCTCCCATTTCCTGCAATACCTGCTCTTTAATGGAATTGTCGTCACAGTTATTAATTGGTTGAACTAGTAGTGTGTTGACATACTCGTTGTTGTGGCAGTACGGACGACTGGAGGACAAGCAGTTCACGGTCAGTGTCGTCTGCTCTTTGATCATCCTCGTCCTCAGTGCCATTCATCAGGTGATCGTCTTGCCACGGTAAGTCTCCGATCAGGTGATCGTGTTGCCACGGTAAGTCTCCGATCACGTGGTCGTCTTGCCACGGTAAGTCTCCGATCACGTGGTCGTCTTGCCACTGCAAGTCTCCGATCACGTGGTCATCTTGCCACGGTAAGTCTCCGATCACGTGGTCGTCTTGCCACGGTAAGCCTCCGATCACGTGGTCGTCTTGCCACGGTAAGTCTCCGATCACGTGGTCGTCTTGCCACGGTAAGTCTCCGATCACGTGGTCGTCTTGCCACGGTAAGTCTCCGATCACGTGGTCGTCTTGCCACGGTAAGTCTCCGATCATGTGGTCGTCTTGCCACGGTAAGTCTCCGATCACGTGGATGTCTTGCCACGGTAAGTCTCCGATCACGTGGTCGTCTTGCCACGGTAAGTCTCCGATCACGTGGTCGTCTTGCCACGGTATGCAACAAGGACGGACTACTCTAGTTTCATCTGCATTCACCTGTTTAGCTTGATTTTCCATTGTCCATACCGCAAATGGGTAAATGTTTAGACATGTCGACATTTCGTGATCCAGGTTAAGCTAGAATACAGATGATTTAGAGATACCAGCGATCATCATCATGTACATCAATTGTCTAAAAATACCTTTCGCTCTTTTGAATTGAATTCTGCTAATATTATATTGTTCTTATTGGATGGAACGTCTGTAGTGTAGTCTCTCTATAGCTTGATGATAACGTCTGTAGCGTAGTCTCTCAATAGCTTGATGATAACATCGTGAGTAGAATGTAATGGAATATGTATTTCAGATGATACACCCACAGAATGTAATGGAATATGTATTTCAGATGATACACCCACATAATGTAATGGAATATGTATTTCAGATGATACACCCACAACACGCGTGTCCTTTTATTTAGTTTCTATGCCCGGAAAAAGAAAGCGTTCCTCGCGTAAGCTAAACGTGTACCTACTGTGGCGTCAGCTAGTTGTCTTGTCTATACCTAACGCCCCAAACAAAAATAGCTTCCAAACTGGGCAAGCTGTGTGCTTCATGCAATGAAGTAGCACAATGGAATGCTTTTGAGAAAAAAGTAAGTGGGGTGTATCGCAGTAATTCCACTCATTGTCATAAGCTAGTTGCCATGTGGCGCTGTTGGCATTGGCATAAACCAGCGGCAATGTATTTTACTCACTGTTTTCCTTCCAGGACAGTGATTCTCCTCTCCCTGTTTGTCGTCGGCTTCGTCGTGATAAGCTGCATCCTCGTCGTGCTGCTTCCTACCAAAATCCAGGTGCGTTCTTGTATAATGCACTGTTCTTAACGTCCTCCTATACCCACGCCATGTTAGCGTGTCGGTTGCCATCAAGTATTACGTGTGATTTAATTTTTAATTATTATTGTCATATTAGATGGAGATGTAGCTTTTCATTTAAATAAATAAGTTTCATAGATCATGTATACCGCTGCATACTATGATAAATGTATGTTTTTCAGCAATGGTACTGGTTGAAATGTGACAACCCACGCTCAGGAATGATGCAGTTCTTTGTAACGACATTAGTGATTTTCCTCATCTACGCAATTGGCCAAGTGAACGTGGTAAGTGCGATAATGTTGTTTTGTGGCTATATATTTTGCCTGTTTGTTTTAAAAGTGGTGTTTGCTCTTCCAAATAAATAAAAAAATAAAACTATGACAACAGCTGCATGTCAACGTTACACTTAACAACGTAATCACAAGAATGATTAATACAATCATATATATATATATATATATATATATATATATATATATATATATATATATATATATATATATATATATATATATATACACATATATGTATATGCCATCGAAACACTGTTGTACCTAAACATTTGGTATCTACCGACGCTCAACTCAGGTCAACTGGACTATTCGTAGAGTGATTGCACATTGCGCTGGAAAATGCGTTTACTTTTACTAAATCACGGACATAAAACAAATTAAATATTTTACCACAAGGGAGGGTGTGGCAGGGGTCTCAACTCCCATCTCCTACTTGTTTTGGGGGGCCAACCTCCCATCTCCTGGTGTATGTGGCGGTCTCCTGGTTTTCACAGCCATATTTTCTTATAAAATTATATATGTTAAGTGTTTCAACCGAATATATAGAATTACACTAACGTCGACTGTTATTTGTCAACATGTCAGCCTGACGCGATGGTGTGATAATATGACCGATTAATTAATAAAACATTATTTAGACTTGATGTGACATTCTCAAACTCTAAAACTCTCCACGAGCAACTGCTGCCACCCGTACTTCGGTGTCATTCTTTGACGCAAGACAATGGTTTGCGCCGTGGTGGTCACCTCCGTGTCGTGCATCGCCTGGTGTGACCCAAGGACCCCACTATGGCATGGCAGTCGCTGTCGCACTTGCTCCAGGTGAAGGCAGTCGGCTGAGAAGGTGCTGGGTTTGCAGATTGCTGCTTTCTGAGATCCTTCTTCTCGACCAGTTGAGTCATTCGTATCTCTTCTATTCTGATGATACCCTTCTGAAAAGTAAACCTCCAATGGCATCGATAGTCGGCGACTGTGTCCCAGCTGGTTGTGCCGATGTCTGCGATCTTCGTGTCTCGCCAGCAGGTGTCTGTAGCGGAGATGTGGCCGGTTTGTTTTAACTATGACGTCATACATTGCAGTTCTGCTGCGCTGGCGGCGTGTTTGGCAACGGGTCGACATTACAGCAGCCATGCGAGGAGCCGTATTACATCTACCTCAGTTGTTTCCTCACTTACATGGCAGTCGCCATCTTCCTCCGACTTGGCGCCTTCATTAAGCTCATCATCATGGTAGTCATGACGACGGGATACGCCATTATGATTGGCTACACGCACCAGCGAGTCTTTACGCAGTTGGACGAGCAACAGCAGTAAGTATCGGTGTCTGTCTTAGCAACAGCATATTAATGACAACAACAACAACAACAACAACAACAACAACAATATAGTAAAATTTTATTTCAGACAAATATACATAAGGCACAAGTAGAACATTTATCAACATACACATAATATTATGTGTAACTGTCGTCTTTGTTGGACTTATGTAGAATTGCATTGTACGATTTCTTGAACGAACGAAAGAACGAACGAACGAACGAATCAGCCAACCAGCCAATCAACCAACCAACCAACCAACCAACCAACCAACCAACCAACCAACCAACCAACCAACCAACCAACCAACCAACCTACCAACAAACCATCCAACCAATCGTCCAACCAACCAACCAACCAACCAACCAACCTACCAACAAACCAACCGACCAACCTACCAACAAACCATCCAACCAATCGTTCAACCAGCCAACCATCAAACAACATATTTGGGTGTTGTTTCGACATGGCGTTCAAAAATTGAAACTGTATAGCTGTATTCTATGTTGCTGGTGTTAATTCGATTTTGTTGATCAAGTTTATATTTAATTATTTTTAAAACTGTTTCAGTTTGAAAGTGCCTTCACAGTTATCAGCCATGCTGGCTCTGTGTGTGTTCCTTCTGACGGTCTTCCTTCACGGCAGACATATTGAATGGATAAACAGGCTTGACTTCATATGGAACGACCAGGTAAATGCAATACGCAGTAGGCTATACATACTGGTTATTTGATTCATTGTGTGGTAAAGGTAACGTATACTGCGCAGTATCCACTCCTTGGGTCTGCTCAAACTGCTTTATAATCCAGCCCCTGGTAAACGTGTTCATTCCATCACCGACTTGAGTTTAGCCACGCTGCAATTACTCCGCGAAAACAAGTATTTTGTATGTATCCATCCACGTCTATATCTAGGCACTCATTTATGCAGCTGAGTGAACTGAAGCAACGTGGAGTGAACGAAATTGCCCAGGTTTACAAGAACCCTGGTCCTTTCAATTGAAACTCGCCCCATAACACACTGTATACGTATAGCTCCATAACACACTGTATACGTATAGCTCCATAACACACTGTATACGAATAGCTCCATAACACACTGTATACGTATAGCTCCATAACACACTGTATACGTATAGCTCCATAACACACTGTATACGAATAGCTCCATAACACACTGTATACGTATAGCTCCATAACACACTGTATACGTATAGCTCCATAACACACTGTATACGTATAGCTCCATAACACACTGTATACGAATAGCTCCATAACACACTGTATACGTATAGCTCCATAACACACTGTATACGTATAGCTCCATAACACACTGTATACGTATAGCTCCATAACACACTGTATACATATAGCTCCATAACACACTGTATACGTATAGTTCCATAACACACTGTATACGTATAGCTCCATAACACACTGTATACGTATAGCTCCATAACACACTGTATACGTATAACTCCATAACACACTGTATACGTATAGCTCCATAACACACTGTATACGTATAGCTCCATAACACACTGTATACGTATAACTCCATAACACACTGTATACGTATAACTCCATAACACACTGTATACGTATAGCTCCATAACACACTGTATACGTATAGCTCCATAACACACTGTATACGTATAGCTCCATAACACACTGTATACGTATAACTCCATAACACACTGTATACGAATAGCTCCATAACACACTGTTACGAATAGCTCCATAACACACTGTACACATATAGCTTAAAGTTAGATCTTGTATAAATCCTTTTTTGCATTGTATTAAATCATTGACGTTTTCGGTGCTACTCTAGGTACAGATACTCTAGGTACAGATACTCTAGGTACAGATACTCTAGGTACAGATACTGTATAACACTTCATTTCAATATGTTTAAAGCATTTGCCACGATTAGGGACTACTTCATTTGTATATTATTCATTTCAATCACTCACGGCACATTATTTAGTATTTAAGCAATAATTCCAGATTAAATGACGTCGAATATTATTGTATAGATGGGTGTTAAAAGTTATTGGGTTGACATCGAGCAGGTAAGTTAGTAACTTGGTCCAGAAGAATTCTTCTGATAACAATCTCAAGAGTTTATCAACAACAATTAGCGGGTTGCAGATTAAGCCGTGGTTGAGTTTTTCACCAATTAGTCTCTTGGATAAAGCTACGTAACCTAACATTTTTATTAATATTAATTGTATTCTCCATCCACCTAATAAGTATAAATTAGTTTTTTTAAGGTACCTCGATATTGATGTTTTAATGGTGCGAGGTTTGATCGTTTGTATCGTTTCATATAATATACTATAATAATAATATAATGTATATCTAGTGTAACAAAGGTGTTTTAATGAACCACTGTTTGTTTGAGTAAAATATTACCAGTATTCGTTTATAAATATCAACCTTACAGTTCAGTGCAAGCGCGAACAATTCCCAATACCTGCGGACAAAGTTTAAACCAGAGGATCCACGGGATCACGAGGGGGACACACAATTAACTCCCGTGAAATGACCTTGCCCCTCCGCGTGCAATATAAATACGAAACATTCAAATTACGCAGACAACGAGTGTATATTGAGACACGTATTCATTTAAGCACAGTTGGACGGTAGTGATATCTTAATGGATATAGTTTATGATTTGTAACATTATTTTATGATGAAAATTACCAGACATTGAACCGGTAAGTATTCAAATTTTTTAGTCATACGAAGACTATCTTTTTAACCGTGCTTACCCTCGTTTCCTCCTGGGCGGCTTCACCCGTGTGTTTACTACTGTTGCGTGTCATACCAATGTTGGGATTGCCTACCACTTTCGCTTTGATACACCCCCGAGCTCTGATTTCCGATGGGATAGGCGCGAAATACGTGTTTCTTCTTCCACATCTTCTTCTTCTTATTCTTATAATAATAATAATATTATTATTATTATTGTTATTATCATTGTTATTATTATTGTTATTATTATTATTACGTGGGCAGGTTGCTGAAGAGAGGATGGAGATGACTGAGCTGCAAAACCAGAACCAGCAGATCCTGTGCAACATGCTGCCGACTCACGTCGCCAAGTACTTCATCGACCACGCCACCACAACAGAAGTGGTAAGTGTAGCGTCGATGTGTTAACACGGGGTAGGCACCAATATAGACACCCATATAGACACCCCTCCCTCCCTCCCTCCACCCCCTCTCTCTCTCACCCTCTCCCCTATCTCTCTTTCCCTCCAATCTATTTGCTGTAGCGGCGGCGGCGGCGGCGGCGGCGGCGGCGGCGGCGGCGGCGGCGGCGGCGGCGGCGGCGGCGGCGGCGGCGGCGGCGGCGGCGGCGGCGGCGGCGGCGGCGGCGGCGGCGGCGGCGGCGGCGGCGGCGGCGGCGGCGGCGGCGGCGGCGGCGGCGGCGGCGGCGGCGGCGGCGGCGGCGGCGGCGGCGGCGGCGGCGGCGGCGGCGGCGGCGGCGGCGGCGGCGGCGGCGGCGGCGGCGGCGGCGGCGGCGGCGGCGGCGGCGGCGGCGGCGGCAGCAGCAGCTACCACAATGTCCGCCAGCACCACCAAGTAGCTCCCGGCCTTGACGTCTGTCCCGGGTTTGTTGCAGGCGCTGTACAGTCAGGCGTACGATCGAGTGGGAGTCTTCTTCGCGTCCTTGCCAAACTTTGCCGATTTCTACATGGAGCTGGACGCCAACAACCAGGGTCTCGAGTGTCTGAGACTGCTTAATGAGATCATTGCAGATTTTGACGAGGTAAACTATTCTCTCCAGGAATGCTGAGCCAATTTTACAGATTAACATGTGCCTGACTATACATATATATATATATATATATATATATATATATATATATATATATATATATATATATATATATATATATATATAGTCATATATATATATATATATATAGCCTGACTATATATATATATATATATATATATATATATATATATAGTCAGGCACATATGTTAATCTGTAATATATATATATATATATATATATATATATATATATATATATATATATATATATATATATATGTATGTATGTATGTATGTATGTATGTATGTATATATATATATGTATGTATGTATGTATGTATGTATGTATGTATGTATGTATGTATGTATGTATGTATATATATATATATATATATATATATATATATATATATATATATATATATATATATATATATATATATATATATATATATATATATATATATGAACAATATGAACAATATCACAACATCCCACTGAATAATACACGTCGCTGTTACGGAAGCCTGAAGACGAATACCATGTTCATAGCGCGTAGACACAGTTATTCTTTTGATAACTAACTCGTGTACAGACACGGAAAAGTATGCAGAATTGTTGTTGTGACTCGGAAAAGTATGGCAGAAATGTTGTTGTGTCAAGTAAAGGTATGACAGAAAGGTTGCTGTGACACCTGTGTTTGTGTTTAGGAAATATGTGTATCTCTTCATCTACCGTTGTAATTATAATAAAAAAATTTGCATCCGCTGATTGATACCAAGTTAAATCACAAGCGCTTGTCTTAACTGTCAAACTGAGCACTGGTCATTTATTATAATTATGTTTGCAGTTACTCAACGAAGAAGAATTTAAAACTGTGGACAAAATCAAGACAATGGGAAGTTGCTACATGGCGGCCGTTGGACTAATCCCAGACAGTCCCATCCAGGTAGAATCTTAGTTCCAATAACTATATGGCGGCCGTTGGACTGATCCCAGACAGTCCCATCCAGGTAGAATCTTAGTTCCTATAACTACATGGCGGCCGTTGGACTAATCCCAGACAGTCCCATCCAGGTAGAATCTTAGTTCCAATAACTACATGGCGGCCGTTGGACTGATCCCAGACAGTCCCATCCAGGTAGAATCTTAGTTCCTATAACTACATGGCGGCCGTTGGACTGATCCCAGACAGTCCCATCCAGGTAGAATCTTAGTTCCAATAACTACATGGCGGCCGTTGGACTGATCCCAGACAGTCCCATCCAGGTAGAATCTTAGTTCCTATAACTACATGGCGGCCGTTGGACTGATCCCAGACAGTCCCATCCAGGTAGAATCTTAGTTCCTATAACTACATGGCGGCCGTTGGACTAATTCCAGACAGTCCCATCCAGGTAGAATCTTAGTTCCAATAACTACTTGGCGGCCGTAGGACTAATCCCAGACAGTCCCATCCAGGTAGAATCTTAGTTCCTATAACTACATGGCGGCCGTTGGACTGATCCCAGACAGTCCCATCCAGGTAGAATCTTAGTTCCTATAACTACATGGCGGCCGTTGGACTGATCCCAGACAGTCCCATCCAGGTAGAATCTTAGTTCCAATAACTACTTGGATCAGCCTATTGTTTTGGAAGGTGCATGTATTTTGTGTATTGAGAGGTGCGGTTGCGCAACGGTTAGTACCCGGCGGCTACATACAGACGTGGATGTGTGAACGAATAATTTTCGCGCAGTAATTGCAGCGTGGCTGAATGTTTCCGAGAGAAGTGGAGATGGCGTTTGAATGAACAGTTCTGACAAGAGGTGAAGTGTAAAGCACTTTTTGCACACATCGCAATATAAGGAAGCACCTTTACTTTTATGTAGCTCAGCATCCATTAAAGACAACTCAAAGCACTCATAGACATAAACGTCATAAGTCACCGTCTGTCCATTCGGAAGATGACCTTCAACGATTCCAAGCCAATTATATAACGCAAGCGCTAAGTAGCTTCACCGGCGTCCGCTAATTCGCACAAGCAAAAAATCAATAGGTCCATCAACGGCACTGGCTTGAAGTCGGTGTCAAGCGTCACCTCTCTTGTGAAGTATCGTATCAGAAGACACAGCGGTGTTCAATGAGATATCGCTCGTCGAACACAACAAGCCAACGCTTCCTGGGGAGGTGAATTAAGAGATCGCATATTCGACAGCAACCACACGACACATATCCGGGTATATAACCGTGAGAATGGTGGCATGACTGCAAGATTACGAGTCGTGGAAAACGTATTGCATTTCTGATAGCGCAATGGTTCGACGCAGTACAGGACACATAGCAATAGAGAAGCAATTCAGAAAGCCATCTTTTGGGGACTGGACAAGTAGTTCGCGTGTCCGTAGCTGACGCATACCAACTGTGTGTACCCGCTTAACGGCGATCATCATCGCTAACCATGTGCCCTGCAGAGACCTGCTGCAGAAGTGGAGGTACAAACAAGATGTCCATACCGAACGTTACTGTGGATAGGAGCCCCAAACGATGCAACATCTTTTAGAATGTGTTCAGCAGTGGAGGGGAAAGTGTAGCGACACGATAAGAAGCCACGGAAAAATAACATGAAGAAATACACGAAGACATGCAACATCAAAGTCGACTCACTAGAATGCACATCAAACACAAAACATACATTCCTGTTGAGCAACACATCGGTGTCAATATCTGTGACGTCAACTGCGTCTTACCCGACACTAAAGCCCGATCAGCAGAAACCTGCACTAGAGAGGTCAGACCACATTTATGCGACTATAGTGCATAACAATATGTAGTTATGCCTATTTCAGTGATTTTATTTGCCAAGAAGAGGCTGTCAGGGAGGTCAGAATGTTTGAAATATCGGATTTAACGACCCATAGGTAATTACTAGCTATTATAATACAATATTAATGGTAAGCACATTTGCGACACGATTAATAGCGCTGGAGTTATTAGATTATGAGAAAACGTATCCAGCATATCAAAGACATGATCACAGTGGCTGTAAAAAAGTTTCAGGATTTTTGGTGGTGCAGTTTTGTCATATTCAGACAAAACATCAACATGGCCACCAACGGGAAAATTAACACATTGCGATCACGTCTGTTGATCGATGATTCGTCTGTTTACCCACTCACCTCATCTTTCGTTATTCATCCAACGGCATCCACCATGAGTGACATCGTATTTCAGGACTTATGTAGGAAGCCAGTTATTCAGCCACGTAATCGGTGTTCAAAGCATGTAGGAAGCCAGTTATTCAGCCACGTATTCGGTGTTCAAAGCTTGTAGGAAGCCAGTTATTCAGCCACGTATTCGGTGTTCAAAGCATGTAGGAAGCCAGTTATTCAGTCACGTATTCGGTGTTCAAAGCATGTAGGAAGCCAGTTATTCAGCCACGTATTCGGTGTTCAAAGCATGTAGGAAGCCAGTTATTCAGCCACGTATTCGGTGTTCAAAGCATGTAGGAAGCCAGTTATTCAGCCACGTATTCGGTGTTCAAAGCATGTAGGAAGCCAGTTATTCAGCCACGTATTCGGTGTTCAAAGCATGTAGGAAGCCAGTTATTCAGCCACGTATTCGGTGTTCAAAGCATGTAGGAAACCAGTTATTCGGTGTTCAGAGCATGTCAGCACTGTCAAAAGGCTTGTCCTCGTTCATACATATGAACCGAGGTACGTCTAGTTTTTGAACCGCACCGTCTATAGTCCGGAGTGAGGCTGACATCGATACTGGTGTCGATTTCGTCTTCCGTCACTGTTTCCGTTTCAGTGCCGCCTCCACTATCCGTCTCCATCCCCTCTATCCATCGCTCTTGTTACCCACTCCCCTCTTACTACCGCCAAATCTCCCTTTTACGACATAGCTAGTGAATCCAGCAGCTACGGCGGCGCCATCTGTCATATTATTATGGAAACGAGTAACACTGGTGAATCCGTACTGGAAGTGTTGCTTCGGCTGAATTCTTATTATTTTCGACCCTTCCGATCACTCATATTTTTATCATAAATACGTGTGAATGAAACACCTAGAAATGCTTGTTTTGCTTGTGCAAATGTCACATTCTCGATGGTTCACGACAATGTGCTATATCCACAGGACTCAGAGGTCTCGATTCATCAACACCTCAGCGTCCTGGTGAACTTCATATTTGCGATGAAGGCAAAGTTGACAAACATCAATGAAAACTCATACAATAACTTCGTTCTCAGGGTTGGTAAGTTGTGAACCCCACAAACAGTGTGTATGCTATCCTCAGCGGTTCGCGCTTGGAAGACGAGATTCCTAAGCCCGACACATACTCTACGACCCGACGCGACACAACTAGATTTTAGATTATTGTAGCGAATCGGGCTGAGTCGGACCGCGACGAGCTGCGTCGCGTCGTAACGTATATGCACGTTTACGACGCTGACACTTGTCGGGTTTGTTGCGTCAGGCCTCGTCGGAAGTTATGTGGTAGTGCTAGAAAACGATTACGCGTATGCTTCCCAGACGCAAGAGTGCACACACGTATCGAACTGACACAACTCGACACAACCCGACCCCCAACGACAAAAGTCTAGTTGCGTCGCGTCGGGTCGTAGCTCGTATTCCAGGCTCTACTTGGAAAGACAATCGTGACACAGGTGTTTGATCGTCTAATTGCGAAAAAAAAATGCTGTTTTGGAGTATTAAGCCCTGTAAGGGATGAACAGCGATGCAGTTTACTGAAATAAATGGTTGACACATTTGACCCTGGTGACACAAAAGTATTCATAGGCAAACAACATTACATTTGACCCTGGTGACACAAAATTATTCATAGGCAAACAACATTACATTTGATGCATATGTTTCGGTGTTAAGTTGATTAGTTTATGCACTGCTCAGTCAAAAACATGCCCTTGTGAATCTATATAATGACTACAGCATGGTCTACTTTTACACAAAATGTCCCTCTGGCGTAGAATTTTGAATATGCATTTAAATAATAATTATGTGTTCTGTCGTCTCACTTCCGTGAATCCGCCGGCCAATCCAACCGATTCGTTCCACTTTATCTATATAGTTCATCACCGATAAGTACGGTGGATTTGTTGTAGGTATAAATCTTGGTCCCATCGTTGCGGGGGTGATAAGTACGGTGGATTTGTTGTAGGTATAAATCTTGGTCCCATCGTTGCGGGGGTGATAGGTGCCAGCAAACCCCAGTACGACATCTGGGGTAACACGGTCAACGTGGCTAGTCGCATGGAAAGTACAGGCCAACCCGGACAAATACAAGTAACGTATACTTTTTCATTTTATATTTTGACGTGGATCTGTTGAACATGGCTCACAGCAGAACAGAAACAACCTGCACTTGGCCAGTGGAAAGTAGGGTGACATGCCGTCTACACATGTTAACATAAAAAACAAATTCGCCGATAGGCCATTGACACTAGTATCTTGTAATGTTAATAGAAAGCCTAAACTGTGAACTTTTAGATGCCTTATGTGTCACCGGGCACGAAGAGGACTAAGTAAAAGTAAGTAAGTAAGTAAGTAAGTAAGTAAGTAAGTAAGTAAGTAAGTAAGTAAGTAAGTAAGTAAGTAAGTAAGTAAACTGTGAACTTTGCCAGAGACACACCTAGCACTGGGATTCGTCAACAGTGCATGATCCGCTTGTTCAACAGATCCGTACACTTTGCACGCGCTATGTACGCGTTATTTACAACATCACATATTTTCCAAATAGGTTGAATTAGGGTGAAAGGAAACCACTGTTATGGGGTTTGAAATGTAATTTCTAAACACAATGGAAAACTGTGTTATTTTAAGAAGAACAACCTTATTTCCGTTTTGCACGCAGGTAACGGAAGATGTGCACTGGCCACTCCGGAACAGCTACGACTTCAAATGTCGAGGCTCCGTCAACATCAAAGGGAAGGGAGATATGACGACGCATTTTCTACTCGGGAAGAAGCTACGGTCAACGGGGAGTAGTGGCGACCTCTCTAGTTCCTGTAAGAAAGAACCCGCCGTCTTCTACATCGGCAACGAAAGGTTCGGCCGCCAGAACTCACACGGCAGCTGTACGTATAAAGAACTGAACGAGAGCAATGCTTCAGCGTCGCCGTCGCGCATGGCCGATTTCGCGCCGCAGAGAAGAACGTCGTTCCGCACGGCTGCGCAAGAAACGGTGGCGAATACGTCGGTTGATGCCAAAGAGACACACAGGTTAACGAAGCCTGCGGATCCGCTCATTGATCTTCCCGAGGTACATTATCGGAACTTACAACTGAATCCCGCGCGGGACGACATGTCGTAGCCAAAGATTGTGATGTGCATTACGATCGATCATAATTGTCTATTTTACTGTGTCTTCAATAAGCGATTGTAATAGATGTTGTATTTTTATAACTGCGAGTAAATGCGAGAGTTGTGCAGTGACGGTTATCCTTAATTACGCATGACGCACTTTACTTACTTATCTTTTTCGTGTCCAGGTGTATCACATAAGGCTCGCACAAGATATAGCCAATACACATTGTGGGGGGTCTTTTGAGTTACATGTGGGAGTTTCTGTAACAAATGTGTTTTTACGAGGTATGGTTTTTAACCCTGCGCTAAAACATGCTCTGAAGGACCATTCATTTTAGTCTGACTTCTCTACCCCTTAATCAATCCGGTTTGGGTGATCCTACCAGGAGTGCAAGACGCCACCGACATGCAGTGTTAGGGAGGCACGCAAGCTACTCCGTCACGACAAAGTATCTATCTCACGGGCACGCGCCTACTGACTATCATAAGTTCTACATTAATCGCCCACCATGCATATAATTATGATCCAGTCCGAAAATTCAGCCCAGCAAGGGATAACATCTACCATGGACAACATCCCCGATTTTACGGACGTAACGTAAGCATTAAAAAAAAAACCTATGAAAACATCTTAAAAGAAGACATGAAACTATATCCAAGCATTCTAGAATTCATCGATTGCTTAACAGTTCATTCCTCATGGTGTAGTAATGCCACGTTGGAGATACACCGATAAATATCACAAATAGCAAAGCATAACTCTAGTCACATATATACCAAATGCACAAGCATTGATTTACATAACGTCAGCTATTAGCTTGTTGTACACTAAGGGAAATACACACACATTTTTATATGATATACCCACTACTAAATGCCACTGTGAGACAATATAAATATTACCATTCATTACTTTTCCACAATATCATTTGATACAATATTAATCAGTGAGGTTATCATTTGGATAAAGGTTAAACTAATCAGAATTCGGTGGAATCTGACATTCAATTATGTTCTGTATAACTTGTGACGAAGGTACATCAAACGTATGACACGAAGACAGGTTCTGCATTAAAAAAGCACATTTTAGAAGCTTTGGGGTAGTTTTTATCTCTCAAGAAACTGTTATTCGTTTTTGCTGATAATGACCGAGAGAATCGGTCGAAAGACAGGATTACGGTTAGTGAAAATATTCATACGTTGAGATAATAATTTAATACAGATTTTCTTTTAAGCACTTGTGTGGTGGTGAAAATGTTTATCAAGTTGGGAAATAAATTAATATAAATATTCTTTTTTACACAACTGTTGACGTTTATACATTGTTTACCTTCTTCAGGAACTGAATTCTGGGAATTGTCTAAACATTGTAAAGAGTAAATTTTAATAGTTGTATGCAAAAGAAAATATAATGTTAAAGTATCACAGTTTCTTGAGAGGTAAACATTAAGTAAAAATTCACATTCCAAATAATCGGAACACCAATCCATGAAAGGATATATGAAGCTGCCTGTCAACTTTCATGCATTTTTCGATGTCTTGCCCTTATTTTCGGTAACATTCCTTTGAATAAAGACACCCTAGTCACCCCGTCTGGCAGATTACTTCTTCTAGGACTTCTCTTTTGATGCAGTTGCCTGTCTTTGTGTTGAGTAGTCATCTCCGTCCTGTGGATGACAACACCGGTGAAAATGTACCAAAGCCATCATTTTGTCAGTAATACCGTATACTACATCAACTAGACACTGGTTAAGATATCTACTATATTATTATTTATTTTTATCAATCAGTATTACAATGATGCGACAGCATACAAAATATACCAAGAGCAACCGTGTGGACGCACATATTTTACATTATACAATGACCACAAAAAAGGTATGTTCTTAAATAGCACTGTGTGCCGTCCACGGACGTTAGATGTCACCACCTGGCAGACCTGTTTATCCCAACAACAATTCGACTTCTCTGGGAAGCATTCAGCCGTGGTGCAATTACTGTGCAAATATTATTTGTTCACATAATTATTCCGCTGTCTGTAACCAGGTACCCAGTCACATAGCTGCGTGAACTGAAACAACTGGGAGTGAATACAATTGCCCAAGCTTACGGATTTGAACCCAGATACTCTCGATTGAGAGTGCGGTGTTCTAATCTCTGTGGTACTGCGTCCCACAGAAAGTGTGGCAGAAAATTAACAAGACAAAACTGTATTTCTTTTAGAAATGTTCGTGATATATTTGCTCCCTTATATTTATGTTTTAGAAACTGTTATAGATGTTTATGTTATATTTTAGACAGTTTTTCTTGGTTGAATATTTTGGAGGATGAAGAGTTGGGTGTATGTGGTCACTCCTATTCAATTTCTTTTCAGATTATAATAATACTGTAACACTTCTTTCGTGTTTAAACCCTCGGAAACCCGAGCTCTGAGGCACCTTAAAACAAGTGTGCGACAATGTCGAAATTGCTTTACAATGCGAAAGTTGACAACATATGGTTGAACATGTTAGGGAACTACAGAGAGAAGACACGGTTAAAAAAGATAAGTCTTCACATGATGACAAAATGTTATTATGATTCCTACTGACCTAATATTAATAGGGAGTGAATTCCAAAAAATTGATGCAGCAACCAAGAAAGGTCTAGTTCCAATAATGTTGTTTCAACTTTGGGGACAAATAACCCCTTACATAGTTAGGGGTGGTCGCATAAGTTTTCAGAGTCCAAATAAACATACAGTGTGAAGTATTGTTTCAGACCATCCCCTCCAAATAAAGCAAGGTGTGCGCACATTGCCAAAAAAAACAGCCATAAATCCTGGCCTCCTGTCCCATGTATATATATATATATATATATATATATATATAGCTCAAGAATGTGCAATAGTGAATATAGACCATAACAAGATGTTTTAGTATTTACTCATCAATGTATTCAAATATTAAAATTAATATAAAATATATAATAAAAAATAAAAAGAGCACAAGAAATGCAAAAATGCCAACAAACAGACCCCAATGACGTGACGTGGCTACCAAGACACTACCCACCCGTTACCCGATTTAGATATCCACAATAGCGTCAACGTGCATTATTTCTTATTTCATTAGGTGGCGCCACCGCGGCTAGGATTTATGAGTCCCATGAAAGGTGGTGACGACTAAACCACCACCCACCACTCACCACCCACCACCTACTACCCATCACCACCACTCACCAACCACCACCCACCACTCACCACCCACCACCTACCACCACCACTCACCAACCACCACCCACAACTCACCACCCACCACTCACCACCCTCCACCCACCACCCACAACTCACCAACCACCAACCACCACCCACCACTCACCACCCACCACGCACCACCCACCACGCACCAACCACTACCCATCACCACCACTCACCAACCACCACCCACCACCTACCACCACCACTCACCAACCACCACCCACAACTCACCACCCACCACCCTCCACCCACCACCCACAACTCACCAACCACCACCCACCACTCACCACCCAACACCCACCACTCACCACCCACGAATGTGTATAATGCTAACGTTTTTGGACTTTGAGAAATTATGCGATCCACTATGACATAGGACCTCCTGCAGCTTGTTGCCCGGGTATGCGTTCTTTCGTCTGTAGGGGAGATCGGGGCTAGTTGCTACAATCTTAAGTTTAAGTTTTTAAGTATGTAAGATGCATTATTTCTGTCAATGTATAGATTACATATATTACTGGTGTTAATAAACTATACCATACCATTGGTATTCCCTATTGTAGTTAGTTAGATATGTGAAGTTTCCCAGGCGCAGTCTACTGTAAAAACTAGCCTCTTAACCGGGGCAAGTTGTTACATCGTAAGGGGCACGTGGTTACAGCAAAGCACGCGTGGACCGCAAAGCTACACCAATCCATGAAAGGATATATGAAGCTGCCTGTCAACTTTCATGCATTTTTCGATGTCATGCCCTTATTTTCGGTAACATTCCTTTGAATAAAGACACCCTAGTCACCCCGTCTGGCAGATTACTTCTTCTAGGACTTCTCTTTTGATGCAGTTGCCTGTCTTTGTGTTGAGTAGTCATCTCCGTCCTGTGGATGACAACACCGGTGAAAATGTACCAAAGCCATCATTTTGTCAGTAATACCGTATACTACATCAACTAGACACTGGTTAAGATATCTACTATATTATTATTTATTTTTATCAATCAGAAAGATATACAGTATGTATTTAATACAATATTCAGTTTTAAAAATATGCATTTAATACAATATTTATACATATACAAGGGCAGGCTTCAAGTTTCTTCCTCAAAAACTATATATTTTGTTCGACTCATCTTAGAGTCTTTTTAGCAACAAAATCAAACCAAAAAAATATCATTGGATAAAATATTAAATTACTTTTGACTGGATCCTGTTCACTTTCACATATTACCCGTCCTAACGGTCAAAGTCGATACTTTCGGTGATTTTAACAAATGCTCTCTTATTAAACCGACTGCACATATTACTTAAAGGTGCTTCCTCAGTAAAAAATTTTTTTTGCTAGATCATTTCAAATTAAGTTTGCAAAAAAACAAACCTACCAAGTATCCACTGCAACATGCTAGCTCGTTTGTGCAACTTTTGTAGTTTATGTGAAATCATCCGAGAAACTGTTAAATTACTTAATGTTTGTTCAAGCAATCACGATTTTCTTCCTTGGTGAAATTGTGTATCTTTGTCATGTATTCGGCAAGAGGATGGAAGTCACGCCCATGATGAGCATTGACCCACACAGTGTTTACCAATTTGAGATATCCACTATTTTGATCTTTTCCGGATCTAACGACTGAAGTAAATTGTTTTGATGATTTGAAAAATAGGCATTTTTTTATTACATCAAATGTGGCTGTTATATAAACTACTCACACACTACATATTTGGACACCAATGAACTGGATTTGGTAAATAATTTGAGGAAGCACGGTTTTAAAATTATTCACACAACATATTTTAACATTACTACGGTGGGTTAAATACATTTTTATAGATGCACAGTATACTATCATGAAGGGGAAGAATATAGCAGTAAAAATGTCTTGTGATGGTCTTGAGGGGGGACGGTTCACTTGAGCGGGGACGGTTTACACTTGTCAGCATTAACCTGTTCGTACAAAATTTACTAATTCTCATACCCGCTAAAATTAGTACTTTAATAAATTGATAACCTTCCAGATAAAAAAATACATCAATGTAGCAATGTCATGATGCCATATATTTATAAACATTTATCTCCACTAATTATGTTAAAGCTTTGTGTTTCTTTGTTGTGTTCGTTATTTCCACATGTCTCATCAGATGAAATAATACTTGTTAACATTTTGTAATTCTTCTCACCTAGTAAGGGGTTTTGTATTTTTTGTATAAATAAAATTATCCAAGAAAAAATTGTGTGGGTGGATCCAGGGGCCACTTGGACCATCACTGGAAAATTGGAAAGCTATGTATATATTATAGAGTTACATCTTTAATCATTCCCCTATAGACTAGAAGGATAAGCCAGCAAGCTTTACTAATGTGTCTTCTATTTATGTCTAGTATATATATATATATTTATATATATATATATATAATTAAATAATATATATATATATATATATATATATATATATATATATATATATATATATATATATATATATATATATATATAAAACTAAATAATATATATATAACTAAACAATATATATATATATATTATTTAGTTGTTGTATCATGTTGAAATTAATTTAGGCAATAAGTGACTTTCCATTCAAAGCGGTGTTGATGAGTGGGGTAAATACTATCCCATTTTGTAGGATTATTGGAAATGTTTTATATCTATAAAGCACCTAGGTCAATTTAGGATGTAAACTTACTGGTTAGACCAAAAAATGATGTAACATTCCAATATACATTCAAGGCGTCTATTTGCAAAACATGTCCATTTTCTGTGTTTCAGGATAAATTTGTTTTGTGTTGCACGTTATTATGCAACAGATGGCAATCGTGATAGGCAATTGCGGCAGGAAGAGGACATCGTTGAACTGTGTAGGGTGTCCTCTATCTTTGCTGAATCATTCCTGAAATGTACCGGTAATGAAAATTGTTGCCAGCAATAGCAGTATAGTGTGCACCTTGTGGCAAATAGCACCTACACTCCTGCAAATGTATGAATTCGCGGTTGGCTTCATTTCTGAAAACGTGGTTTAATTGCTTCTGTTATGAACAATACGGTACTCAAGTTAATGCTTGCAGTTTTATTACCAAAGTCATAACATCACCAAGTGTGGGATGGCATTAAACCAACACCTGACCAGATTACTTTAATTAAATATTACACTTTCCACTGTCTGGCTTTTCCTTCTTGTAGTAACAAGTCACATGCATCTAAAAAGTAAGTTAAATGCAGTAACTGAGATATCACCCCCATGAAACATTTAAGGTTGAATTTAATTATTTATTAACGTCATTGTAATATATAGACTATGAGATGTATACATATACCTACGTGGAAATATCCTTTTTTACTTATGAAATGCTAGCTTTTGTATATGGCATACTAATCATGCATAAATGAAAAAAAAGTAATACAATTACCGACATTCGTTCTCTGACTACATAGAAACTGAAGAAAAGTAATGCGAAAAATAACTGGGCCCGCCGTCGTCTCAGTGGCGCCCTCAGCAGGATAGTGCCTCACCACTTAATCCGCAGTGTTTCCATCTTTCTCCAACATGCGCGTAAAAGTTAAAATCTTATTATATTTCTATAGAAGACAGGGCACATATTTATAACGGAAGAAACACTACGTGTGGGTTACACGTAGGTGAACATTGTTGACTCTCGATAAGCCAGTGCCAATGGCTTCCTTGTCCACTTGTCATATATGCATCTTGCATATCCCGGGCCTTTTTTATTACGGCTGTGTTTCACTCTTCCCTCGCTTAAACTATCCCAAGACGTTCATTATATTATTCATACTACGCTCAAGATGCACACATAGCACGTGATTGTCAAATATTGTTGGATATATTGCTACGAATAGCAGTTGCGGTGTTACTAGAGGGGTAAGACCACAGTTGACCTTCCTGTTTTTTCCCTCTTCTGCTGTAGGTCATCAGTCGTGGACTGAGAAGTAATTGTTGCAACCCTGTTGGATGTCCTTTGCATCCCACTTCGACTTGGGGGAGGCGTGTTTGTTGTTGCCAGAATGTGTCGCCACTTTGTGTTTCCCATCGTTGAATCTTGTAGTCCTAAATGAATGGCTACATTTGGAGCACACGGTTTCTGACCACGACTGCCCGTGTTTACTTCGGAATACAGCTTGTACATACGTGACTTGTAGTGACAGGCTGTACAAGACAATGATTGTTGCCAACACAAATCAATTTTTTTCTCATGTACTTCTAAGTGTGGAAGAATACATGTGTCCTCTCTGCTAGCATGCTCTTTAAAGCAATCATTCCACATTGCTGCATGTTTTTCCACACTAAGTAGATGCATTTCAGAAACTGCATGAGTATCTGTCTGTACGTCAGCTTGAAGATAGATATCTGTTAGGTCAGGGCATTCATCAAGCTATGGCCGTAGAATTTTGCTCATGCCTGGCCGGCCCTCTGCGTCGGAAACTGCCAGCAATCCTGAAGGAGTGGTTTGCACCACTCTGTCAAAGTCATCCTGGCTTAGCCGTGGCAACCAAACCCCACTGCTAACCCCACTGGGTTCCTGTTGGATTGCTGCATCTGATCGTTTGTGGTAACATTGGCCGGTCTTGAAGCCGCCAATCTTCATCTTAATTCCACCAGCAGGTGGACATTTCTCCTCACTCTTTCTACTACTACTACTATCATGTGTTGTCTCATCCATTGTAAAATCCCAGGTAAATCCAAGTAAAATTACTAATTAAATTGACAAAACCGTTATCTGAATGCAAAGACGTCTAATCCGCCTGAGAACCCAGATGACAGTGCAGGAAACCAGTATATTAGGGGGGTGGGGGGTGGGGGGGGGACATATTTACACTAGTGCAGCCTCTGATAAGTTACATCAAAGCACAACAAGTCACATTATAATATAATTACTTAGCAGTCAACTTTTTTTATTTCAGTTAATTAGACACAGTCACCTTTACTCAAGTCCATGTGAAGAGCACACATCTATTGGGAGTTGAGAAAATCCTGGACAGGCCCAGCTGTTATCTGATTTGGCCTAGTGAGCTGACCTAACTGTTCCTCGGGGAAGGTGAGTTGTTTCTGAGGACTCCACTAAGTAGGTTATGCAAAGTTATGCAATTCGACAAGTTGAGATGTCTGGCTTTTCAGTAATCCCTCCCTCCCTCCCTCCCTCCCTCCCTCCCTCCCTCCCTCCCTCCCTCCCTCCCTCCCTCCCTCCCTCCCTCCCTCCCTCCCTCCCTCCCTCCCTCCCTCCCTCCCTCCCTCCCTCCCTCCCTCCCTCCCTCCCTCCCTCCCTCCCTCCCTCCCTCCCTCCCTCCCTCCCCCCCTCCCCCCCTCCCCCCCTCCCCCCCCTCCCTCCCAGAATAAAGTTAATCCTATTTACAGTCACCACGATTAGTTATATGCATCGCAGGTTGTCGACCTTTTGCCAAATACACACAGATGACTCAGTGTGACTCATTAGTGGGATTAGAGAACGCATCCACAGAGAAAACATCACGATAGTGCAGTTTTCCTAATCAATTTCAAACAATTGTTTTCATAGATTATCCATAGCGTTGCCTCGCAAAAATAACGGTTCGATGCGCCGCGCTCTATCGACCTTTTGCCACTGTAGACGTAACAAAGAGTAGCATTTTCCAATAGCGGAATAATTCTGACGATGATCGATTGCCCGAACACTTAATTAGAGGTTCCTCAAATGGGACAAGAACCAGTAGCACACAAACCAGCACCAAAATGTGCGGAAAACAATTCTGAAGCTTCAGAAATGTTCAGTTCATATCCCGGTGCTCGTCTAAACAAATGACTAAACCTTTGGAAAAGGAAGTGTGTGGAAGGACACCGCAAATGTGGAAATGACGCGAAATGTATGTCTCTAAATGTATGTGCTGATTTCGTGGAAGGTCTTTGTAAAAATAAGCTAAACCTGCACAGAAAGATAACGTCTGCAAGTTGAAGTGCGAAATACTATTCCTAATAATTAACAAAATGCAATGTACTGACTGTAACCGTAGCACCGAACAACAATTTACACAATGTCTAGAACCAAACACACAGTTATTCGGTAGTGTATGGAAAACTGCTGTTCTGATCGAAACGACGAAAGCGTTTTGGCGTCTTGCGTTTACTTGACGCAGAAAGGAAAACACTGGAAACGTTTTTAAGTGGCGGAAGATCTAAATGTGTCCTTCCGTTCAGTACATACCACAGATGAGTTTAGTTCATTAGTAGTACCAGATGCTAAATTTCAGAATGCTAAATCAGACTATTTAGGGCAGTTAATTGTAACCCCAGAAATGGTGAACTGAATAGAAAGAAGCAAACATCATACCATTAATATTATTAAAAAAAGGTTTCGAAACATAAATCAGAGAATCACAGACCAGTGAGTTCAATATCAGTAATTTATTAATTATTTGAAAGGTTAATTAAAGACCACATACATGGTGGACTTCCGTGATAGGCATAAATTAGTAAATACGTCTCACTACAGATTCCTAAAAGCGAGGTCATGCTTAACAAATATGTTATGTTTTTTAGAAGAAACCACTATAAATGGGTTAATATGGGATAACCAGTAAATCTTTTTTAGCGTGTTTTGTTGATAGCGGATGTTAAGTTACGCTTATGCTATCAATCGTTCAGCGGAATTTTCCGACGCTTTGGTTGTTACGCATATCTTAGGTCGCCAGGTGTTAGTTACCAGCCGCCTATCACATAATGCCAAGTAGTTTCGTGACGCCCTTTGTCGATATTCTAATGAGATGCTACACAGTATCGTAACGTCCGCAGCGCCACAACTTCAGTCGAGTGACACGTTGCTTTGGCGATAAGTCATCCGACTACATCAGGAATTGTCCTGCGAGACTGCGACAGTGAACATCCCAGCTGAAGAGCGAAGATGCCGCGACGCTGTTCGAAGAAGCCGATTCGTCCACCGCCTCTGCCGCCACCCGGGCTTCTGCTTCGGGTTCTGCTCTTGGCATGGGTCTGCTTCTGGGCTACCAACACAGAAGGTAAGCACTTAATACTAATCGAATGTCATATTGAAACAGTGAAAGTGTTTTTAGTAAAAACATACACCCTAATCATCGTCTTGATCAGACTCGAGGCTAAATCTGACTATTTATGGCAGCTAATTGTAACTCTAGAAATGGTAGCTAAGAAAATAAAGGCAATGAAGGAAAAAAAATCACCTGGTGTGGATGGAATTTCTCCAAAGCTACTAATGGAAACAGTAAAAAAAAAAACAGTGTACCACTTGCAGGAGTGTTCAACTTGTCATTAAAAGAAGGAGTTGTTCCTTTTGAATGGAAAGAAGCAAATATCATACCATTATATAAAAAGCGTTCGAAAAATAAGTAAGAAAATTACAGACCGGTGATTTTAACGTCAGTGATTTGTAAATTATTATAAAGGTTAATTAAAGAACATAAGATGGACGTTCTTGTTAGGCATAAATTATTAAATTCATCTCAACATGGATTCCTAAAAGCGAGGTCATGCTCACTAAGTGGATAGACGAGCGATCGCCAGTAGCTATTATCTACTTAGATTTTCAGAAAGCTTTTAACAAAGCGCCACATCAAAGATTACTACTTAAATTAAAAGCCCATGGTATCAGGGATGGCCTAATTGACTGGATAGAACAATGGCTGATTGACAGAAGACAGCGTGTTATAGTAGACGGGGAGGTTTCAAACTGGAAATTAGTTTTGCGTGGGGTACCACAAGGATCAGTATTAGGACCTTTATTATTCTTAATAATATATATCAATGCCTCGGATGATAATATAAAAATCAACGTACTGACATTTGTGAAAGACACAAAGGTGTTTAGAAAGGTTAACACTGATGGTGATCAACAACATTTTTACAAAACGATCTAGACAAATTAGTTAAATGGTCTGAAAAATGGCAGATGTAAATTTTGGGAAAGGTAAATGTCTTCATATAGGACACGGGAACTTGGATATAAACTATGATATGGGAGATACTGTTCTAGGTACTACTGTAAAATAAAAGGACATAAGAATAAAAATAAGTGCTGATATGGAAGTTTCAGAACAGTGTGGTATTGCAGCGTCAAAGGTTATCAAATTCAAATTGTCCAAATTGTCTACGGATTTGCTAGCCGCGTGAATATGTTTAAAACAAGGTTGACATATATCTCAGGAGTGCGGGTTACACGTAGATGAAAATTTTTAGACTCGATAGGTCAATGACTTCCTTGTCTACTTGCCATCTGAGCCTTTGGCTTGGATGGCGAATCTTGTTAAATTTTGACCGACAATGATTGTCCGGCCGGTCAGCTGCGAGGTCAATGGTTTCTGTTTGTTCGGTTCGTGCAGGGCAGACACGCCCTGACACGATGTTGGTTCTTTCCTGTGACAAGTTGTTGTTCTCTTCTTTTCCCCTGAAGTCCGCGGGTGAGGCTGGCATCGAAACTGGTTCTCAATGTTGTTCTTCTTCCGTCACTGGTGCCGCTCCACTCCGGTCTCCACTCTCCGTCGACAAGACCAAGTTAGATTCATTCTTCCTTCACTGGTGCCGCTCCACTCCGGTCTCCACTCTTCGTCGACAAGACCAAGTTAGATTCATTCTTCCATCACTGGTGCCGCTCCACTCCGGTCTCCACTCTCCGTCGACAAAACCAAGTTAGATTCATTCTTCCTTCACTGGTGCCGCTCCACTCCGGTCTTCACTCTCCGTCGACAAGACCAAGTTAGATTCATTCTTCCGTTGCTGGTGCCGCTCCACTCAGGTCTCCACTCTCCGTCGACAAGACCAAGTTAGATTCATTCTTCCGTCACTGGTGCCGCTCCACTCCGGTCTCCACTCTCCGTCGACAAGACCAAGTTATATTCATTCTTCCTTCACTGGTGCCGCTCCACTCCGGTCTCCACTCTCCGTCGACAAGACCAAGTTAGATTCATTCTTCCGTCACTGGTGCCGCTCCACTCCGGTCTCCACTCTCCGTCGACAAGACCAAGTTAGATTCATTCTTCCGTCACTGGTGCCGCTCCACTCCAATCTTCACTCTCCGTCGACAAGACCAAGTTAGATTCATTCTTCCGTCACTGGTGCCGCTCCACTCCGGTCTCCACTCTCCGTCGACAAGACCAAGTTATATTCATTCTTCCTTCACTGGTGCCGCTCCACTCCGGTCTCCACTCCTCCACTCCTTTTCAAAGCCCCCCGGACCGGCCTGATCGGGTAACTTTGGAAATAAAGATTAACCTTTTGTTATACAGGCGGGCTTATAATATACCTAACCACTTGTCTTTTTTTTTCGCTGAACGTCGATTCGTGCGCAATCTCCTCCCATTGCCTTTTGGTGATATCGGCGGTGTGGAGGTGTCGCTTTGTGCAATCTATATAGCGTAAGTGTGGTCTTCCAACATTTCGCTTTACCTGCCATAGCTCGCCGTGTCTTAGGCAGTCGGTCGTCATACACCCGTACAACGTGGCTGGTCCAGGTAAGTTGCCGGCTTAGAAGCATTGCCTCGATGCTCGGCATATCGGCACGTTGCAGTACTTCATTGATGGTCACTCGGTCTGACCACCTGATTCCGAGGATGGCTCATAAGAGGCGTAGGTGTATATGTGACAATCGCTGAACAGTAGAGTCCCGCTGACCGTAGTGTGCCAGCCAGGAGTTAGTTGAACGAGCCTTTTTACCCCGCATTTTCTTGGGGCGTCGCCTGATTGGGGCAGGTGGGGCATCCCTAAATCGGGCCGCCTGGTCGACCGGGAAGGACCTCACACTGCCGTCGTTCTCGTGCAGTGTGCGACCATCACTCCCAGCCCGCTCTCGTGCGGGGATCCCACTACCAGCTTCCAGCTTCTCAAGCCAGTCAGCGCCGTGGTACCCCGACGTCGTGAGACTTCACAAAACAGGTTACGGTGTTGCCTGCGCAGAGGATTAAGTATAGTCTACCTTCCGTAGGAGTAGATTATACTTTCTGGACCAATATGCTATGTGTCGAGCGAACCTCTATTCGACGGCCGGAAAGCGTGTTGGTTGCCCAGCAGTGCTCAACTAACTAGAGTGACTGGTCCATGTCGAAAAAAACATCCGCAAAGTTTGTCGAGACTTTCGCCTTGCACCAGTGAAGCAGTACGTGCTGCTGCCTTCATTGCAATATCCCACCTTGCTGCCGATAGGTCTACTATTTTCCCATAACTGGAACATAGGTTGGTGATGTGTATTCCACCCGCCGGTGGGTCATGCACAATGCACCTCTAGGGCCCCATGTTGCTCCGAGATCCTTCGCCTGATTTGCCTAGTGCCTCGCGATGACCAGTTTCCATTGGTTACCTCGAGGAGGTTACGGCGAGAGTCTTGCCTTAGGAGAGTCTATTGTACTGGGCCTACTGGCAGGCAAGACTTACGCACTCGGCTTGCTTTTCGCCGAAGCAAGCCAGCGGTGGAAGCTTAAAGCAGAAGTGACAAGCACAACTACCCACTACGATAATAGACGCATCACTAAAACCTGTACCAGAAGATACCAACCAAAAAGAATATAAGTGGTAATTGCATCTAGAGTAAAGGATATGATAGGCTAAGGAATGTTGTATCCTATTGATAATATTCACAAGAACAAGGTATTTATTTAACAGTATTTATTTAACAGTATTCACATTAGACCATTAACTATTTTGTACATCATTTTGTACATCACGCATAGCTTAGCATCTGTCCTGCGTTATACAAGCGGCCTCCATCCCAATGCATGAAGCATGTGTCACATTGGAAATTATGATGACGACGCAAGACATACCGGACGTTGGATCATTTCTAAATTATCTATTTATGTTTGTGTATATGGATCCCAAACAGTACTGATGTTCTAAAGAAGGGGTCTGACAAGGGTAAAGTAAGCTTTAGTTTTTATTTTGATGGATGAAACTTGTAAGTTTCTGCGAAGGATGCCTAAAGATCTATTTGCTTTTGATGAGATGTTATTTAAATGGGTATTCACCTGAAAATCTTAAGTTATTGTAACACCAAGATATTTAGCCTGCGAAACAGTTTCTAATGTTTCACCATGAACCACATATACTTATTGTCAATTATGTTTCTGTTTCTGGTTATTGGTATTACATGACATTTTTGAGTATGGAAACCCATTTGGATTGATGTTATCTGGTGCCGAACGGCAGAACAGCTGAGCGGCAGACGCCGGCGTGTCGATTTGTCGGGCTAAGCAGAGCTTTTTGTAAGTTTATTTTATGATTGCTGCGCACGCACTTCGTACTCGTACTTTAGTCTACCTGCCAATGCTCCCGGATTTTCCGGGAGTCTCCCGGATTTGTTTCGTAACTCCCGTCCTCCCGGAAATCTCCCGTATTGTAGGTTGTACAAAATAAATTGAGATTTGTAGGGCACTTTAACCGGGAGTTCCCTTCGCTCGCGTTTTATCACAGTTTTCTTCGTACCGCATTTAACGAACAGCGCACCACAAAAATATGTGCATACTGCACTGCCATCTAGCGAATGCAGCGTACGCTAGCCTCCATTATCCAGGCTCCGTAATGTGGCGCCACCACTTTTCGCGCGCAACGAGGAGTTCGCGAAAGGGCGCGAGAATCAGACCCACGGGCAACTGAATCAGCTTGAGCCCCTGTAACTGATATATATATATATATAAGGGTATGCAACTAGGAATGACCCCACTCACCTTTCAACATCCGTATCTCGGCGTGGCGATGCGTAATCCGAATACTGTGACCTTACACAAACGTCCCAATGAATAAACTTTCACTATACCTACTTGTCATTAAAAACATATATGGATTTCTTATGAAAAGCGGTACGTTAACGACTGTACGCACAGAATGATTAACGATTCGCATACGTTAACGTTACCGGAAGTGAGGTGCAGGGTAGTGAGGTGTGCAAAATCCTTTGTTAGGCAAATAATCTACACAACAAAAGGAGCCAATTATCAGTCTGACACATTCTACAGCAGCTGACAGGTGTGCGTCGACAATCCTCTTGCAAAGGTCGAACACGTGGCGTTTGCCTAACAAAGGATTTTGCACACCTCACTACCCTGTAGTGAGGTGTGCAAATACAATTACCATGTGCAAGGTGTGTAATTAGTGTTCCTTTATTTTGACCCTTTATTTATTTTTAATATACCTAAAATGACTCATATATTTGTAATGTTTATTTGAGGTGAAATTGAGAAACAACGTTCTGCTCAACTTGAGCCTCAACTCAAGCGATAATGAAACCAAACCCGGGCCAAGCCCAAGGCCAAGCAACTAACACTTACACTTGCAGGTTAATGGGTTATTTTAGGCCATCGTCCGGATCAAGTCAGTTTGAAGGCGCAATCCTGGTATATACCAGAAATGCGCAATTCTCGTATACCAGAAATGCTCAATTCTCGTTGTACCAGAATTATCGAAACGCACAATTCTGGTATACCAGCAATGTGCAATTCTTGCATAGCAGGACTGACAATTGGTGCAATTCTCATTATACTATAATTATCGGATGTACATGTGTCCGGCTGTGTCCGGCACAATTCTGGTACATAACAGAGCAAAAGTAAAAAATACTGCCATCTTCATGCGCCGGCTACCGTAAAATCGAATTTTATGTCGAGGCTTCGCAGGAGTGTCACAAAAAGCCTGTGTTACGGCGCCAGTGTAGCTTGTAGGCCAGTCATGATATAAAAAAATAGAAAGATAAGTTTGCTCAATGCTAATAAAGTTCCATTAAATAAATAAACTAAATGATCTCATGTCTTGCAGAAATGACAGGCGCTGCAGATGTAGAAATCATGTTTTTTTTTGCACATTTCCAGTTGATCATCGTAAGTGTAAGAATAGTTAAAAACATGAGGAAAAATTTTGTAGAAGAAGATATTAATATTTTATTAAATAGTATTTGTTTTATTCCTGATCTCATCCATCCATCTCAGGTGTTGTCTTTCATCTGTCGCTTGCATGCCTCCTTCTTTTCCAACCTGTCGTTATTATCATACTGAAGGGACGATGCACAAAATACATAGCTATGATAGTAAAATGCATCCCAAATAAGCTTTAATGACTTTGATATAGGAATGTTACTCTTTACTTGGATACTATATGAGTCAGAGTATAGACTACTGCTAAATTAACAAAATTACGTATTTGTGTATAATATATATAAAACCAACATCTCAATTCAATGATAGCAAACTCTTCCACAAATATGTGGGTAGCCCTGAAAAGAACTGTTTGGTTTGTGTGTGGCTCTGAAAAGAGCCTTTATTGTTGTTGTCTTCGGGTGGTTTAGAACCGATATATCAGTGATATATGGGCACAAATGTTGTGGAAGGCTGTTGTGGTGTCGGCACCAAACCTGTCTCGCCACATCCTTTCGTCGAGGTAGCTTGGCAGTTGTTCCGAAGAAACACCTTTCATCGCCTTGAACTTCAGTTTGGCTTTCGCCCAGTAGCTTTCGATGGCTTGAGTATGTACACCTGTGGCTGGATCGACGAAGTTCTCGCTGTGGTTCACAGTAGCGTAGGTGTAGTTATTGTTTCGGCTCAGTTGACGGTACGCAGCCCACTGATCGCTGTGGATGATCGATCCGGGCAGCACGACACGCTCGATGATGGGGAGCAGCGTCACCGCTCGACGGTCTTGTACGAGCTCCATGTAGCCGACTCCAGGTGTTTTTGAAGTGTCGCAAAGGCCGAACACCCACTGGTCCGATGCAGGGACTCGACCACGATGGTACTTGGGCTTGTGCCGGAACAATGACTCGTCGATCTGCACGATGACATTAGCCCCACCGAGAGCTAATGGATCGTTGATGAGATGTGCGGAGCAGACCTCTCGCAGAAAGAGGAAATGTTGCTGCACGCACTGACGAGACACACCAAGTGTTTCTGCAGCCGTCTTCACTGGCGAATTCTGGGCCCACAGATAGACCATGTGGATGTACTTCTGAAGGGGTACGCGGCTTCTGGCGAAGAAACTGTCCGCCCTCACCGAGTGGTATGATCGAGACCCACACTGGAAGTTCTTGCAGTGCCATGCAAATCGGTCACTCAGCTGAGAACGTGGCACCAATTTCATGTCGGCAAAACATGTCGTACATGATTTGCGGGGAGCAAGAAGGTCATTGGCGAAATCCTTTGTTGGTACCCATATCCCAGGCTATTGCAGTGCTGATCTAGTTTGGCAAGGGTAACCCCCCGTGGTATCAATATCTTGATCGGGGTCAAATGTGCTTTGCTTATGGAATGTGCACATGAGATCGACACTCTAAACCATTAACAGTTATTTCATTGATAGAGTGCAAAAACATGGGTAGGAAAATTGTATTGAGTGAAATACGAGTAGTATTGCCATCTAGCATTCAGTGTTCGGCGATCTTTTACTTTCTGACCTAACCATGAAAACGACCACCTAGAGCACCCAAACTTCTCATATATCTACTATACATATACACATGTCACGTGGCCAAAAAGTACATTTACTTTCTCAAAACGATAAAAAATTACAAAAGAATTCAACCAAAATATCGCTCTCTCCTATGGCACCTAGGCGTAGCACCAAGGCTACAGTAAAATCGATGCATATGACAAGGCGTCGTTCAGTTTCGCCAAAACCCTGTGCGGTGGCGCTGCTATTACAATTATGTATTTCTGTGTTTTAATTGTGAGTGCGTGCGTGCGTGCCTCATTGCGTGTAATTATGTGCGGGGGCGCTGCTGATTGAAATCAAACACAGTACAGTTATGTATTTATGTTTTAATTGTGCGTGCGAGCTTCATTGCTTGTAATTATGTATATCTCAGTATTATTTGTATTTTTGCTATATGTGACATGTCATGTTCTTAGATAATTAGTTTTATTCATATTATCATCAGAGTGTGTTATATTTTTTAGATGTATTTTAAGTATCCCTGAATGGACTTTGTCCAGATTTACGGCGCTGTTTTAATACCAATTGCTTTTTAAATACAGTAATTACGTTGTCACCAGTATTAACGCATAATTTAAAGCGTACTGTCGAATCTAATACAAATGACCTCAAAAAAAATATTATTATTGCTTTGTCACAAAATGTGTTACTAGTATGTATCTGTTGATACCACTGATTTCTTTAGAGATCAGCGGTTGTTACCTCCCATAATCAGTATGAAGTTAAACACAAAATAAGACACATGCGCGTAGATTGCAGCATATAACGCATTCTTCAGGAAAAGTAGCGTGTTTTTATTCAGCATGTAGATGTTTTATACATAAAAATAGATTGTTAAAACAGCATCACACCCAGACATCGCTCAATATTAATACATGTAATCATCACCATTTATTTAATTTACAATAACTTCAACTTATAACATTTTACTAGTTGTAGTACGCATGCACGCATGCACGCACACCCACATGCATGCACGAACACAGATATAATAATAATAAGGACACTTGTAAAGCGCACATGCTTAAAGTACATAGTTTATGAAATTAATGAGTTAAATAATAATAATAATATAATGATAATATGAATAAAACTAATTATCTAAGAATATGACATGTCACATATAGCAAAAATACAAATAATACTGAGTTATACATAATTACAAGCAATGAAGCATGCATGAACCCACACACAATTAAAACAGAAATACATAATTGTACGATGTTTGATTTGAATCAAAGCAGTGCCACCGCACAGGGTTTTGGTGAAACTGAACGACGCCTTGTCATATGCATCGATTTTAAGGTAGCCTGGGTGCTACGCGTAGGCGCCGTAGGAGAGGGTGATATTTTGGTTGAATTCTTTTGTAAATTTTTTCATTTTGAGAAAGAAAATGTACTTTTTTGGCCACGTGACGTGTATATATGTATAGTAGATATATGAGGAGAAGTTTGGGTGCTCTAGGTGGTCATTTTCCTGGTTAGGTCAGAAAGTAAAAGATCACCCAGTGTTGTATTATATTCAAACATGTCTCAGAAACCTTTTTTCTTCCAAAAAATAAACTTTGTCGTTAAGTTTATACCCCTAGTGACCGGTAACGCGAGAATCCATGTACATTTAACACATTTGACATCATTGTCATGAACTATTGTATATTATCTATAATTGTCTGCTTGTTCTAAAAGGCAGCTTGGCCTGATCTCAGAGGCCTAAGGCTAAGCCAGCCTGGCCTCAAATGTTTAAAACCATTTATTTCTGCAACTTGTTCTGCTGATATTTGTTTCAATTTAAGGGGCCATACTACCTAGCGGGGTGCATTTTTTATTTGGATTTGTCAACATCTAAATATTGACATATACCTTTCAAAATTTGACATGAATTAAGAAAAACATCTACTTTGAAAAACTTATTTTATTATAGTGTGTCATGTAAGTTTTTTCATGCAAGCATTATTTAAATGAAACATTTTTTAATAAAAAAATATGTCCACACTTTTTGGCTTATATCTTCTCAGGTCTTTCCCATAGATTTCAAATTTTTGCACACAGTACTTTTTACGATGTATTTATGGTATGTTATAGGCTTAATTTATAACAATACAAATTATTGCACATTTTTTTCACAGAATTAAGGATTTTATTCACCAATAGCTTATGATTTAGCATAGCATTTTTGAAGAACAAATCAAAACATTGGTAATGTGAAATAGTATATACAATTTCAAGTAAATTGCCTAAAAAAAAAAAATAATTGTACCAAAATCCATTTTGGAAAAAGTTTTCTGAATATACCCTGGTAGTTGCCACTATTCTGGGTTGATTACTTACCTTTTCTCATGGTAGTGTCCTCCAGCAAGATAAAATGTTTTATTAATTGAATTTGTGTGGTGATTGTAGCTCCACGACTCCGCCGTGTAGTATTTATATAACCTGGTCCGCCCTGATCCGCCTTATAGGCTGCCCCTGCTGAACGACAGTATCGACATTCATTAACAGATAACAGTCAAATTATATTTTTCAAGTGTGGTTCATTAAAGATATTTGGTGGTCATGATGTTTGACTTGATAGTGTCTACATTATATAATTTGATTTTATGAGGAATATATCAGACTTTGCACCTTTAAGATATTGTATAAAGGTGGCTCTTTTACCACCCAGAACTGTTCTTGGTGGGGTGGCCGAGTATGTAAGTGGCTATAATGTGTACGCCAAATGCACTGTGATAGCATTTTGTGTACGCACAGATTATGTGTTGTATTACAAGTTACGATTTTTAAATGTGCATTACTATTTTAATCCATTGTAATGATCATGTACCAAGATACAGCAAGTTTAATTTAGTTTAAACTTGTATACTGTACCTTTCACATAGATGGTACAATAGTGGTATTGGCCTGAAGTATTTTGGCACTGACGGGTCTTTCCCTGGTTTCAGGAGTGCCAGGTGCCACCACATACTTGTACTGAATTTGTAGAGTACTGTACAGTGGCTGTTGCTATATTTTATAACATTATGTGTGTGCGTGCATGCGTGTGTGCATGCAGGCGGGGTACATGCAGGTGTGTGTGCATGAATGTGTATATTTGTTAATGATTTCATGATTAATAAGGCTGTGATAATGTGTCTATCATAATAGCCTGCAATACAATTATAAAGTGCATACAATTTGTAACTAGTTGTTTTTTCCCCTCAGAATTGCAATTTTGAGCCACCATATTCATGCAAAAATAACATCAATGTGCCCTCAGAATCCACCAAATACAACCATATTTCAAAAATAATTCTGCATGCCCCCCAGCCCGAGATTTTAGGGGTGCATTGGCATATTTAAGAGGCAAGGGGTGGTCACCCCAATGAGGGTTGTTTGATTTAAATCATTTATTTAAATCATGATTTAAATCACTCCAAAAAAATCATTGATTTATGATTTTTTACTTCCGATTTTTTTAATCACTGATTTATATGAATTTAACACAAATAATTGTTTACAAGCATCGATATCAACAAAGTTTTGTGTGTTTTTTAATACAAAAGCACAAAGTGCGCACACTTGTGTAGCAGTATTGACACCAGATAGCCTGATAGTCAAATATTTTATGACATTGTGTATACAAGATTTCAAAAAAATCTAATAAAAAAATCCGATTTTTTTTATTAAAAAAATCATTATTTTTTCAACCCTGACCCCAATGGTGGCAGCTGTGAATGGGGTCACAGATTTGGCCCTCATGGCCCCAAACCCCATGCAGTATGGGGCTTGCTTCACTTGCAGTTTTTTCAACATAATCTGGATTTTTAGACTCGGAGGTTGGCAGGTATAGCGTACACATCCAGGTTTCTTGTTGTTGCCAGGCCAGTGCCAGTGATAATGCTGTGGCACAGCCGCGCACACACTGCCACTGGCCACAGTGCGACAATCCGAATCTACTTCAAACTTTTCAAATCAATCCATGGAGCTATCAGATAGCTTCTCTATCTTGTCAACATCAATTGTATTGAGCCACTTCACCCACCATTTGCTACCTCTTCCCCACGCAGGCGAAGGAATAATAATTCAACCTACTTATTAGATTATTCCATTTTCAAAAAACATCTGAAGAAACATTTTGTGCAAGAGATCGATATACCAATTCACTAACAGTTAATTCATCAATGAAATGCAAACAAATTATTAAAAAAGTAGTTTTTAGTGAAAAACTTACGAATATTGAATGTCCGAACCTGTAGCGGGAGACAAGGAAACTGATAAAATAAAAAATATAGCTATGTCAAGCTGTACTGACAATAAACGAAATAAATACGTAAACGCCACTCGGCCATTTGTTGTCTACATCATGACTTTTTTGGATGATTATTGTGACTAGTTGCATACATTTTAGTTGTTGAGACTAACTCTTTTAATTAGTATTTTTTTTGCAAATTAAAGCAGTTGAATGACAACAAAGACATTTGATTTGTTTAAAAGAAAACATTATTTTATGATGACAAACCAAAAACAGAAGGTGTGTTTGTATGTGCGTGCATGCATGCGTGCGCGTGTACGTGCGTATGTCATATGCAGTGTCCACAATTGTCATAATATCTAAAGGATTTACCATTATGTGAGGAATTCTTTTTACTACTTATGGAAAAAAATTGTGTTATTAAAACAGTTAAGAGAAAAACCAAGGTTGAAATGCATCTAGGGGCTGGTAATATGATTTCCAAGTTTTTCTTTGAGGAATTTTTAAAAGATGAAACACATTTGTTTACTCATGCAAGAAAGAACATTTATGTTAATGTAAATTTTACTCTGTGATTTTCCCTGAGAACTATTTGTTTTATATGGAAAAGGAAGAAAACAATTTCATTTGCTCAGGGCCATAGTTTTTCTATAACTATACATTCATCTTTTTTTCATCTGAGGTTAATTCTTTAAAAAAATGCACACGCTTTATAAACACAAAATATTTTATAGTGCATATATTGATAATCTTTTTTTCATATTACCACATCGTTTCATTTATTTCAATTTTATGACAAGTCAGGCTTGTCATAACTCTTCCATATGTTTTATGAATAAGTGTAGTGAATGTAAATAATGTAGTTAATTTTTGCTTTCTATATTTAACACGTTTTAATTATTCCTACTTTTATGACAAGACTGGCTTGCCATACATCTTCCATAAAACGGCAGTTATTATCACGTGGCCAAGAACGAGACACGCACCAGCAGACGCTCAATAATAATAATATATGGTAAGCATGCAAAGTTGTTTTTTATCAGGATATGAATATAATAAAAGTGTTCCGTGTTATATCAAAATATATTTTGCTCAGACAAGACTCTCTATCTTTAATGTAGTACAGATACGCCGTGACGTCTGTAACGCGAGTTCAAGCGAGATTTCAATGGGTTGAATTTAGGAATGGGTCGAATCTGATGCTGGTGACTATAACGTTACGTTAGTAGTAGAACTAGGTCGCCTAAAAAGTAGAAACATCACTAAAAAACAAGCCCAGAAAACCCACACAAAGAGACAATCATTCAAAACACTAGTCATGTACATTTCAGGGTTAGAATGTAGCCTAAAATTAGTGTGGTCCCACTGGACCCTCACTTGCCAGAATTCCACCTCCTGTTTAAAAATGTGTCCTCTTCCTGGCATGTGTGTGTGTGTGTGTGTGTGTGCGTGGGTGTATGCGTGTGTGTGTGTGCATGCGTGCGTGCACGCGTGGGGTGGGGATGTGTGGGAGTGGGGTGTGTGTGTGGGTGTGAGTGTGTCCTTCATGTTCATATTGCAATATATTTTTCCACTGGTTTTGTTTTCAATATGTTAAGTCTTTCACATAATTTACGAATGTATTTTATATGCAAAGTAACTAAGTATTATTATTTTCACACAGTTTCATCAGATGGGGCACCCTAAAAGAGGCTGTCCCTGTAGACCAGTCCAGTATATATTATTTTATTGCATGTCCTAAAAATCTGTTTTAAATACCATTGTATAGGTATCAAATATGTGTCAAATATGAAAAGTAATAGTACTAATACTCTTGTGATATGTTATGTTAATTAATTATTCAACATCTACGATTTAAAATTCTGTGTCCCTACTTTCTTGTCCTTTACGTCACGGACAATTCATTTGCACAATTTAATGTAAAGAAAAATGTAATTGAGTGAAATGGAACATATGCTGTCTCTTTTCTGCGTCATATTGAAAGGAATGCCAAACATGGTTCATTTGCTCTACACAATATCGATATTTTTTGCAATTTTCGTCAACCAACTGGAGCATATGTTTATTCTGTCTTCTACAAACGCTGCAAATTATTAGGCATACAAATTATTTGTTGATACAAATTTCTTCTTATATGCATACTTCAAACATGACAGCTGCCACTTCAACAAGCATGGCATTACCACATATCTACAAAGGTGACAATAATTTGTCATGAATGCAAAAGTCGTCCTTTGCATCACGGTCCTTTACGTCATGTTAATGGTGACGTAAATGACATTGTGTTTTAAAATCGTCGAAAAAGCTGTAAAGAATGATACCTATTGATTAATATGGCTATATACATCAATAAAACATATATGCACACATTCACATGTGCATATATCGGTATATATATGGACAGGCGAGTCATCCTCTATGTCACGGTTCGTCCTGTTTGTCACATCACGCCCTCTACGTCACAAATTATCATCGCTTTCAAGGCAGAACTGTTTAATTTGTAATTAGTGACAGCCCAGACGATCCGAAAGAAATCCTTGCATAGTTCAGGTTATGAAATGTTATCTGTTTTTAGCCAGCAATTTTCTTCATATTGTATCTGAAACAGTCGTGTTTCACTGCTTCTCTAGCACCGACATGATTTTGTCAAATGTTAAAGGTTTTAGCCGCCGCAAGTTCTACCTACATTTTACACATAGCCTATAAAATTAAAAGCTATTGTGGCCAATCTCATGGACATGAACAGAAGCAATTTTATATATATATATATATATATATATATATATGTGTATATTTGTTTGTACTAGCAAGTAATATCCTTAAGGACACATCACACCAGTGCGCATGGTGGCTAGCTGACTTTTTAGAATGAATCTAAAGAATTATGTGAGGTAGTGGTTGAAGGTAGACAGTTCCACTCTTTAATGGTAGATGGGAAAACATTTGTTGGATGTATGTCTAATTTGAAGAAACTTAGTACAGGTGAATTGTACTTACGTGAGTACCTAGTATTGTGTTTACATGAGAATCTAGTATTGTGTTTACATGAGCACCTAGTATTGTGTTTACATGAGCACCTAGTATTGTGTTTACATGAGCACCTAGTGTTGTGTTTACATGAGCACCTAGTGTTGTGTTTACTTGAGCACCTAGTGTTGTGTTTACGTTAGCACCTAGTGTTGTGTTTATGTGAGCAACTAGTGTTGTGTTTACATGAGCACCTAGTGTTGTGTTTACTTGAGCACCTAGTGTTGTGTTTATGTGAGCACCTAGTGTTGTGTTTACATGAGCACCTAGTGTTGTGTTTATTTGAGCACCTAGTCTTGTGTTTACATGAACACCTAGTGTTGCGTTTACGTGAGCACCTAGTGTTGAGTTTACATGAGTACCTAGTGTTGTGTTTACATGAGCACCTAGTATTGTGTTTACATGAGCACCTAGTGTTGCGTTTATGTGAGCACCTAGTATTGAGTTTATATGAGCACCTAGTGTTGTGTTTGCATGAGCATCTGGTGTTGTGTTTACGTGAGCACCTAGTGTTGTGTTTACGTGAGCACCTGGTGTTGTGTTTACATGAGCACAGAGTGTTGTGTTTACGTGAGCACCTGGTGTTGTGTTTACATGAGCACAGAGTGTTGTGTTTACGTGAGCACCTAGTGTTGTGTTTACATGAGCACCTGGTGTTGTGTTTACATGAGCACCTAGTGTTGTGTTTGATGTATTTGTCTAGTGGGATATCTATCTGTTTGTGCTGCATTTTATATAATGTACAGTCTTTTAATTTTTCTTCTTGTCTGGAGGGTTTCCTTACTTTCCTTAAGTAATTTTGCTATAGCTCCTGGCTCTCTAGAATAATGTTTGCAAAATCAGGCAGCTAATCTTTGTGTTCTTTCTAGGGTGTTAATGTTCTTTAAGCCATGTGGATCCTAGGATGTTATAGCGTATTTTAGAACTGGACGAACACGAAAAGTATAAGTCACTGATTTCATGTGGGTCGAGCATTGATTTAATTTTCTCCTCATAACTCCAAATATTTGTTGTGCTTTATTTTTGGTTGTTTTAGTTTGCATTGTCCAATTTATTGCATTTGTTAGTTGACTGCCAAGATATCTGTATGATTTAACAAATTTGATTTGCTGGCTACACAAGGTGTAAAGATTAGGTGTGGGTTTTTTGGTGGTTAGTGTCATTGTAAAACATCATGATTAAATTTCATGAGTGCGGTTTCGTACCATTTCTCCTCCAAGTGTCCTTGTCTGATTTGACAGATGCATATAAAAGGCAATCATCTGCGAAGAGGTGTACACATGTAGAGAGGTAGTCTGGTAGATCATTTATGTAATGAAGGAAAAGGCTTGGCCCCAGGACGGTTCCCTGAGGTACCCTAGAAGCAACTATGGTTGGTGAAGATGTTGACCCATTGATGACTACCTGTTGAGACCTTCCTGTGAGGAAACTTTCTGTCCGTGTTGCTATGAAACCAGTGATACCATAATATTTTAGTTTATGGATTAGTCGTTCATGTGGAACTTTATCAAATGCTTTAATGAAGTCAAGAATGGTCAACTGATTTTTTTTTATCAAGGGATTTGCTTATATCATGAATTGTCTGAATTAACTGCATTTCTTTTGATCTTTTAGCATGGAAGACATGTTGGTGGTCTGTTAGAATTTGATGTTGTTCAAGGTGTGTCATGATATGACTGTGTATGGTGTGTTCTAGGAGTTTGGAGACCACAGGTGTTAATGAACTTGGTCTGTGATTGGCTCTTTCTGCCCTGCGACCCTTTTTGAAAATGGCAGTAACATTACCATTAACATTACATTCTTCCAGGCATCAGGGACTTGGCCATTGTCAAATGACAACTGGAATATATTATGGAGAATTGGTGCTAAATGAGTGGCACATGTATTTAAAAACCATGTTGGATGCCATCGGGTCCTTGAGATGTGGATGGTTTGATTTTGGGAAGTTGATCCATTACACACTTAACTGAAATTGTTAGTTTTGGGTATATGTTCATGTGGGCTTTTGTCCATTGTTGGTAGTGGGCCAGGGGTACTCCCTTCTTCTGTGAAAACACTTTTGAATTGGTTACTTAGGGCTTCTGCTTTCTCTATGTCATCGCTAATAATGGTCCCTCTAACATTTAGGTCCCCAATGCTCCGGGTGTTTTGCTTTAACTTAGAAATGAAGGTCCAGAATGATTTAGGTTTTTACGTTACAGTAATAATAATAAATGTACTGGCCAAAGTAATCACACATGTCAAACCATAGGGCTGTAGCTCGAATAGCACAAGGAATATTTGTCTTGATCATTGATATTTATTGTGCTCAAGTATCAATGAAAAGGTTCAAGGCTATACCTTTGTATTTAATATATAGTCTTCGAACCAAACAATGTTGTGACTTTATTTCCCTTTGACATTTTTCCTAGCCGAAACTGTGACATTATTTCCGTGACTTTATTACCTCGTGCCTTTATGTTTACCGGGGGGGGGCAGCCGTGGCCTAGTGGTTAAAGTGTTGGACTCTAAATTCGAGGGTTGTGAGTTCAAGACCCACACTGGGCACGGTTCGTTTTCGAAGCTTAGGCAATTTCGTTTACCCTACTTTGCCTCAGTGTACTCAGCTGCAAATGAGTACAAACACTGTTTGGAAGGTGCCTGCGATGGACTAGTGTCCCGTCCAGGAGAGTCAGTATAACTGCACTCTAAGTTGCTTCGCACTATAGAAACCAGGTTTAAGCACTGGCCATATAAGCCTTCATGGCTTCCTAAGGCGTAATGCCTGGGGGATGACTTTACCTTACCTTATCTTTATGTTTACCATAAATTGAGGGGATTTTGTCCATATATTAAATAGAAGGGCTTTGTCCAGATGGGGTTTTGTCCGGAGGGTGTTACGTTTTGGATTCATTTTATCCAGAGGGGTTTAGCCCTGAGGGGTTATATCCTGAGTGTTTTGTCCGTGAGGGGTTATGTCCTACACTTTATTATAATAAGGGCATTTTCAGTTAGGGGAAGCGGTAGTGATTCATTGATTCCCCGATGGAAAAATTCATTGATGGAAAAGGACGCGGAGATATTGTAAGGGCTGTAACTCATCGAATGATAGCAAATTATTTTTACTGGTACTGTTAATATCGGCAGCAGATGCATGGAAAGATTATTCCAATATTTGAATACTTTCTTTTCTAAATTGGAATTGGAATTGGAATGATAAGACACATCCGTGATGGAGCTTGTCACAACTGCTACGCTGTATTTCATTGGCCAAAAAACATTCAGGGGAAAACATGTCATATGAGATATTGCAAAACAATGTCTACTTTTACCTAAACCTCAATGATAGTCAAGACAACCTGTCTTAGACTCAGTGATGAAAATTGTGATGTAAAAACAGCACCCAAAAAAATCACTATTTTAATAGGAATTTTTACTGGCAATCTGAGAGCAAGTGTTGTGAATTAATTACCTTCAGGGAATTCCTTGATATATCCTTAGATATATTTTGTGTGAAACACAAGACGGCAGAGCTGGGATAAAAAGTATTTAATGACAGTAGTTTTCACGTAACGTATATACACGACATGTCAATTGGCAACAGTTGTGGTACAATATAATAATAATGCATGTATACACAGTGAAACATAAACTGTCCATAAAGTTAGCAACACTAGAATGTTTGTTGATTGTCCCAGCATGCTGTTTGCTAATTGTCCCAGCATGTGTTCTATAAAATAAAACATGTATAGATGGCGACACAATTCTAGTTGTTTATACATTATTATGTATCAACATAGTAAACATATAAGGTGACATTGGAGATACCTAAATTTACTAATATGTCCTAGAACAATAGGTGGGATGTCATTGAAAACGCCAAAGCCTTGATGTGCACAGGAAGTCAAGGCTGTCATCCCACTGTGTTCTAAACAATGGAATAAAAAAATAACGAACAGTTACAGTATAAAATAAAATTAATTGCAACAACAATATTGTAGTTCATGAACAGTGCTTAAAGGGAAACAAACGTCATGTTTGGGGCCTATGCACCAATAACCATTTGCAGCTAGACTTGTGTGCCAGGTTCATGAACAGTATTACTCATGTGCATCATGGAACATGAACTACAAATGACTTACCTTCATAGTGGAACACCTGATGACATATCTTTGCCGTCTGGTAAGATCTACTGATTCTGGGTTATGTGCAGTAAATATTTTACACATTTCCAGTATTAGGAATTGTCCTATTTTGTGATTGCTCATGTGAAAATCGACACGTGAACTCCAGCAGCAGGCTGTTCAGCTAGAATTACATATACTCATTATTTTATTTTGTAACTACTGCTGATGTTCATATCTTGACAAGCTCTTTTTGTAGTATAACACATTAGCTTGAAAATATGTGCTTGAAAACACAGGCGACGGACGGATGCCTACGTGAATGAACACCCACTAAAGTAGGAGCGCCGCTGTATGCGTTTAACCACAGAGAGAGCAGGCTGTTATATTCGACGCTCTTTGAAAGCGTTGCAGATTGGACATTGTTAGAATTGTATTATCTTATAGTAGTTAAGTTTTTAAATTCCTTTTTTGCATAGTATGAAGCAGCAAAGCACTAAAGAAGATAATACAAAAAATCTGGTAACTTCAGGTTAAAAGGGATTAAAATTTATTGAGCTAAGAGGTTGTGGACTGGACTAGCCAATAATAAAGCATATATTTGTTTACATATAATAAAGCTAAATCAACACATTTATGGCATTCTTGTCTTCTCTGTATAAAGTATATGTTTCTGAAGTGGTTTTTAAGATAATTGTTTTTTTATTTAATATTGCCAAATAACGTTTGCCCCGAGCGCAACTATTTTTTTATTTCAATAAATGCTATTATTATAATTATAATATTCGGCAATTTTTTCCGTGAAACTTAATTTTTTTGTAACTTGAATTACCTAACAACATATTGCAAGTCTGAATGAATAAAAATGGTGGAAAATATTATTCATACTTCACGGCACAAGTACTATGAAATCGTCCGTAGTCATATCTGTTCTTTCATAAATGTCAGCATATTGTTGTGGATTTACCTGCTAATGGCGCCTCCTGTAAGTAATGTATTGTTTTTTCCCAGTGGCTGGAAGCCTCTGCCCTAGAGCTCTGCTTACGTGTCAAAGTAGACAACTTTGGATGTATCCTTTGGACACAGCACTTCCGAGACAACTCAACCCTGATGCACGTACGTAGCAGCATCCACACATCTCAGGCATCACAGTATAGGGGCATTTCCACACTAATGGGGTGTGTTGTACATTTCGAGACATTTGAATGAATTGACCAAAACTGAATTGATTGTGTGTGGATGAAGTGCTATAATCTTATAATGCACACTCCAGACACATAGAACTTTGTGTTAATTATGTTGGAAGAATGCGACTTGAAATTTACCCTAGACCTTGTACAGAAAAATGTGACATAGAAAAACGTGATGACACAGTGGCATTGAAACGTGATGACACAGTGGCATTGAAATATCCTATTCAAATGAGTAATCATTAAGCAAACATCAAATAATCTTATTATGTTTCTATCACCCTTAGAATCTACTGCATGAGCAATTCTCAAAAGGTCCTCACAGAAGTGTTACAAACTAGTAAAGTTTCAAGATTTTTAGTTTTAGTTTAGTTTAGTTAGTTTTTCGGTGTGTGTGCTTCAGTGTGAATACATGAAACTAATGATTAAAATATAGATGTTCAATACAACATAAAGTTATTAAGGGGTTTGATAAATTCCTATAAAAAGCAAAACAAATTCAAGAAAAATATAAAAAGGCGCAATAATGTTTAGTTTGCATTTGTTCAACAGGGACACAAATTAGCGGTACACAAAAGGATGTAGAAAAGTTAATGGAAATTGATGCCCTGCTGATTTGCATTACTATGCAAACAAAATCACAAAAGTCTGACTGATAATTGATAACACAGTTAATAAAATTCAAGAAAGACGCAAACATAAAATGTTAATAATTCACAGTTCAGCGTTCAGCGTTTGTGAATTGCCATTCTGTCTGTAGGTAGACGTAAAGTGCATGCATGGCGTAATGTTGCTTTACACATTTTATTGCATTTTGCAGATGCATAAATAACTCTCATTGTGACAGTCATGTTTCTGTATTGACTTTATACACAACACACCAAATCAGCAGATTGTGCAACACAATCTGCAGATGGGTGCGCAATCTAGCGATCCACAGATTGCGCAGCACAATCTGCAGATGGGTGCGCAATCTAGTGGTCCACAGATTGCGCAGCACAATCTGCAGATGGGTGCGCAATCTAGTGGTCCACAGATTGTGCAGCACAATCTGAAGATGAGCGTGCAATCTAGTGGTTCACGGATTGTGCAGCACATTTTGAAGATGGGCACGCAATCTAGTGGTTCACGGATTGTGCAGCACATTTTGAAGATGGGCACGCAATCTAGTGGTCCACAGATTGCGCAGTACAATCTGCAGATGGGTGCACAATTTAGTGGTCTACATATTGTGCAGCACAATCTGAAGATGAGTGCGCAATCTAGTGGTTCACAGATTGTGCAGCACAATCTGCATATGGGTATGCAGTCTAACGATCCACAGATTGCGCAGCACAATCTGCAGATCTAGCGATCCACAGATTGCACAGATCCATGAAATGCACTCAACATTAACACAGTAAAATGTCATTTTCCTACTTTTATTGTATTAATTTTCCTTTCATTCAGTCAAATATTTTATGACATTGTGTATGTTTGAGCTATTCCCTTTTTGAATGCAGTGAAGCCACACAAACTTGTCTTCCAGAGGAAGTATCTTTTCAACACAGAAGCCCTGAGTTAAAGTCCACTTATAGCTTGTGCTAGTTGTTACCAATTCAGTATGTTGACTCAGTTGTTTAATACTGTACCAATTTGTATTCTGGTTAGAGACCCTTAGAGTACATAGAGCCCTGAATAGGTGCTAATCCACCCTATAGGCAAACAATAATTACCACTGCTACAGCCACAGACACACAGCATGCTTTCCTTTCCAAGACAGATTATGCAACTACAGGGGGTGAGGCCTTGTGGACATTGTCTAATGTCTTTATATAAGCAAAAATCATGTACCCTCTGTTAAGACAAGAACCCAAAATCGATTTGAATAGAACATATTTGAAAGAGTTTACAAATTTAAACATCTATATAAATATCTATATACCAGATTTAAAAAATATATAAAAAATCAATAAAAAAAATCAAATAAATCTGATTTAAATAAAAAAAATCCGATTTTATTTATAAAAATCATGATTATTTACAACCATAGTTACTGTATATAAAACTACTTCGTTACAAGTTAAAGTATTTAGTCAAAATTCTACTTCGTTACATGTCGATTACTTGAAATAACTACTCAAGTATTGTAATAATGTACTTTTACTTTGTTACATGTCAACCCTGGTGATAGAGGGGGTGAGAAAGAGAGCGAGGGTGTTTGTGGGGGACTTAATAGTTAGGAAGACCGACAGATTCTTAAACAAGGGAGATGACGTGGCAGTTTGCTTGCCTGGTGTCAAAATAGAGGCGATAACTGACAGGATAGAAAACATTGTGGGTTCGGGCAAGGGTGGATCTGTTTTAGTACACATAGGGACAAATAACGTAGAGAGGGAGGGCATAACTGCCATAGTTAGGAAATATAGGAATTTAGTCAGAACACTAAAGCAGACGCGGGTTGAGCAGGTAATACTGTCAGGGATTTTACCAGTAATAGGAAGGAGGGGTCAAAGATATCGAAATTGTCGGGGGATGGCAATTAACATGCAAGTCGAGAAGCTATGTATGGAAGAGGAAGTTGATTTTGTGGATTTTAGGTTTTGTTGGAAGGGCTGATATGTACATGAAGGACGGGCTTCATCTAAGTGGAAAGGGGGCAGCAGTATTTGCGGATGGACTCACAGCAGCAGTAGACAGTGGCATGGGTAGCATATCAAATATTTTTGGTAGTCAACACTATTTAAACTAGAAGCGCAGGGTGGTTACTTAGAGATGCCTCAAGCAGGACAAGAGGCCACTAGTACAGATAAACCAATAACAAAATGTCCGAAAAACATGTATGAAGCAGGTTATAGATGCGTGTTTAAATGCTAGGAGTATAGTAAATAAGAAAAACGAATTAAACATTATGATAGAAGATATTGACCCTCACATAATCAGTATTACCGAACCATGGGCCAACACAGACATAACAGATGCTGAATTAGGAGTGACAGGATACGTAATGTTTAGGAAAGATCGAATAGGAAGAAGGGGCGGGGGAGTTATTTTATATGTTAAAGCATCTATTCAGGCTTATGAAATAAAATAGAAAGGGAAGCAGATTACGATGAAGCTGTTTGGTGCAAAATAGTTTCAGGAAATAATTTTTTTTTTATTGGATTAGTTTACCAAAGTCCAAACATAAACGAAGAGGGTAAACAAAAATACAAAGTACTATAAAAGAAGTTAGTAAAGGGGAATGTATCATAATGGGACATTTTAACCATGGACACATACAATGGAACTCTCTAGAGAGTACAGGGGGTGAGGACCAACAATTTCTATTTTTTAATTCAGGAGAGCTTCCTTATTCAGCACATGCAAGAACCAACCAGGGGACAAAATGTATTAGATATAGTTTTATCATCACAAAAAGAATTAGTGGACAATGTAAAAATACATGAACCATTGGGTAACAGTGACCACAATCAAATACATTTTGACATCAATGTAAAATCAGAAAGTAAAAATAAAAAAACGTATAGGAGAAACTTCCGCAAAGGTAACTATAAAGATTTGAGAACATACTTAGCAAAACTAGATTGGAATAACATTAACCTAGCTACAACTGAAATTAGAAAATCTAAAAGAACCTTTGAAAAAAAAATTGGCAGGTAATATAAAAAATGACAGCAAGAGTTTCTTTGCTTATGTAAGGAGTAAACAGAAAGTCCGAGATATGGCCGGTCCACTGGAAAACAACAGTGGAAACATAATTTCAGACGGGTTTCAAATGGCAGAGGTCCTGAATGAGTATTTCAGCTCAGTTTTTACCACAGAAGATATCAGCACACTTCCAGTTCCATTTACTAAATTTGAAGGCAATAAATCAGAACATTTAGGGCAGTTATTTGTAACTCCTGAAATGATAGCAAAGAAAATTAAGAAGATGAAAGATTATAAGTCACCCAGAGTTGATGGGATACCACCAAAACTGCTTAAGGAAATTGTTAAGCAAATTAGTACACCACTTGCAATTTTTTTTAACTTCTCACTAGAAGAAGGAATAGTTCCATCAGAATGGAAAGAAGCAAACATTACGCCGCTATTTAAGAAGGGATCGAGGAACAAGCCAGAAAATTACAGACTAGTGAGTTTAACATCAGTTGTATGTAAATTACTCGAAACATTAATTAGAGACCACATGGTGGAATTCCTTGTAAAACATAATTTAATAAATATCTCAACATGGATTCCTAAAAGCAAGGTCATATCTAACCAATCTCTTATGTTTTTTTGAAGAAATTACAAAGTAGGTAGATGATGGGTCACCAGTGGATGTAGTCTACTTAGATTTTCAAAAAGCTTTCGATAAAGTGCCACATCAAAGATTATTACTTAAACTAAAAGCCCATGGTATAGGTAATGCTGTAATCAACTGGATAGAAAAGTGGCTTACACACAGAAGACAGAGAGTAATAGTAGATGGTGAGATTTCAAACTGGAAATCTGTTTTGAGTGGGGTACCACAGGGATCAGTATTAGGCCCTATACTGTTTTTAATATATATAAATGATTTGGAAGATGACCTATCTAGCAAAGTACTAAAATTTGCAGATGACACACAAGTATTCAGAAAGGTTACTAATGTTACAGATAAAAAATGTACAGGATGATCTAGATAAATTGATTAAATGGTCAGAAAAATGGCAAACGTTATTCAATTTTGGGAAGTGTAAATGTATACACATAGGACATGGAAACATGGACGAAGAATATAAAATGGGGGATGCTGTACTAGGTAGAACCACACAAGAAAAGGATTTAGGAGTAACATTTAGTGCTGACATGAAAGTTTCAGAGCAATGTGGGATAGCTGCTTTGAAAGGAAATCAAATTCTAGGGCTAATTAGGAGAAATATAATGTATAAGGAGAAACAGCTAATTGTACAAAGCAATAGTTAGCCCAAATTTGGAATATTGTATTCAAGCATGGAGGCCATATCGTAAAAAGGACATAGACAAGCTAGAAAGAATACAACGAAGAGCAACTAAAATGATTCCAGAATTGAGAGACCTTAGTTACGAAAGTCGCTTATTACAATGTGGTTTGACAACACTAGAGACCAGGAGACTAAGAGGAGACCAAATAGAAGTGTTTAAAATAGTGAACGGTTATGAGGATGTTGATAGGAATATGTTCTTCAAACCTAAAGAAGGCAGTAGAACCAGAGGACACAAAGCAGCATTAGTTAAGGAGCAGTGTAGGTTGGACATGAGAAAGTACTCTTTCTCACAGAGGGTGATAAATGAATGGAACAAACTGCCAAATGGTTGTGTTAATGCTAGTAGTGTGAATATGTTTAAAAATAGAATTGATAGATATATGATAAGGGCTGGCTACACATAGATGAGAACATTGTTGGACTCTCGATAAGCCAATGGCTTCCTTGTCCACTTGCCATCTGGAACTTGTTGTTTGGGGTGGCAATCTTGTTAAATCTTGTTAAAGCTAGATGCCGGCCACAGAAGCCAACTGCGATCGATGTTGGGCATGCGCTGGCTTAACTGGATTATATCCAATGAAAATCTGTACATACGCTGTGGTGCAGGACTGCTGTCACAGCAAGTATGGAGGATACGTAGATCTATGTTCAGGCACATGGTACGCATGCCCGTGGTTACTCCTGCACAACTGGCCCTGCAGTTTGTGTTTGCAGGAACCAAGTTGGCAGGCACACAACCAACCTACTTGATGTGTTGTGCTCAGACCTCAAAGGGAAGGGATTCAGGCTGCAATCGGGTTGAGACCTATTGAGGCTTAGAGAGATGGCGACTGACCAGACTATCGGGGGACTGATTGCAACTTCAAGATGTCCCCCGACTATTTCTGTTGCAGGGACAGTAATCATTCATATGTATAAATAAATGTCATCCTAATGCAATTATAGAAAGTCACCTCTAAGACTGACTTTGAGTGGAATTGTCCTTTCGTACAAATGTTTATCTTCAAAATGGTCCCCTATTTAAATAGATAAACCAAATTTGAAAAAAAATATTATGATAAGGTTGACCATTTCACGAAATTGCCCATTTACGAATGTGTATCAACGTGTGGTTAACTTGTGACTGGCAAATTCAGCTGACGTCAGTACCTATAATCTATGGCACTAACTATACGTTGAGCAAAAATCATATGGCTGAAACAATCTATTGTACTATGTTATAACAGGGAATGGATTAAAAAACAAAGAACTGCATAAAGTCATTCATATCACAACCTCTGGATACTTCAGCACTGGGTTATTATTGTATTTGTTCTGTTGCTGTTGTATTATATTTTTCAAGAATATATCAGAAATATCTGCTGTATCTTGTATGCTGAGCCAACTTGGCATTTGTGATCTCTGTGTCATGTTGTGGGTCTATAGGTTGTTTAAAGTCATTGGCAGTTGACGAAGTTAGTGGCATTGCGTACTTTGGTGATGGCTATGGTGCTATCAGACAGATGACACTTGACGACTCCAATGTGAAGACCATCTTAAATACAAGCAAGTTGAATCTTATAACTTATATAACTGTTCATGAGTTGTTATGTGGTCCAATATAGTACTATATATTGTAAACCCTGTATTTATTTAAAATGTCAATGCAGTCTCTAACCAGATTTCTCCTTTGCTTGTAATATTGCAATTGTTGTTTTAAGGACAATAACTGGCATATCTTAACCAAGGTATAAAGCAACTAACTGTGTCACATTACTTAGTGTGTATACCTACATTAGGCAACTGCTTAATGTAGGTAAATATGCCATTTATTAAATGATGGGCTGTTAGCCAGACATAACGGGCTGAATATATGGACTTGACATCACATCCAGGCATATTAAACTGGCCACGTCAAATTTCCTGGAAAATAGTTAAGTTCATTCATTACAAATTGCCATTAATACAGCAATATAATAATTAGTTATTTTATTCTGATGTTCAGGTTGTGGAAAGCAGAATGGGCTAGCTGTTGATCCGGTAGAAAAGAAGTTGTACTTCGCTGACTACGATGGCAGGAAGATTGAAGTGGTCGGGGTGGACGGCAGAGGGAAAAAAACATTCATCAACTGTACAAGCAGACCGACTCTTTTGACCATGGATCTCAAAACGAGGTTACATATTTCCTGCAATAAAAGTATAGTGTTTAGACATTGTGTGCATTATATAGCTTGTATATTACACAAATTGTAAATAATACTTGTAGAATGCAAATTGCAAATAATGTGTATGCAATGTGCACTATGCACTGCAGTGTAAAGCACAATTGAAATTTTACAATTTGTATAGTTTACAATATTAATACCTGTACACCTATACAGTGAGCCTTTGCAAAGATAACATGCAAAAGTTATTGCATGTTAGATATATTTGTTAAACGCATATATTTACCAGAATGCGGCATGCAGTCTAGAACAATTCCGATATATACTTGATAAAGAAATGCTTATTTATTTTATCACAAATCTTGATTCTAGGATAATGAATAATGGAAGGTGGGGCATGTCCACACGCTGAGGCATGTCTGCACGCTGAGGCATGTCTGCATGCAGAGGCATGTCTGCATGCTGAGGCATGTCTGCACGGTGAGACATGTCTGCATGCTGAGACATGTCCACACGCTGAGGCATGTCTGCACGCTGAGGCATGTCTGCACGCTGAGGCATGTCTGCACGCTGAGGCATGTCTGCACGCTGAGGCATGTCTGCACGCTGAGGCATGTCTGCACGCTGAGGCATGTCTGCACGCTGAGGCATGTCAGCACGCTGAGGCATGTCCGCACGCTGAAGCATGTCTGCACGCTGAGGCATGTCTGCACGCTGAGGCATGTCTGCACGTTGAGGCATGTCTGCACGCTGAGACATGCCCGCACACCTCATTATTGGCCAAACCGCATAGTATTTAGTTTCAAATCTGTGTTCTATGGTTGCACTAACTCATACATCGAACATTTGAAACCGCGAATTGAACTCCTTTGCGTTTGTAAGAAATTATAAACTAAAATGTTGTTTCTGCAGAATCTCATGTAATGTTATACATTATATTGATACGTAACTGACACTCTCAATAATATAATATTATACATATTAATGTGTTCATGCATTTTTTTAATATGCGTCAATAGTGTTGTCACTAACAAATAAACCATCATAAAAACGTGCGGAAAAATTTACAATCTTCCCCGGCCAGTCGTTTGGGGCATATCCGCATAGGCATGTGCAGATATGCCCCAGTCGTGTGCGGATATGTCCCAGTTCAATAAGTTAATTTACATAACGTGACGGTACAATGTAGATGTTATTAGAATATATATTTAATTTGGTTTGCCTGTTTATTTATGGATACATTGGTCATTATGTGATATATGACATATACCTGACCACTATATCCTGGTACTCATCAGTTAACCCATGTTTCCTTATGGAGGGGTGTGACAAGAAGCAGATCAATGTGACATGCGCTAAATTAACTGTGTGACAGGAACCAGATCAATGTGACATGCCCTAAATTACCTGTGTGACAGGAAACAGATCAATGTGACATGCCCTAAATTACCTAATAGTTTTTATATTCTAAATGCGTTGTGTGCGTTAACGTCCGTGATACACCGAAAACATACCCGTAAAATGTGGAATTTGTTTCAAGGTTTACAGGAAATGTATCGAGTTGCCCCCATGTGCGGACATACCCCACCTTCCCCAGTACATTAAATGTATCAAGTTCCCCCCATGTGCGGACATAACCCACCTTCCCCAGTACATTAAATGTATCGAGTTCCCCCCATGTGCGGACATACCCCACCTTCCCCAGTACATTAAATGTATCGAGTTCCCCCATGTGCGGACACACCCCATCTTCCCCAGTACATTAAATGTATCGAGTTCCCCCCATGTGTGGACATACCCCACCTTCCCCAGTACATTAAATGTATCGAGTTCCCCTCATGTGCGGACACACCCCATCTTCCCCAGTACATTAAATGTATCGAGTTCCCCCCATGTGCGGACATACCCCACCTTCCCCAGTACATTAAATGTATCGAGTTCCCCCCATGTGCGGACATACCCCACCTTCCCCAGTACATTAAATGTATCGAGTTGCCCCCATGTGCGGACATACCCCACCTTCCCCAGTACATTAAATGTATCGAGTTCCCCCCATGTGCGGACATACCCCACCTTCCCCAGTACATTAAATGTATCGAGTTCCCCCCATGTGCGGACATACCCCACCTTCCCCAGTACATTAAATGTATCGAGTTGCCCCCATGTGCGGACATACCCCACCTTCCCCAGTACATTAAATGTATCGAGTTCCCCCCATGTGCGGACATACCCCACCTTCCCCAGTACATTAAATGTATCGAGTTCCCCCCCATGTGCGGACATACCCCACCTTCCCCAGTACATTAAATGTATCGAGTTCCCCCCATGTGCGGACATACCCCACCTTCCCCAGTACATTAAATGTATCGAGTTCCCCCCATGTGCGGACATACCCCACCTTCCCCAATACATTAAATGTATCGAGTTCCCCCCATGTGCGGACATACCCCACCTTCCCCAGTACATTAAATGTATCGAGTTCCCCCCATGTGCGGACATACCCCACCTTCCCCAGTACATTAAATGTATCGAGTTGCCCCCATGTGCGGACATACCCCACCTTCCCCAGTACATTAAATGTATCGAGTTCCCCCCATGTGCGGACATACCCCACCTTCCCCAGTACATTAAATGTATCGAGTTCCCCCCATGTGCGGACATATCCCACCTTCCCCAGTACATTAAATGTATCGAGTTCCCCCCATGTGCGGACATACCCCACCTTCCCCAGTACATTAAATGTATCGAGTTCCCCCCATGTGCGGATATACCCCACCTTCCCCAGTACATTAAATGTATCGAGTTCCCCCCATGTGCGGATATACCCCACCTTCCCCAGTACATTAAATGTATCGAGTTCCCCCCATGTGCGGACATACCCCACCTTCCCCAGTACATTAAATGTATCGAGTTCCCCCATGTGCGGACACACCCCATCTTCCCCAGTACATTAAATGTATCGAGTTCCCCCCATGTGTGGACATACCCCACCTTCCCCAGTACATTAAATGTATCGAGTTCCCCCCATGTGCGGACACACCCCATCTTCCCCAGTACATTAAATGTATCGAGTTCCCCCCATGTGCGGACATACCCCACCTTCCCCAGTACATTAAATGTATCGAGTTGCCCCCATGTGCGGACATACCCCACCTTCCCCAGTACATTAAATGTATCGAGTTGCCCCCATGTGCGGACATACCCTACCTTCCCCAGTACATTAAATGTATCGAGTTGCCCCCATGTGCGGACATAACCCACCTTCCCCAGTACATTAAAGAGGCTAAGAAATTGCATTGCATGTTCATTTAGAGTTGCAATTTCTTCATTATATCCATTTATTTTGTATTGCTGTTGGGAGCCTTGTTGGTGTTTGACCAGCTGATGTGACAGCGTATAGACAATCTGTTCTCTGAATAATCCAAGGTCATATGACATGCAAATATATCCCCTATTATTTTTGTACATGTTGTCAATAATATGGATATGTCGGTCAAGACACGTGTCTTTGTGGAAGACCAACCATGGCAGTTTTAATTAGGAATAATATGCTACAAAAAGCAAGTAATTAAGTATGAAAAGTAGGAAATGAAGGTCATATTGCAATAGCCCACAGGATTAGTAGCCAAACAGCTGAATGACAAACAAACTATGTTAAATTTGGATGCATACCCAAAATATCCTGACACATTTTCTCTTATTGAAGGAAGTATAGCTGCCTTTCAGAGAATTTAATATTAGCTCATTGGAGCTTTCAAAACCCTCTCGATCCCTTCATTGCCGTCAGTCCGAACTGAACTGCTTTGTGCTGAAATGAAGTGACTGCTCATACAACAAAGCATGTCATTATACTTATATATATATATATATATGTATATATATATATATATATACAAATTTAACCTCGAAAGGTCAATATCTAGATGTCATGCAGTATCTCAAAAATTACAATTTTCATGAAATGTTCACTCTTACCTGCTCAACAGACATGGTTTATCCCCTGAAAAATGTTTCCTTTTTGTTTCTTTTCTCAGCTTGATGTGCCGTGTTATTACTATCACCTTGTTTTAAATATACCTTTTTAGACAGCTGTTTTATACACTACGTTGGGCTATCTACAAGGCGAATCTGGATGGCAGTGGACACACTAAGATTGTGTCAACAGGTTTCGTTGGCACAACCAGTATATCCATCAACTACAACAGCAACAGCAGGATCTGTTGGGCTCTCCGCAGTAAGTATAATTTAAATCCTTTCTCTACGAAACCCAGTAAATGGAGGTACACTTCAGACACATATACAGTGGAATCTCTAGAAAATGGTTCTTTGCATTAGAGCACACCAATTGTTGCGATTTGGTGATTAAGTCATGTATATGTATGTATATATATATATATATATATATAATTGATATATATATATATTATATATATATATAATAATTTGACTAAGCTATGACATTAGACATTGTTTATCTCATAATAAACTTGGCTTTCATCACTGAATAGTTTAGCTGTGCCTCACGGCCTTTGTCAACGAATTGGCTTTGCTACAGACATGTCACATGATCAGTGTCATGTGACACAAGCAAGAGAATGACTGGTGGCGGGTGGGAGCCACCCTTGCCACCAGGGGTTCTGACTACATCAGTAGCCCTGGCAGATTAACCTGCTGAAACGTGGAACTTACTGTTGCTGAGTTAACCAATAGTGGCCGTTGCAAAGATGTTTGTGGCTCGCATACATAGCCCCTAAGATCTATGTACGCCATGGATAAACTGACAACAGGTTGATCTGCCAGGGGTAGTGTGGTACTACTGCCACTCTGGGCTAGCAAGGGTGGTAGGAGGGACCTCCGGGCTGACCTCTTGGTTCGGGGCAGGTTTCGTTCGGTGGATTTTTTATTACTTCCTTGATTTGTCTTCTATGCTACTTTTCTTTATGATCTAAAATCCCTACATCTTTGATTGAACATTGTTGGCAAGTGCTATGTTTCTGTTCGTTGATGGCTGATGGCTAACAGTACTGTTTTTGTTGTCTCCCTCATGTAATGCTTGCAATCGGGCATACATCTGTGCCAATGATGTTTTTTTTTAGATTAGTAAATTGTTCGAGCATTTGTTCTGCTATATTGTGAAATGTGTAGATATTTTCTGATTCTCGGGCTGACCTACTTACTAGTCCAAAGTAAACGATAGTATTCCAATTTGCAAAATATATATCCTTGACACAATCTGCTCTTGACATATGTAAAAAAAATTACAATTTCGTATGTTTAGTGTAACATTATATATATTTTTATGATTTTTAGACTATCCAACACAAACAATATTTCATTAATGGTAAATGTCAGTGCACAAACAGCAAGAAACTGTCGATAGTAAGATGAACATTCATTTGCAAAACCAATTTAATTATTTAACTAACGAAAGTCATCTTTTTATTTGTTTTCTTTGCATGTCATTTCTATTTGCAAACCCGGCTTTACTGGATGTCAAATATCTTTGTTACAGCAAAGACGCATATAGAATGTTGCGACTACTTTGGCGGCCGCAGACAAATGTACAACATTACTGGCTATGGAGGAGCATTAGCAGTTGAAAATGATGTTGCTTATTACTCACAATTCGGCCAAGACCCGCAGTAAGTACACTTTGTAGCAACACTTCTAGTACACTTTGTAGCTTCACTACCCCTATTGCAATACTTTGAATTGTCTTCGTTCGGAATATTAGATTGTTAATTAGGCAATGGCTTTCTGCTTATGAACAGGTAACTAGGTGACGGTTTTAATTTTTTTCGGTTTACGGATCCACCATTTTTAAATGGTGAATTAAAAAAAAGCGTTTTTTTATGTCCTGCCGACATTCTCATGCAACATTTAAAAAAAAATATCTATTATAATAATAATCTGTTAAAAAAACAAATCTAACGTCTGAAAAACTAAATGTTAAAAAAAATTTAATGGCAGAGAAGCATTGCGACACCGAAAATATATTCATAAAGCTGGGGAACGCCTTTCATGGCAGCGTTGTACTGCACACAGACGACTCATTGTTCTCCGACTGTTAATGCAAAATACAAATGATCAGTCTCGTGCAAAATTGGTGTGAATAATGTACCGTAAGAGAAATGAAATGAAAGTTTCAAAAGGAAATATAGACGGACTATTTCCAGGCGTAGCCGGGCTGTAATGTGTTGCCAACATGTTGCTACGATGTACGAACCAGCTATATTCTTTCGCCGTGAAAGCAGGAGTCTGGTTACTGTGATTCCAGTACACATCCATATTATATCTAACTAAATCATATACTTAATCCAGCTAATATCAGCGCTAATGTAGTTTATTGTGCCTTTGACGCTAATGGAAAAGGCAACGTATATGTGACTTGGTGACCCCGCCGGATTGTGGCGGCAAATCAAGGGGACGTGTCAATATTACGAATGGTCATGTTTTGTTAACAATGCCAGTGAAAAATGTTACATTTCGACACAAAAACAAACATTTGTTGAGATTGCGTTTTCATTAATAACCAGGAAATTATGCTTAATTTCTTATTTTAGAAAACCTACAATACTTACGACGTTGCAATTTGGCATCTGAACGCCTCTTACATGTAGGCAACATAATACGATACTGAATTATGATTAGTGAAGGGTTTGTATAAAAAATACAATGCCACTTTGAGCTGTCATTCGACTTTTGCTTAATTCATTCACGGTGGTGTAGCGGACGTAATTCGTTTATGTTAACCAAAATATATCTTAAGGTTATCAGTGACACTATCATACTTATATGGGTGTCATTTATTTCTTTGCGGATTTTCTCAAAACGAAATAATTTCGCATTTTGTGGCTATTTTTTTACATTTACAAAAATGTTAAGCAAATCTTGTAACATAACCAAATAAATGAAAAACTACAAATGTTATTAATCTGGAATGTTATGTAGTATTTAATCTACAATCTATGAAGAAATGGTTAATTTATCTTAAAAACTTCTACTGAAACTAATAAATTCAAAACAAGCATATAATATCCGCCACAGCTACTTTAAACACTGTTGTAATAATCCATACAAAAACAACTGGCAAACAACTGGCCTTGATGAACCCTTTCCCCCTTCATCTCTCTTGTCTCTTTATCACCCGTCCTGTGTTTGACAAGACAGTAAAACCTTTTTTATTTTTACCCTCCGATGTTAAACATGACTGTAAAAATCTGTAAACCTAAAAATAAAAAAACTGTGGCCTTATTAACTAAAAGACAAGAATCACAACAAATACTGTAGACAATGTAACTAAAAAGTGGCTACTGTCTCCTTCCTGCTTGATTGTTAGTTTGTTTTCTTGCAGTATTGGTTCAGTCCAACTGAAAGTTGGGCGCTACACCAGATTCAACCAGAGTTACTCCGCCAGGAACATTGTAATTCTGCACAAGGAATGCAGCACGTCAGGTACAAGGAAGTATATTGATTACTGGGTATGTGTTAGTGGGGAGTGGTGGTCTAGTGGTTAGAACACCTGACTGTCATTCGAGAGGCTGGTGGTTCAATTCCACCTGCTGCCAGTTGAACCGTAAGCAATTTCATTCACCCCACTTTGCCTGTATCTTTTGGAAGAGTCGGTAAAAGCCAGTGGTGCCTTCTGCCTTGTGTCTATGCAAGGGAAGTAAAAGATTGTTTTAGTGTGAATTATTTGTGTTTTCTTTGTTTTGTTTTTAGCTCTCCTTTCTATATTTCTGTTTACTATAGCCAGCATGGTGTGTGTCGCACTGACTGTGGTGACTTTCACTTTCACTCAAGCATGTCTTATTTCAGGTGTAACAGGCAAAGATATTAAAACTCCCTCCTCAACTGATTTAGCCTATCGTGAATCTGGTTCGTTTGTGTCCTAATATGTAGTGTGTAAATAGTAATATCCATATATTTTTATTAAAAAAGTGCATATTTTTCTTTAAACCATCGAAAGAACTTTAATCGTTAGATCTGGTAGCAGTTAAACATTTTAGATATCCAAAACTGTAAACACTTTATGGGGTCAAGGCTCATCATGGGCGTGACTTCCATCCTCTCGCCTATCACATGACAGTTTTATGAAATTTCAGCAAGAGTGAAATTTGTTAATGTTTAGCACTTCCATTATCACTTCAAAATATTATGGATTAAGCATTAATTAAATAATACAATAGTTTGTCTGATGATTTCACACAAAAAAACTGCATAAAAAATTTTAACAAACGAGCTAGCTTGTCATAGGTTTGAATTTTTGTAAAATTAATTTGAATTGAGGATAGACCTTTAAAAAGTTGCAGCCGATGACACTCCATCTTTCAAAAGTCACAGCCGATGACATTTCACCTTTCAAATGTCACAGCCAATGACATTCCACCTTTCAAAAGTCACAGCCTGTGACATTCCACCTTTCAAAAGTCACAGCCGATGACACTCCACCTTTCAAAAGTCACAGCCTATGACACTCCACCTTTCAAAAGTCACAGCCGATGACATTCCATCTTTCAAAAGTCACAGCCAATTACATTCCACCTTTCAAAAGTCACAGCCGATGACATTCCACCTTTCAAAAGTCACAGCCGATGACATTCCACCTTTCAAAAGTCACAGCCGATGACACTCCAATGCAAGCACTAAAGGGTGACATCCACCATCTCCTGGGTGGTGCTGAACTGATCAGTTAGTTCAGTGGCGTCACTGACAGGATGAAGTACCAAGGTGACAAAGTCGTCAGTTGACAGTGGGCAAGTGAGACGATGACACAGTTTCTTTGGGGGTAAGGACACATACTTGTTTCCTTAGATTTACGTGACGAATTCTAACAGCATTATTTTTATGGTATTGTAACATCTGTTCTTTGTCTTCCCCCTTGGATCCTTGCAGATTGGGGCCACAGTTTCGCTCTCTCGAGTCGTCTCCATCTATCATGATTAGATAAGTCCAAGAAAAGGAAATAACTGATAGGTAGAGTTAACTGTGTAACAAAGTGGAATCTTTGTATTAAAGATCCAACTGGTGCAGTAGTAGTACAGTTGCACCTCGTTATTACGTGCCCAGTTATTACGCGGATTCGGATATAACGCGGTCGGTCATGGACCCCGATTTTCTGCCGCCAGGGGGAAAATGCTAAATGGGCCTGCTTAAACCTACTTAGAATTGCTTTGACAATTCTCAAGAAACATTAGACGAACAATGTCAATGAACCAGCATCAACATGTTGTTTGTTTTGCGCTGTTGCCGCCATCAATCACTGTCGCTCGCTTCGCTTCGACGGTTTGAAAAATTGCAATCGAGATTCACAAATATGCCTCTCGTCAGAATCAGATCAACAGTTTTAAATGCATTTAGCATGCAAAACCAACATAACACTTGGGTGAAATGACATGCTTCCATTACATCGTAAATTTAATCGTTTTCGCAACGCGAAACCAATATGCCAAATTCCTAACCCAATGCTCTGCCAGTGCACGAAAATATGAATTCGTCATCCGCATATGAAACGATGAATCGATGTTAAGTAGTGCGTAATAAATTCATGCTTCGGTCGAGATCAGTCGATTCTACATATTGTCGTTTTCTGTGTTTTATCAGCTTACATACTACGTTTGTCAAATCATATACGTTTTTGGCTGCTCAGATCCAGGTTATTATTTTCGATTCGTATGCCTATTGGTCCAGTATATCATCATTGTAGTAGAGCTATTCCATAACGGTATACGTACACGTGTTTTATTCAGTTCAAGAATCAACAGGGTGTGACTTTGTAAAAATAATACATGTTGATGCTAGTATAAGTTTAATAAGTTCCATAAACTGCATGTTGGCGTATAAGACAGTGCTACAAGCACACAGGGCTTCAGCAGTGTTCATGGAATTGGTGCAGCTGGCAGCGATCGCTGTTGTTTAGTAGCTCCCTGGTGGCAGATATGGGAACAACTAACGCGCCTTGCATACAGCGTGGTCCAAAGTTGTGGACCCCGACCACCGCATTATAACAAGGCTCGACTGTATTTTCCTAGAAAGAGCAGGTTGTCTGGGTTATAAATGAGGGCATCTATCATCCTAATTGTCATGAATTCAATGAAAGGAAGTACATATATTTATTGCTTATATATCATTTCAAATAAATGTATTATTACTGAGTTTAAAGTTCCACACCCTTGCGTTTGCAATGTCTTCATATAACAACTTAATGAGGCATCACATCAACTGAATGAGAAATATAAGTACCATTATGTGATACAATTACAATTCAACGTTTAATCTGGTTTCAGAATGGACCATGGGAAGACGGATCACGATCAAACAGCATAATTTTAGTGGATGCCCTTCGACAAGTATGTGGGACAATGTCATGGAGGTAAAGATGCTCCATCAACAAAGGGTAAATAACAGGGGTGACATTCCAGGAGATACACAATCATGTGTAGGCCTGTCATGATGTTCATTTGTAGCTACACTGTAGAGTTGTTTACCAGACACATTCCCAGTGACAAATTGATGTGGTGCTTGCCTCCTGACCTAGAGATGCTACGACTGAATAACTGGACCATCAAAAACAGTTGTTTAAACATTATTGCCTGCAACTTAACAGCCAAACCATCTACCTTCTGGCATACTGTAAAGAACTTGGAAACATGTCTGCTTCATGATGCACTAAAACATATGCCCGACTAACTATAGCCTGAGTGCGAGAAAGATTCTACACATAATAACCACGTACCTTATTCATTATGTAAAAGGTTAACAGTAAATTAGTCATTCATAACGATGCAAAAATTTTGGACTATATTTCAATTGTGGCATGATTAGCACATATTCAATTCCTGGCAGGGAAATGGCAATATCCACGTCAGTCATTGACGTCTAAACAGACATCCATCACCTTCAGTCATCAACACTGCAAAAATGGAGCTATATATACATCAAGGTATTCGATTAACAATACTTCATATTTCTTAAGATTTTATTCTTTTGTATTACGTAAAATGTTTTAAAGATGTAGTTAATGTATGATGTTTACATAGTTTGAGTCGAAATATACACATAATTATGCTGCTGAGGAATTTATAGTTATCTAACGGTAATTAAGTTCAACAGTTTGTCTAAATATTTTTATATAGATCCCACCAGCATAAATTTACATGTTATAGTTCACATGAATTACCAACATAGCACATTTAATTTATACAAAGTTTTATTTATTAATTAATCAAATGAGGTAACACTATCCTACTATCCATTTTCACGGATTTTCATATACACCGTCTTCAAAATCACCTCAGCTCAAATTCCTAGAAACTAGTGTTGCTATCAAAGTCATTCAATGTAGCTAAATATATATTCTATTAAAACAAATCATTGCTGTCAACATTAGCCCTGTTTTGGTTTGTTAAACAAAATAACTAGTGACGTTTGTTTTTGTAAGAACAAATATGCACAATTATTTTGTGGTATGTGTAATATTTTTTTATAGGGTGCAAGCAGCTTTGTTTACATCATTATCATTATTCGATAAATATATAAATCTGTTCTGTTTGTTCAAATTGTTAAAAGCTGGTACTGATTTGTGGCATAATCTATTAATTCCAGTCATTCATTAATATAATATGTTTGTAACTGTGTGAATGATGTCATGTTGAAACAGGCTGCAAGTTGGAAATCATGGGGATCCAGGTGCTAGGATCAGCAGAAGATCCTCGTACAGAGAGCAGAAGAAATCATGGGGATCCAGGTGCTAGGATAAGCAGAAGATCCTCGTACAGAGAGCAGAAGAAATCATGGGGATCCAGGTGCTAGGATAAGCAGAAGATCCTCGTACAGAGAGCAGAAGAAATCATGGGGATCCAGGTGCTAGGATAAGCAGAAGATCCTCGTACAGAGAGCAGAATAAATCATGGGGATCCAGGTGCTAGGATAAGCAGAAGATCCTCGTACAGAGAGCAGAAGAAATCATGGGGATCCAGGTGCTAGGATAAGCAGAAGATCCTCGTACAGAGAGCAGAAGAAATCATGGGGATCCAGGTGCTAGGATAAGCAGAAGATCCTCGTACAGAGAGCAGAAGAAATCATGGGGATCCAGGTGCTAGGATAAGCAGAAGATCCTCGTACAGAGAGCAGAAGAAATCATGGAGATCCAGGCATCAGGATAAGCAGAAGATCCTCGGCAGAAAGCGGAAGTTCCTGGTGTCACAGACTGCAATGCAGGCAAGTAGATCATTGTAGAGCAGAAATAAATAAAATAACCATGGAGGACAACAAGCCCCCTGGCAGTGACCATGCTCAGTGAGAGCATAGCAGGTCGACTAGGCGTGATGATCTAAAAAGGTGGGTTAGTTATATATTGCCCCACAAGACCATACATTTTACATAACCACAACATTTATGCAAACTGGTTAGTTAATAGAACGTGTCGAGTGAGGGAAACTAAATAGAACTAGAAAATGTGATGTTCCAGTACTTTAAAAAAATTACATTGCTGTTAAGGTATATAAATAAAATATTCCATCCTAGCACATTTAATAGTTAAATACTTTATACACAGGCATTACCAAAAGTTGTCATACATGTGCTTTAATATTGATCTTCAAAATCACTTTAGCTCAAATTACTCAAATGCAGTAAACACCACATTAATGTACTCTAACTAAATATAGTTTGGAAAAAAACAAATCACTACTAAGGTTATTCGTTATTTACAGACCGTGGAAGTCCCAGCTGTCACAGACCGTGGAAGTCCCAGCTGTCACAGACCGTGGAAGTCCCAGCTGTTGCAGACCATGGAAGTCCCGGCTGTCACAGACCGTGGAAGTACCAGCTGTTGCAGACCATGGAAGTCCCGGCTGTCACAGACCGTGGAAGTACCGGTTGTCACAGACCGTGGAAGTCCTAGCTGTCACAGACCGTTGAAGTCCCGGCTATCGCAAACTGTGGAAGTCCCACCTGTCACAGACCGCGGAAGGCCCGGCTGTCACAGACCGCGGAAGTCCCGGCTGTCACAGACCGCGGAAGTCCCGGCTGTCACAGACCGCGGAAGTCATTCCTGTCACAGACCGTGGAAGTCCCGGTTGTCACAGACCGTGGAAGTCCCAGCTGTCACAGACAGTGGAAGTCCCAGCTGTCACAGACAGTGGAAGTCCCGGCTGTCACAGACTGTGGAAGTCCCAGCTGTCACACACAGTGGAAGTCCCTGCTGTCACAGACCGTGGAAGTCCCGGTTGTCACAGACCGTGGAAGTCCCTGTTGTCACAGACCGTGGAAGTCCTAGCTGTCACAGACTGTGGAAGTCCCAGCTGTCACAGACCGTGGAAGTCCCACCTGTCGCAGACCGTGAAAGTCCCGGCTGTGTCGCAGACCGTGGAAGTCCCACTTGTCACAGACCGTGGAAGTCCCAGCTGTTGCAGACTGTGGAAGTCCTAGTTGTCGCAGACCATGGAAGGCCCAGCTGTCACAGACCGTGGAAGTCCCACCTGTCACAGACCGTGGAAGTCCCTGCTGTCACAGACCGTGGAAGTCCCAGCTGTAATAGACCATGGAAGTCCCGGCTGTCACAGACCGTGGAAGTCCCTGTTGTCACAGACCGTGGAAGTCCCAGCTGTCACAGACAGTGGAAGTCCCGGTTGTCACAGACCGTGGAAGTCCCGGTTTTCACAGACCATGGAAGTCCTAGCTGTCAGAGACCATGGAAGTTCCAGCTGTCACAGACCGTGGAAGTCCCAACTGTCACAGACCATGGAAGTCCCAGCTGTCACAGACCATGGGAGTCCCAGCTGTCACAGACCATGGGAGTCCCAGCTGTCACAGACCATGGGAGTCCCAGCTGTCACAGACCATGGCAGTCCCCAGCTGTCACAGACCGTGGAAGTCCCAGCTGTCACAGACCATGGAAGTCCCAGCTGCCACAGACCATGGGAGTCCCAGCTGTCACAGACCATGGGAGTCCTAGCTTTCACAGACCATGGAAGTCCCAGCTGTCATAGGACCAATGATTAGAACATCATCATAACGCAAACTACAAGACAGGCGAAATGGTGTCGAAGACAGGTAAGAGTAAATGTCAAGTAAAAGTTGGAGGCTGTAATACAACACAGTAATGTCATATGTCAGTACAGTCAAACCTCACTGTACAGTCATCTCGGTAATACAGCCACCTTGCTATTATGGTCAACCTGGGACCGTCCCAAATTATTTCCATAAGAATATGGTGACCTCGCTGTACAGTTCACTTTGGCTCAGTCCTAAGGTTGACCTTAATAGTGAGGTTCCACTGTACATCTTCTGCTGTTGATTTATGCTTTCTATTAATGATACTGGTAATTGTTTACAGAGTTTCTGAGATTAACAAATTCAGAAGTAAAATGGTATATTAATATTTTGTCTGTCTTCAGAATGGTTATGGTCAAATATGTTTCTAAATATTCCATGCAGATTCAGCAGAAAACAAACCATGTTTAAGCTGAAACAGAAGTCATGGTTTTGGGGGCTATGCTTCTAAAAGCGTGACTGATAACTACCAGGTGACATTCCAAAATATGTTACACATTTGGCGTGATATTCTTATTGTAGTTGCAAATAGTTATGTCTTAGTAACTCTTGTAGGTGTATAGGCCCCATGACTGTCATTTTCCTTTAAACTGCCATTGATGTGGTGGCTGCAAGTTCTAATTATTTTTGAAAAAGCAATGTTTAGCCAAATAAATAACCTTCATGCATATATTATATATCTGTCACTAAATATGATAATTCACAGCGATCTCGCAGCTTGTTCTTGTAGGACCATTAGAAGAACCAGCAGCGAGATTCTAATGATCCTACAAGATCAAGCTGTGAGATCGCTGTGAATGATCACATTTTAGTGACAAATATATCATCTGTATGTGTAATCATAGATAGTATTACTGTGAAAGTGGTTTATTTAGCTAAAAGTTGCACAGAATTAGAACTTGAAGCAACCACGTCAGTGGCAGAGTCACTCACTAACCGCAGTGCTATCATATTGTTTCAGCTAACTACCTTGACCGTGGAAGCACAGAGATACAACAGAGGCAACAGACACAAGCACTTCACAGAAGATGTCATCACAACTCAGACACAAACCACTTCACAGAAACAAGACATCTACGCCACTTGGACAAGAGACATAAACCACTTCACAGAAACAAGACATTTACGCCACTTGGCCAGAAGACACAAAGCAATTCCAGATACAAGACACCTACGCCACTTGGACAAGAGACACGAAACAATTCACAGACACACAACACGTCTATGCCACTTAGACAAAAGACAAGAACCACACCACTGCATCAAAGAAGACGAAATATCATACGAGAAGACAAATATTTGTCATGCTTCAAAGACTACAGAATCTACGTATACAATTTAATTTATTATCATCACTCAAAAAAACTGTTGAACAATCAGTATGAGTTCCGTAACGAGGCTCTGGTGATGAACCTCTGCAGGAATCATACATGCGATACACATGAAGAATCGTGCAGAGACTAAGTGAAATAACAACTGGACACTATGCAACAAACAAGGAGAGAACAATGACATTGTGACAGTCACATAGATTCACAGGAACACTTGTGATGACCTTGATGGCTGTGTGAACAATAACAACTGGACACTATGCAACAAAAAGGAGAACAATGACATTGTGACAGTCACAGAGATTCACATGAACACTCGTGATGACCTTGATGGCTGTGTGAACAATAACAACTGGACACACTGCAACAAAAAGGAGAACACTGACATTGTGACAGTCACAGAGATTCACATGAACACTTGTGATGGCCATGATGGCTGTGTGAACAATAACAACTGGACACTATGCAACAAACAAGGAGAACAATGACATTGTGACAGTCACATAGATTCACAGGAACACTTGTGATGACCTTGATGGCTGTGTGAATAATAACAACTGGACACTATGCAACAAACAAGGAGAACAATGACATTGTGACAGTCACATAGATTCACAGGAACACTTGTGATGGCCTTGATGGCTATGTGAACAATAACAACTGGACACCCTGCAACAAACAAGAAGAACAATGACATTGTGACAGTCACATAGATTCACAGGAACACTTGTGATGACCTTGATGGCTGTGTGAACAATAACAACTGGACACTATGCAACAAACAAGGAGAACAATGACATTGTGACAGTCACATAGATTCACAGGAACACTTGTGATGGCCTTGATGGCTATGTGAACAATAACAACTGGACACCCTGCAACAAACAAGAAGAACAATGACATTGTGACAGTCACATAGATTCACAGGAACACTTGTGATGACCTTGATGGCTGTGTGAACAATAACAACTGGACACGCTGCAACAAACAAGAAGAACAATGACATTGTGACAGTCACATAGATTCACAGGAACACTTGTGATGGCCTTGATGGTTGTGTGAACAATAACAACTGGACACTATGCAACAAAAAGGAGAACAATGACATTGTGACAGTCACAGATTCACAGGAACACTTGTGATGGCCTTGATGGCTGTCTGAACAATATTGTGTTATTCTTGGTCTGCAAGCGTGGAAGCTTTGTCAGCCAGTAGAGGTCGATCGAGACACTCCAGGTAAAATTTTCCCCCTAACCTATAGAACGGGTCTTAATGAGTAAAATATATATTTAACTTTTTTTGGACATCCACCGTTTCCATGGTAACTAACAAAATAGCATTTGTTTACAAATATTAGCAACTTTAGAGTCAATGCCATTCATGTTGAACAAAGATATCAGTTATAATTCTTGCAGAACCATCTTGAACATACACTATGATTACACAACTAGCAGAAAACATTAAAGCAAAGTTGTTTTTTATTTACTTGTAAGTTGAAACTTCACAAAAAACCTTAGATTTTGGCAACAAAAACTTACGTAACTGTCAAACTTTTGATTATTCTGGTAATGTTCTGTGCTAGTTGTGTAGAGAAGAATAAACTGAATGCACAACATTATTTGGCTAGCATAATTACTTCTAGAGATATATCCTTCTTCCAAACGTGAAATAAATAGTTTAGAGTAAACGTCCATCAAAGATTGAAAAGCAGGATTTATTGTTTAAAAGCAGCATGCTTTATCCGTGAATAAAAGTAATTTAGAGCTATGTAATCTATGTAAGTAGTGTGTGACTCTGACGGTCTCGTATCTCCGTCAGTTTCGCATGTATGAGGATGAAATTTAGTAGGCGTGTCCGGGGGCACACGGGGATGTTTTGTACATTAAAAGAAATTTAAAATTCTCCAGGGGTGGTGCATTACGCTGATGTGGACGTTTGATGTAAATTGCGTAAATAATTACGTGAAGTTGTTAGCAACATTATGCGTGTTTCAAAATTATTGATCTACGTCAAATGTCTACCGAAGAAACTAGCCGTTGTACGTCATTTTTGTGGTGCGACGATTCAATTGCAATTGACATCGCAGGTACTTTTCTTGGTAGTGCAAGGAGTCATAAGCTCTTACCTTTTCTCCTGTGCAACCCCACGCAACTAGTTGTTAATAATATAAACTTTATGGATAGTAAATATACAATTGGAAACACATTTTGAGTAATTAAAAAAAACATTTAACCTGGAGTGTCTCACATTGTTGTTCGTCTCTAAATTGTTGTGTTTCTGAAATTCGTTGAATACACTACAAATTGGCTGGAAGAGATGATTACCAGAGAAACAAGTGTCTCGATGCCTAAATATATTGGTACCAAATCCAATACCTGGATTATTGTTTCAATGATCACCACATTGTATACATGTGTAGATTCGTTGTGAAACACTAATTACAGAGAGATATTTCACAAAGGTTTTTGATTTTTTTGGACGCTTTTCCCTGTCCAGATTGTACACAAGGTTTTGTCTTAATTGCATTCCCTTCTTCACTGAACGTTCAGCTGTGTACACAGGGTTTTTAGTGCGGGTACTCAGGTATAAGTACTTAACCTGAGTACTTCTTTGTGTAGCAAAATGGCCCTACCTCTCTGCATGATGTGTTAGTCTTTTAAATGTGTGAGTATATATAATCCAGAGTATGTTTAGTGTATTTGTATACTTTATGGTATTGTTTATTGTATGGGGGTGGTGTCAAAGCACCCCCACCTTTCTGGTTTTACATCAGTATACATATGGTTAGTCCACTTTGTCATGTGTTGTGACCTATCATTTATCTGTATGATTGTATGTAGCCCATAGAGTGCAACTCGCTGTGATCAACAGAAGGTCAGTTTGACCTCTAGCTAAGGGCGCTTTGGCATCCCATACATAATACATTCCATCACAAAATAGAAGGATTGTCTTTAGGTTCACTATTTGGAGTAAACACATCATTTTCAAATGATCGGACGTGCTCATTAACTATTTTATTTCTGTAGATATGAGTAGTTTGATTTATAATTAATCACCACATATATGGCAGAGTGATAAAACAATGCCATTCCTGATATTAGGGTTATAGCAGAAAGGCCATTAAGTCTTCTGAATTCATATAATAACGCTGTTAAATCAATATTAATGATCAATATGACCATACACTGGATTTGATGCATGGATTTGTACATGACACGTCAATTTGTACTTCATATTTTGTTATTGCTGATTAATAGTAATTAGCTTTTGTAGAGAAATGGCTGAATGCACAATAACATGTGTAGTAAATTATTATGTATTTTGCAACACCTTGTTTTTATTGTAGCCTATTAGGTTCCCAATATTCGACCCAAATTCCATAAATTCCTAAATAAATTAAGTTATACTAACAAATGCAAATTACAACTCGAAGTAATATTATTTCATAATCCACACAAGTGTACTAGTCGCAATATCATGGCACCATTAAATGTTTTATATAACATGAATAGGTGTCCCAGTATTGATATTACCTTGATAATGAGTGTCCAGCATGAATCCCAACAAGTACGAATCCAACCCACACACCATTTTCAGCACAGTGAAGTTAGCACTGGTGTTACATCCTAGTCGATGCACGCAGACGGACTGTTAGAAAGCCCTCGATAGGTCAAGTAATTAAAACTAAAGTAACCCTGGTTGTTATTGTGTAGCAATAAGTTGTGTCCTTGCTATATCTCGTCCACTTTGACATTATGCCTGCTCCTGTATGTGGACCAAGCAATGCAAATCATTGACCTGTGTAATTTCATAGATCACCAATAGATCTCACAAATAGGCGCATCAGTCATTTTGATGGATGTTTTTTATTTGATATATATCTTCAATTTAGGCATATTTATTTATACTTGATGCTTAAATTTTAGCAGATGTTTTCATCACAAAACATTCATGAAAAACAGGGATATGTATATATTGTCTAAATTATACACTTCTTTAGAAACATGACCGAACCATTTAAGCGCCTGCAATACCTTTTTGGTCATTTGTGCACCACTCACAAAATATGTTAAAATTGCCCATTTCATAAGTGTGACGCCATATGGTGGGCAGCGGATCAACCAACATTTAGACGAACCACGGCAAACTCCCCGCCAGTGGTGCCACAGAGTGTAATGTAGGTCGTGATACGTTGAGTGGCTGTATTGTCGGGTAGTTTGGAGCCACTGCCGAAAACTGTGCTCCAAATGTTGGATTACAACAAACATTTATGTCAGTCATGTAACACATTACACCGTTACCATTCAAAGCCGCAATCATCAAATGCAAAAACTAAGGAAATCAATAGTATATATCTAGATGTGATCAAGCCGTTTATAATATTTATTTTTCAAATTCTGGTTTAAAATAAATTTACTACCGTAACTCATACATCTTCATAGTTAGCCAATACTTAAATAAAAAACTAGTAACCGTGTCACCCTACTCAAAACTTGTTTGCTGTTTGAAACCTTCTGTATACTAATGCTCGTGGCTTTCTGCCAGTCATTCACATCTCTATCAAATTTAATTAATTAAACCAAGAATGTTTGTTAATATAATTCTATATTAACCGCATATTAAACAAAATGCATGCGTGCGTACGGTCGCACGCGAATAGTGTTTTACCGTGTCGATCACAACGGGTGCATGTGTTTCGTCAGTTTTGTCATCAAAGTATGGCGGATATGGTGTGTATTGGGGGGGGGGAGGGGCTGCTGCTTTTGCTAAGTTTATGTAGTAATAAAAACATTATGTTTGGTAAAATGGCAATGCCCTTTAATTACATATAGTAAAGCAGTGATATGCATGACAATGGGCATTGGCGATGACCTAACTAGATATTAAAAGCAATTTCCCTTTCCTGGTGACAATGAGTTGTGCACATCTGTCGATGGGGATTGCCAATAATTAACTAGCTAAGCATAATAAATGTGGGGCTCAGAAACCACCACCACTGTAGACCCAACAAATATCGGCACTGGTGCAGAAGTTGGGGGAGGAGGGTGGGAAACCTTGACAAAAGAAAAACGATGACTCAACTTTTGCACTATTATTAGTATTGTTGTTTACATTGTTTGCACTGCCTGTATTATTATCATTAGTATTATTATCATCATCATCAGCTTTGTTAATACTATTAGCAATGTTAACTTTTTGTAAGTTTTTTTATTGTTGTTGGCAACAATTGCTACTGTTAACATTTATTGCACAATACATATAGTAGGGAGACATGTACAATTGTGATCTTTCAGGTCATAGTTCTTAAAGAAACTGCAAAGCAGATAGCTCCCATCATCACCCAAATTTTCCAACAATCATACAACACAGGTAAACTTCCTAACGACTGGCTACAAGCATTAGTAACTCCTATACACAAAAAGAGCCACAAATCTTACCCTGCTAACTACAGACCCATATCACTAATCTGCATCCTCTGTAAAGTAATGGAACATATCATTCTAAGCAATATGTGGAAACACCTGCACAAGCATAACATCATTCTCTACTTCCAACACGGATTCCAGTCGGGACTGTCTTGTGAATATCAACTCATTGAGACAGTCCATGACTGGATGACTGCTATGGACAATAAGACCCAAATTGACGCAATCCTGCTTGACTTTGCCAAAGCCTTTGACAAAGTGCCTCACTTCCGTCTTCTATCCAAATTGACCTTTTACGGAATTACTGGAAACAAGACCTGTCCTCTTCTTACTCTACATAAATGTCATAGATGGGAACATCAAATATTCTATACGTCTTTTTGCAGATGACAATATATATATATCGTAAGATTTTATCCAAAACCGACCACGAAATTCTCCAAAATGACCTAAACCAACTCCAAACATGGTAAGACAAATGGAAAATGGAATTTAATGTATCTAGATGTGTCCATCTTCCAATAACAAACAAAACTAAACCCAGCCCAAACAAGTACTCACTTTTTGGCCAGCCATTATCCACCGTATCCAGCCACTCATATCTCGGAGTAAAATTGGATTCCAAGTTAACCTGGACAAATCACGTCATTGACATAACTTCAAAATCTTCGAAAGTTTTAGGCCTGATTAAACGAACTCTTGGCCCATGCAAACCCGAAGTTAAACTAATTAACTGCCTACAACATGCTAATCCGGCCAAAACTTGAGTACTCGTCACCCATATGGAATCCTCACACCATTTCACAAGTTAAAAGCCTTAAGAGTACAACACTCTGCTGCCAGATTTGTTAAAAATAATTACAGACGGAACACAAATCCAGCAGATCTAATTACTGCCCTTGGATGGCCATCCCTTGAACGAAGACGTATTATTAAACAAGCCACAACCTTCTAAAAAATTCTAAATAACATTATTGAGATCACCCCCCCTCCAGGCCTACTAACCCGCTCTCGAACCCGTGGGACATTACGTAGCCCCCAGGTGTCGTATAAATGCAATGGTCTTTTCATTTTATCCCAGAGCCATTCGCATATGGAATATGATTCCATCAAAAATTACCAACATAAAAAACCCAAAATCATTTCAAGAAGCTATTATGGAACTCCCTTTCACCACACCTAAACTGCCTTTAAAACACAGTGCTCAGCGTAAACTTATCCAGGGTGTGGGTATGGAGACTGTCTATGTGTGCATGTGGCAAGGCAGCGACAGTATCCATACACACAACCAACCTATTAAAATTTTTTGTTAAACATCCTATACATAAAATAAATAAAACTATCAGATAAAAACCATTTCAGCAACATTAATGATACTAGTCTTTTAATCGAATGTACCACCCACAGCGCATGCGCACAGTCCACCACAAACTCCTGCGTTAGCCCAAGTTTGGGCTGTTTGGAGTAAACCACTTGAGACTGAGACTTGAAATATCCAAAATGGTAAACATTTTGTGGGTCAGTGCCAATCATGGACGTGAGTTCCATTCTCTCGCTAATGACCAAGGTTGAAATTCGTGAGTTTTCAGCATTTCCATTTTCGCTTCACTTAATGTTTCGTCAAATGTTCAAATTTTTTTTAGTTTATCTGATGATTTCACAAAGACAACATATAAAAGTTGAATTGCATCTTGTAGTGGATACAAGGTAGTTTTGATTTTTCGCAAAATTAATTTGAAATGAGACTAACAAATCAGTTGAATTGAGCAGGCACCTTAAAGACTAAAGCTGTAGACAAACTGAAGCAGACATACGTACCTCCAGTGGCGACAGTAACTTTGTTCAACTCGTGCCCGTAGAACGGGAAGGAAAATGAGATTGACATTGACTGCAAAAAAGAAAACTTAATAGAGTGCCAATTTTTTATACTAATAAATTACAGAAATACAAAAAATTTCACATTCCCACACAAAGAAGTGTTTCAAGCATGACACGAAAAACTACCTAACTAAAGAAAACTAACAATATAATTTTTTTAAACTTCCAAGTAATTACAACAACACAAGCTCATTTATTGTAATGTTTTGTTTGCGTTTAAAGGTGCAAAGCCTGAACATTTTTGTAAAATCATGTATTGACTATATGTGAGGCATTCCCACAAAATCAGTCACATGTCATCAAAAAGTAAATATAAGATATTGATACCACCAGAAAGCCAATATAACTATCTTTCATTTGGTATGTAACAAACTGTCCTTAGTAAAATATTGGCGAAGATATGATGCTTTGAACTTCGTTTTGTTGAAAATGTTCAAACTGAGAAAGACGCATTTAAAGTATAGCTGTACATTTTAGTACAAACACCTTGGATACAAGCACTTTGCTATGGGTTACATTCACCAAATTTGGACTGTAGTAAGAAGACATGTACTGCTACGTGTGTACAAGTTTTTAATGTATTATCTAAAAAAAAACTAATTAAATAGTATATTACATTACCTACATGTATTACATTACAATCGCAGTATGGGAACTAATTACTCGTAGCATCTAAAATCATAACACACAATTAAATTTAGTAAAAACAAGTTATTATTGGTAAGACCAACAAGTTTATGTAACTGTTAATTTATTAACGAATCATAAATTAGTTAAATCCGCTAGGGGGCGCTGTTATGTCCCGGCAGACATTCACACAATTTGTGTTGCCACACAGGCATCAGTGGGCATGGGCTGTATTTGTTTTTTCATTCACACTGTGCTCGGCCACGGCCTCGCACAGGTCTACTGCGAGAGGATCCGCGACCTCGCCCACGACCTCGACCTCGACCACGCTGACCCACAACGACAAACTCGACACTGGAGTCTGACTCTGAGTCACTGTGGTTACGTTTCGTGCCGGTTGTCGGCCCAGCAGCTTCCTCCACTGACCCCTCAGGCAAAACAGGATGAGGACACATTACGTCCTGTGTGTCCTCTCGGCAGAACTGTCGGATCTGCCGGTACAGGTACCACTGCCGCTTGTTGTCCAAACCTGCTGGCAGCAGGACCGCTGGTCTGTTTCTGGGGACTGCCTCGATGTTGGTTGTCAACAGGTTTACCGCCATTTCCTCATCGTCTGCTGTCCGCTTCACAAAACAGATACCTGGCGAGTCTGCATGGAAGCGGAAGTGGTGGTACTTCTTCATGCCAGGCAAAACCTTGAAGTTGCCGCCGAGGTGAGCCTGCCAGTCATGGACCGCGTCGAGCTTCTCGCCATCCTCTCGTCCGACGAGCTGCGCTTCGTTGACTTCGGCACTATTGTTGACAACTGTCTCCAGGTCTGCGAGGCAGGAGACCTCATGGCGCCTGCTTAAGCAGACCATAGCACCAGTCGGGGGCAAACTTTGTGTGCCCTGCTACAAGAAAGTTGAGGGAGATGGACCTGTGCTGGCCGGTCAGCACTCTCCAGGCACAGTACCACAACATGTAGCGATTTTTATTCTGCCCCGCGCAGTTGTCACAGTGCAGGCTGGCATCAGTCTCTCCCAGGCCATACCTTGCGAAGAAGAAGTCGAGGAACGAAATGACTGCATTCGACCCCTTCGACACAAGGTGGGCCTCGTCGATGAGGAAGTTGATCTGTTTTGGTATGGCTTCGCAGCACACACCAAACAGGCCACACTTCCTTGGTACAAGAAAGTACAACGGTCCAGGCTGCATGGGGTTGCTGGGCAGGTGCACTTGTTGAGCATAGTCGAAGCTATAGTGCATTACCATGCTTCGACTGCAGGGTTTGTTTGCACTCAGCTGGTGTAGGCCATGGGTTGCAGCGGTGTCCTTGGCAGCTTTCACGATGGTGTTGTACAGGGATCGCTCCAACTGCACAACACGCAGGTGCTCCTCCTGTTGCAGAATCTTCGCAGACTTGTCAGCATCTGGCTGTTTGCTACAGCGGTAGATAAGAGTCATGTTGTGCTGACACTGCCAACACAAGTCCGTCATCGGCTTTGCCTGAACATTTTTGTAAAATCATGTATTGACTATAAATTATCTTTATGTCTATATATGTCACTGAAGCCTGACTGCTCACATGCGATTCTGATTATATATCAAATTAAAGATAATATAATATACTTAATAATTGCCAATGGTGTCATGCAAGCAGTTTCTGGTAATATCGTGATATGAAAAAATGTCCGACTGTCGATCAAGAGGATCTGGGTTCGAGTTCACCGACTGCTGTTTCCGAACTTGGGCAGTTTCGTTCACCCCACATTACCTAGGGGTGAACAAAATAGCCGATGCTTCGACGTGACAGCAGGTGGACTCTGGTCCTCTCAACTGCAAGCCTCCTCGACTAGCAGTCCAATACTATGTGGCAGAGTGGTTAGAACGTCAGACTCTCCATTGAGAGGACTCCTCAGGAGCAGAGTTTCAATCCTTTTGCTGCCATTTCAAAGCTGGTGCAATTTTGTCCACTCCACATTGCCTCAGTTCACTCAGCTGTACAATTGAGTCACTGGCTATATACAGTGGTGTATAAATGTGACTGAATAGTCTTTGCACAGTAATTGCCACATGGCTGAATGCTTCCCAAAGAAGTCAAGTTGGTGATGCAACAAACAAATCTGCCAGGGTTTGAAGACAAAACAATTTTGTTAATTTTTTATAATAGTTCCAATAAATATTGACTACGCCCAAGAAAGAATGGCAAGGAAAATAATTTTATCCCATTCCCATCATTGTAATGTTATCAACAGCTTCCACCATCGGCATCGCTAAAAATAATGGTACGCCTCATGTGACATGTCTACTTTTAATATTCATGACGAAAACCATCATCAATGTCCCAGATATTATTTATAATTATATATTTTTTATTCTTTCAGCCGAAAAGCAGGACAATTGTATTTGTTTTCATCTAAAATTAAATCATTTCTTTTTGTTTTTTCCTAAAGTAGATTTTTGTAGTAGATTTCAACACTGACTTGCCTGGTGGACAAGTGATTTTTTTAATTTTTATCACTGTCATGTATATAAAATATACATGTGCTTTATACAATCACAATCATATTCACAGCTTAATCCAATTTAACTGATGTGACATGGCTACCAAGACACCATCCACCACGCTCCCCGCTTCACATGTGCATTGACACTTATGTGACCACTCCTTATGACCCTATGACATCATTCGTGGGGCGCGATAGCATACCGGTTAGAAGGCCGGACTCTCAATCGAGAGAACCCGGTTTCAAATCCCACTGCGGTCGCTTCGAGCCTTTGGCAAGTTTGATCACCCCACGTTGCCACAGTTCACTCAGCTGTATAAATGAGTACCTGGCAATACAGACAGTGGTGGATATGTGAACGAATAGCCTTCGCGCAGCAATTGCAGCGTGGCTGAATACTTCCCAAAGAAGTTGAGATGGCCTTGGAATGAACAGGTCTGCCAGGGGGTGAAGTGTAAAGCGCTTTGAGCAGTCCTATGGACCGGATACCGCGCTATATAAGAACGTACCTTTACCTTACTTATTCAGCGAGTGATAAAGGGGGGTAGTTTACAGGTCATGAATTAAACTATCATTTACATTGTTGAATATATATATATATGAGATAGTGATAAATTTACATAAATTACATACATAAGGTAATATCTGACATAGTTGTAGTAAACATTTTCGGTAAAAAGTAATTAACAGCAGGATTTTAGCATAAGTCCATTGTTTTGTTTACACAGTGTTCTCCATATTCGCGAGGTGGCAGGCATTTTTTTGGATCAAGCAAGCTCACCAAAGGGTAGTACAAAAGACACAGCAAGTATATTATTGTCAATATTAAATTAAATCCTAAATAACCCAGCCTAAAGTGTTCTTTTGAACACAAAACAGTTTCATTCAAGGCTAACGTAGCAATCAAATTAAGACTAAATTCTGTGATGGCGCCATGCAAATGGCAGGTAAAGGCCACCAGGCATTTAATATGCGGCAGCTGCAGCATCTGGGTGGACTTCGTCAAGTCCGGATGTGAGAAATCCTGGACTGAGGTTCAGGCGGATAGTTTTAGTTTTGAGAGGATGTGCGAAGATGATGGAACTAGAGGTGCACATGGAGTTGGAACAGCTGAGGCTGCTCGTTGTGGCAGAGGAGGGAAGGACAGTAGATGATAAAGAGAGGTGTCAGGGAGAGCTCACCTCAGCCTGGGAGGAGGCTGAGAGGAGGTAAGGCGACAGGTCATAGGGAGACGTGATGTAAGGAAATGGGACGTGAGGAGACGGGATGTAAGGAGACAGGACGAAAGAAGACGGGGAGGAAAGAAATGGGAGGGAAGACAGCTGGAGCGAAGGAGACAGGAGGAAAGGAGATGAGAGTGAAGGTGATGGGAGTGAGGGAGACAGGAGGGAAGGTGTCAGGAGGGAAGGCGACATGATCGCAAGTTAGCACGGGAGGGAAAGGTGACAGGTTGATGGGTGAGAGAGAGACTGATAACAGTCTGCCAGGTGACAAGGCTGCAGGGCAGAATGTGATGGAAGGGATCCAATGGAAGAGCTATTCTGAGGCAGTGACAGGGGGGGGGTGAGGAAGAGAGCGAGGGAGTTTGTGGGGGACTCGACAGTTAGGAAGACCGACAGTCTTAAACAATAGAGATGACGTGGTAGTCTGCTTGCCTGGGGCCAAAATAGAGACGATAACTGAGAGGGTAGAAAACGTTTTAGGTTCGGGCAAGGGTGGATCTGTTTTAGTACACGTAGGGACAAATAACATAGAGAGGGAGGGTAGAACTGCCATAGTTAAGAAATACAGGCAGTTGGTCAGAACACTAAAACAGATACGGGTTGAGCAGGTAATATTGTCAGGGATGTTACCAGTAATAGGAAGGAGGGGTTAGATGTATAAAAATTGCCGGGGAATTGCAATTGACATGCTAGTCCAATAGCTATGTAGGGAAGAGGAAGTTGGATTTGTGGGGAAGTTTTGTTGAGAAGGCTGACATGTACATGAAGGATGGGCTTCATCTAAGTGGAAAGGGGGCAGCAGTATTTGCGGATGAACTCTATTTTTGGTAGTAAACATTGTTTAAAGTAGAAGCGCAGTGGGGTTACTTAGAGGTGCCGCAAGTAGGACAAGAGGCCACTAGTACACACAAGCTAGTCACAAAATGTTCGGAAAACATCTCTGAAGCTGATTATTAACGTGTGTTTAAATGCAAGGAGCATAGTAAATAAAAAAAATTAATTAAACATTACGGCGGACAATATTGACCCTCACATAATCGTTATAACCGAATCATGGACCAACATAGACATAATAGATGCCGAATTAGAACTGACAGGATACATAATGTTTAGGAGAGATCGATTAGGAAGAAGGGGAGGGGGAGTTATTTTATATGTTAAAGAATTTATTCAGGCTTATGAAATGAAATTAGAAAGGGAAGCAGATTGCGATGAAGCTGTTTGATGCAAAATAGTTTCAGGAAATTCAACATTAACTATTGGATTAGTTTACCGAAGTCCAAACATAAACAAAGAGGATAACACAAAAATACTAAAGGAAGTGAGTAAAGGGGAATGTATCATGATGGGAGATTTTAACCATGGAAATCTCTAGAGAGTACGGGGGTGAGGACCAACAATTTCTATTTTTAATTCAGGATAGCTTCCTTACTCAGCACGTGCTAGAACCAACCAGGGGAGATAATGTATTAGATATAGTTTTGTCATCACAAAAATAATTAGTGGACAATGTAAAAATGCATGAACCATTGGGTAACAGTGATCATAATCAAATACATTTCGACATCAATGTAAAATCAGAAAGTAAAAATAAAAAACTGTACAGGAGAAACTATAAAGATATGAGAAAAGACCACAACTGAATGTTGCAACATTATGAAATTGAGAGAATCCATGATAAATTTGTTCCCTTGAAAAAACAAGGAAAACGGTCTAGAAAAAAACGCTTGTCAAAAGAAGCTATTAGAAAATAATATTCAAGCAAACTATGTGGAGGGTTTATAGGCATACCAGAAAGGATGAAAACTATGCAAATTATAAAGAGGTACTTGATGTAACATAAAAAAATTACAGCAAAAGTTTTATGCATATGTCAGGAGTAAACAAAACGTACAAGACCAGGTCGGACCTCTGGAAGACAGTGCTGGAAATATAATATCACAAGGGTTTTTAATGGCAGAAAACCTAAATGGTTACTTCAGTTAAGTGTTTACCAGAGAGGATGTTAGTTCATTACCAGTTCCAGATGCTAAATTTCATGAGGCTAAATCTGACAATTTAGGGCAGTTAATTGTAACTCCAGAAATGGTAGCTAAGGCAATGAAGGATAATAAATCACCGGGATTGGATAGAATTCCTCCAAAAATACTAATGGAAACAGTAGAACAAATCAGTATACCACTTGCAAGAGTGTTCAACTTCTCATTAAAAGAGGGAGTTGTTCCGTTTGAATGGAAAGACGTAAACATCATACCATTATTTAAAAAGGGTTCGAGAAATAAGTCAGAGAATTACAGACCAGTGAGTTTAACGTCAGTAATTTGTAAATTATTAGAAAGATTAATTAAACACCATATGGTGGACTTCCTTGTCAGGCATAAATTATTGAATTCATGTCAACATGGATTCCTAAAAGCGAGGTCATGCTTAACAAATATGTTATGTTTTTTGGAAAAAATCACTAAGTGAATAGACGAGGAATCACCAGTAGATATTATCTACTTAGATTTTCAGAAAGCTTTTGACAAAGTGCCACATCAAAGATTACTACTTAAATGAAAAGCCCATGGTATAATAATTGACTGGAGCACTAGAACAATGGCTGATTGACAGAAGACAGTGTGTTGTAGTAGATGGAGAGGTTGCAAACTGGAAATCAGTTTTGAGTGGGGTACCACAAGGATCAGTATCAGGACCTTTATTATAATAATAATAATAAAAATACTTCTTTGGCGCCAATATCCTCAGAAAATCCGAGCTCAGTGGCGCAACAAAACCAAAGGATTAGGCATTCTCGTGACCATGTACAATGCAAAAAGTCGTCAACCGACGGATGGAGGTGCCAAGAAGCTAAGGAGGATAGGCCATTTTGAAAAGATTCTTAATACATATCAATGACTTGGACGACAATATAACAAGCAATGTACTGAAACTTGCGGATGACACAAAAGTGTTTAGAAAGGTTAACACTGATGGTGATAAACAACATTTACAAAATGATTTAGGCAAAATAGTTAAATGGTCTGAAAAATGGCAGATGTTATTAAATTTTGGGAAATGTAAATGCCTACATACAGGAAAGCATGGATATAAACTATAAAATGGGAGATACTATTCTAGGTACTACTGTAAAAGAAAAGGACTTAGGAGTAACAATAAGTGCTGATATGAAAGTTTCAGAACAGTGTGGTATTGCAGCTTCAAAGGGTAATAAAATTCTTGGGTTGGAGAACCATAACATACAAGGAAAGAAGCTAATTATACCTCAGTATAAAGCAATAGTTACACCTCATTTAGAATATTGTATACAAGTGTGGAGACCATATATTAAAAAGGATATAGATACGTTTGAAGGCATACGAAGAAGAGCAACTAAAATTATTCCAGAACTGAGAGAATGTGGTTTAACAACTCTAGAGACAAGGAGGTTAAGAGGACATCAGATTGAAGTTTTTTAAGATATTGAATGGGTATGAAAATATTGATAGAAATGTGTTTTTCCCACTCAAGAAAGATAGTAGAACTAGAAGACATCAGGTAACATTAGTAAAGGATCAATGTAGATTGGATATCAGGAAGAACTAATTATCACAGAGGACAATAAATGAATAGAACAAATTGTCTATGGAATGTGTAACTGCTAGCAGCATGAATATGTTTAAATAATACAGCACTGGTAATAGACTGCTGACTGTTTTGATACAATATTTTTAGGCTGTTATTTTTAGGCTCTTACTAGGCAATTGGTCTGGCACTACATGCGCAATGAGGCTATTGGTCTGGCACTACATGCGCAATGAGGCTATTGGTCTGGCACTACATGCGCAATGAGGCTATTGGTCTGGCACTACATGCGCAATGAGAACCTGATGGTAAAAAAACAATTGGTCTGGCACTACATGTGCAATGAGAACCTGCTGGTAAAAAAACAATTGGTCTGGCACTACATGCGCAATGAGAACCTGCTGGTAAAAAAAACAATTGGTCTGGCACTACATGCGCAATGAGGCTATTGGTCTGGCACTACATGCGCAATGAGGCTATTGGTCTGGCACTACATGCGCAATGAGAACCTGCTGGTAAAAAAACAATTGGTCTGGCACTACATGCGCAATGAGAACCTGCTGGTAAAAAAAACCAGCAGCAGCTATAGCTCCGTCACTGCCAGACAACGTATGAATCAGCCATGCTAGAATAGGTCCAGCACTAAAACATTGCAACACTAACTGCCGTAAATCTCACGTAGGCGATAATAAGGCATGTTAATGGGTAATATAATTGTCATTGATAAGGTACTCATAGCTTATATTGTCAAATAGCAAAACAACACTTATCAATGAATATACAGCTGTTTATGTATGCAGCCTGCACTGAACAGATCTTAAGTGACTAAATACAAGAAATACAATGCACTAGTTATCACATACCGTATAATAAGGGGAAAGCATTACTGCACATACCCTGCACTTAAACACCACGTAGAGGATTAAGTGTGGCGCCATTCAGTTCACAAGTAACAGTTGTCAATGTTTACCTATTCGAACAAAGTGCACTAATTCTCAAAGCCCTCTCCCTAAAATAGCACTTTAAAATGTTGATAATTGTCCAGGTTGAAAACATATCGATGTAACGCTGGTAGAACACAGTGCATGTATACCTTACCTTACCTTATGATACCTTATGACGATTCTGATCGCAGGATCCAGTTGGTTCCTCCATGATCAGATCTTCAGAATCAAATATTTTTATATCATAATTTCCGGTTCCATTAGTTATTGTTAAAGGAGATTCATAGTCGTATATTATTGCCTGGGTAGACCAGAATTTGTCTAATTTGTTTTTAAATGAGATAATTGATCGAGCTTGCACTACAGAGTTTGGGAGACTACTCCATGGTTCAGCCACTCTAAGAGGGAATGCATTTTTTCTTAAATTTATTTTTGCTCTTTGGGTAAATATTTTAAGGGAGTGTCCTCTATTTCCTGATCTAAGTGTGACATCCTCCCATTTCAGGAGGTTTGGTGCAGATTCATTATCGTACAATTCGTGCATTATTTTGTAGACTTCTATCATGTCTCCTCTTAGCCTTCGGTATGCTAATGTGGGTAGCTTCAGTAATTTTAGTCTTTCTATATATGATAAATCCCTCATACCAGGAAGTTCTTTTGTGGCTCTTCTCTGGACGTTTTCTATTGCTATTTTATGTTTTATCTTATATGGATACCATACTGCTACGGCATATTCTAGGTGAGATCTAACCATTGTCTTATATAGTGGCAAAAAAGTGTGTGTGTCTAGGAATTGGAATGTTCTTCGGATTATTTTTGTCATTTTGGTTGCTTTATTTACCACTTGGTTTATGTGATCATCAAATGACAATTTTGAATCGATAATTACACCTAAGTCAGTTTGCTTATCTGTGGTGGCTAGTGAATGTTTAACATTATTGCTTGTCATGAAATATTAATTTTCACCTATATTATTTTTTCCAATTTCCATGTGTTTACATTTGTCTGGGTGGAATTTTAATAGCCATTTGTCGCTCCATTGTTCTAGGATACTTAAATCTTGTTGTAGTATATCCTGATCATTTTTATTAGTTATGGCTCTAAATATCTTAATGTCATCAGCGAACAGGAATGTATTGGATTCAGTTAAATCTGGCAGGTCGTTTACGTATAGAACAAACAGTAAGGGTCCTAGGACAGATCCCTGCGGTATCCCTGATGTTACCTTGTGCCAGTTTGATTCTTTTCCATTTACTGCTACCTTTTGTCGTCTATTTGTGATGAATGCCTCAATCCAGTTAACTAAATCATTCCTAATGTTAAAACTTTTTAATTTACTTATTAGTCTCGTATGTGGCACAGTATCAAAAGCCTTTTGAAAATCCATATAAATAACGTCTATGTAATTACCCTTATCCATTTCTGAGGTCCATTCATCAAGTATTTTAATTAGTTGGAGAACTGTTGATCTGCCAGAGATAAAACCATATTGTTTTTGACTGAACAGACCATTGACTTTCATGTAACTGATGATGTGATTTCTAATAATTTTTTCCATGCATTTACAAACTACGCTTGTTAGGCTTATTGGACGGTAGTTGCAAGCTAATTTCTTGTTTCCTTTTTTATATATTGCTGATATTTTGGCATCCTTCCATTCGTCGGGAATACTTGATGTTTTTATAGATGTTTCAAATATTTTTTGTAATGGGAGACAGATATTTTATGACAACTCAATTAGTAATCTGGCACCAATTTCATCAGGGCCAGGCGATTTGCTTATATTAAGTTCTTTTAATGTTAGTAATATTATGTTTTCAGTTACTTTTAGCTCATCCATTGCTAGTTTAATATTTACTTTGGGTGTAGTTGGGATAGACCCTGTTTGTTCAGTAGTGAATACACTGGAGAAGTAGTTGGCAAGAATATTTGCTTTTTCTTCATCTTCAGTTGTTGTTTGGGATTTCGGATTTGTGTGGTCTATATTAAGTTCCCCAATTCCTTGTTTAACTGTAGTTTTTGATTTATAATAGTTCCAAAAGACTTTAGGGTTTTTCTTAGTTTGAATGGCTAAATTTTTTTCAAACTCCTTTCGGAGCTTTCTGGTTAAAGCTCGGATTTTATTCCTGCTTTTACAATACTCTAGATATTTTGTCCCATCCCTTGTTTCAATGTATCTTGTCCATAGTCTATTTTTACGTCTAATTAGTTTTCTGGTGTTTGCATTCAGGGGGAAATTTCCCTTTCTGTAATTTGAAACTTCTTTTTGAGGTACGTATTTATCTTCTAATAATCTTAGTACTGTTTTAAGGATTTCCCATTGGTCGTTAACGTTGTCTTTACAGTCTTTAAATTTCTCTTCCCAATTTATATCTGAACACTCTTTCCTCATTTCTTCATAATTTGCCTTATTGAATAGCTTCCGTTTTTTAGTGTATTTATTTGTTATAACTTTGCACAAAATATTGAATGTAATGACACAGTGGGCACTTTTACCTAGAGGGCTGAGGTATTCTATTTCCCCTATGTTGTCTTCTTCGTTTGATAAAATCAGATCTAAAAGGTTTGTGTTAGTTGTGCCTCGTCCTCTGGTGGGATTTGAGACGTGTTGAAACATGAATGTGTCTCTAAGGCATTCTACAAATTAAAAATTTAGGTTACTGGGGTTAATTGATTTGGTCGTCCAATGTTTCCAGCTAATATCTGGGAGATTGAAATCTCCTGTAATTACAATGTGTGAATATTTAAGTCCTGATGTGGATCTAATCATATTTAGAAGTTCTGCGTTATTTTCTTCTGACCCCCCATCGCTCCTATATATGCATCCAAAGAGAAGTTTGGTTTTATTTTTAAGTTTAATTTCTATAAATAAGCATTCCTTGAAGGTTGAGACCAGGTTTATATTTTCTGCGTATAGGGAATTTAAGACGTACATTATAATACCCCTACCTTCATTATTTTCTATATTTTTGGAGAACAATGTATAGCCTTCTAAGTAAAATTCTGGTATGGTTACAGTGCATTTGGGTTTTTTTGGTTTTACCTCGTTAATTGCTATTATGTGAGGTTTCAGTTCTTTAATTCTTTGTTCAAATTCATTTTGCTTGTTCCTTAGTTGGTCAGCATTGGTGTAAAAACACAGAATGTTGCCTATGTCATTAAGATTATTTTTATTAACATTTGTTTTACCATCCGTCACTCTAGGTGTAGTCTTTACTGGCTTTTCCTTATCTTTCTTATTTTTCTCTCCCATGGTGGACCCCTGACTCTGTACAGGTATTCCCCCGACTTATCTGCAGCTTCCTGCCTCTTTGCTTCTTCATATAGCTTTTTTGATTCCTCCCTTTCTTGTTTAGTTTTGTCATGATAAATTTTTATGTTTTTGAACTTGTCATTTTCTCTGATGTGATGGAACCTTCGAAGAAGGGTTCGTTTTTTGTCAATATGCGTTAAAGTGATTAGAACTGGTCTGGGACCAGTTGCATTTTCCTTGGCTTCCCCAAGCCTCCGCGTTTCTGTGACATCAGTGTCTGTGAAGTTATTGTTTATTTCTGTACACATTTCTAAAATTTGTTCTTTGTCATGTTGTTGTCTCGTAGTTTTTAGTTGTGATGTAGATTCTGGTAAGTTGAAAATGATTACGTTGTTGAGTCTTTTTTCTCTGTCTTTTGATTCCATGTTCTGTTCTTTTACCTGAATTTGTACGACTTCCTTAACTTCATTTGGGTTGATGACTTTGCTTGGGTTTTTTTCCAACTTAGCTTCTTTGATCATTTCGATGACTCTTGTTTCGTCCACTTTGGTTCTGATTTCTTTCTCTAGTTCAATGATTCTCTCTTCCACTTTCTTAAGGAACTTCTGACACCTTTCTTCGCAGCTTTTTTCATTTTTCAAGTTTTTCATTACTTTTGTGTCACATGGTGGACAAAACCAGTGGATTTGTGCTTTATCTGTCATGACTTTGTATTCTTTATCAGTTATTTCCACACATTCGATGCAATAATGTTTGTCACAATATTCACATTCCAACAATTTGTGGTTTGGTCCTTTGAAATTTTTTTTACACCCTGTGCATATCCATACGTCATCATCATCGGTCATCCATACAGAGTCATTTTTACTTTTTGTCCTTGGTTTTTTTTTACTTGCCATAACCTGGCTACTTTAGTTTTATTTATTTTATGTCTACTTTAAGACTGAGTTGGAGTAACTTTTTTTATTGCTTATATATATATTAAAGTGTTGTGCAAGGGATCAAGGCAGTGCTGGGAGAAAGAGTAACAGAAATGAAGAGTGATACCCAGGGCGATTCTGGGTATATTGAGTTGCCTTGATGAAAGGGCCGAATTAGTATAATGTCAAGATTATGTGCAGGACGGTTGAAGAGATGTATTTGTGTCTAACTAATTTCTAGTGTTTTGTCTAACTAATATTTATGTGTAGCTAATTTCCTATGTCTAAGTTTTGTATGTGGAGCGTTGCTTGGGGTTCTTTTTTCCTTTGTTTACTTTAATATGGCGGGAAAAATTCGATTTCTAAGTTAAAGTTATTTTGGGAATCCTAGAAGGTAGCAGTTATTTAATTTTTGGTACTGTTAACAGTATCTAGTTTGACTTGTGCTATAAATTGGTCGGTCACAGAGGGTGACCTAGTGGCGGAGTGACCCCCACCGATACCATGTGAATTGTATATAAGTCAGTAGTGGTACAGATAGTACTGGTAGTGGGTAGCTGATAGGCATGATTTACTAATTATGTGTAAACACCTTTTGGGGGCCGGCATGCTTGCTGAGATTATTGGATGTATCTTATTTTGATGGTGTATGCTTGCCTAATTTCATGCTCCTTAATTAATAAATCTAAATGTCATTCTTTGGTCTATTTCAATCTACGCTGGACTTGTGTTGTTATTTTGCATAAATGAATTTATGTGACAGCGGCGCATAAAGGATTTTATGCGAGATGACAGGGCAATGAAGGGGATTTGAGGTTAGACCTTTTATGGTAGAGAGAGTATTGGCCTAATTACTCGCTCACGCGTATGGATACACCAACCACGTGACCTAGAGCCAGCCTCTCTCGATTTCCAAGTTAGCTTGTGTCGTTGTGAGACCTTTGCGCTGCAAATATTTCCGAATTTCTATTGTTACTGATTATTCGTTATCGCTGAATTTGTTGATTTTATTGCAAGATCAGTTTTGTTGTTCGGTTTATTCCGATCCGTTTGAAAAATCCCACCCTCCCTCCCTAATATTGTGTTAACAGTTGTTACCCAGTGTTATCTAATAAATCAAGTGGTGCATTATGTAGGGATACACTGTGGAACACTGAAGACAGAGAGGTAGTTCACACAGTTTTTGAATTTTTTGACGCTTTTCCCTGTTATAGTTTGGTACACGAGGTTCTGCATTAACGCTTTTCCCTCCACTGAGTTTTCAGTAGTGTACACAGGGTTTTTAGTGCGGGTACTTTTTACGAGTACATTTGGGTGGCTGTTTGGCCCTGCCTCTCGGTCTGATGTGTTAGTAGTTACTGGTTGACTAATGTCTAGATATGTAACACCTTTATACATTGTGTGTTGTGTTTCCATAATGTTCATTATGAATTGTTCAAGAATGTTGGGTGGTTAGCCCACTTTTTTCATTTACCATGTTTGGCTAGGGGCGGAGTGACCCCCACCGATACCATGTGAATTGTATATAAGTCAGTAGTGGTACATATAGTACTGGTAGTGGGTAGCTGATAGGCATGATTTACTAATTATGTGTAAACACCTTTTGGGGGCCGGCATGCTTGCTGAGATTATTGGATGTATCTTATTTTGATGGTGTATGCTTGCCTAATTTCATGCTCCTTAATTAATAAATCTAAATGTCATTCTTTGGCCTATTTCAATCTACGCTGGACTTGTGTTGTTATTTTGCATAAATTGAACTATTAGTTAAAGAACTTTGAATGGTTAGTTAGGATTTAGATTTCGAGCAGCTGTTACTACGTACGCTTGTGCACCTGAACCGGAACCGGAAAATAGGACATACAATGATAACCATTGGAATATGTTTTAAAACATTTCTCTCCGATAATTATGTCAAAGCTTTGTGTTTATCTAACTACTCTATTATGTCATATTAATAATTGTTTTTCACAAAGTTATTAATTTCCAAGATACGTCCAAGATATTTACAACCGTATCACGCAGTGAATGGCTACACAACAGTAATCCGTAACAGCTCACTGTTCTCATCTTTCGCATGTTACCAACATTTTTTATTTAGTATGCTGGCCTTGACCCTCCCTCCTAGCTTATTAAGTGTTGCACGAATAAATAAATGTTGACAATTGTGAACAGCCCCTAAGAATGAAAGTACTGAAAGTTAAATTGAAACTTACAATTGCTGTTTAGTAGCTGGATGACAACTTCTCATGAGTCACTCGGCCGTGAATTTCCATGTCTTTGTAACTCACAAAGTAGTTCTGGGCCTCAGGTCCTGTCACTATCCGGGACTTGTAGTACGTGTGGTTTTTCTCCTACAACAAGAATAGTAATGATGTTTTGTTCCATTATCAGAGCATGACTTTTGGCAGCAGCTGATTTAGCCGTCAGACTACACACAATTGGTGCAGTGTATGCTAAAGTTTGTGAGTTTGCAGCAGGTTACACATTTACCCCCTGAGTGGGGTAAATACTTCTACTTCCTCCAGCATAGACACCAGGTAGAAGGGACCAACGGCTTTTAGTGTCTCACCCGAGAGACACAGGCAAAGTGGGGTGAAATTGCCCAAGCTTTGAAATAGCAGAAGGTGGACCCAAACCCCGGTCTCTCTCGAAATCCCGTCCTCTTTCTCAAACCCCGGTCCTCTCTCCAACCCTGGTCCTCTCTCCAACCCCAGTCTCTCTCCAACCCTGGTCCTTACTTGAACCCTGGTCCTTCCTCGAACCCTGGTCCTTACTTGAACCCTGGTCCTCTCTCTAACCCTGGTCCTCTCTCCAACCCCAGTCTCTCTCCAACCCAGGTACTTACTTGAACCCTGGTCCTCTCTCCAACCCTGGTCCTTACTTGAACCCTGGTCCTCTCTCCAACCCCAGTCTCTCTCCAACCCTGGTCCTCACTTGAACCCCGGCCCTCTCTCAAACTCTACTCCTCTCTTGCACATCCTTCCACTCTCCAACCCGGTCCTCTCCCGATTGACAGTCCAATATTATGGGGCACTGTGGCCCAGTTTTTGATAAATCAGGTAATCAATCGAGAGGAGCAGGGTTTGAATCCTCTGTAGTTTCACTCAGCTGTACACATGAGTGACTGGCTAAAGACAGTGGTGGATATATGTGAGCGAATAGTCTTTGCACAGTAATTGTCACATGGCTGAATGCTTCCCAGAAAAGTTGAGCTGGTGACGGAAGGTAACAAGTCTGTTAGGGGGTGAAGTGTAAAGGAAACAAGTCTGTCAGGGGGTGAAGTTTAAAGGAGACAAGTCTGTCAGGGGGTGAAGGGTAAAGGAAACAAGTGTGTCAGGTGGTGAAGTGTAAAGGAAACAAGTCTGCCAGGGAGTGAATTGTAAAGGAAACAAGTTTATCAAGGGGTGAAGTGTAAAGGAAACAAGTTTGTCAGGGAGTGAAGTGTAAAGGAAACAAATCTATCAAGGGGTGAAGTGTAAAGGAAATAAGTCTGTTGGGGGGAGGTGGGGGTGAAGTGTAAACAAGTCTGTCAGGGAGTGAAGTGTAAAGGAAACAAGTCTGTCATGGGTGAAGTGTAAAGTAAACAAGTCTGTCAGGGGGTGAAGTGTAACTAAGTAGAATGATTCTATGGTCCCCACTTTCCAGAAATATTTAACAAGATTTTAAAAGATTGCCATCCAAGGCAAAAGCCCAGATGGCAAGTGGACATGGAAGCCATTGGCTTATCGAGAGTATACCATTTATAATCTATGTATAATCCACCCTCTTGAGATATGTGTCAACTTTATTTTTAAACATATTCACACTGCTAGCAGTTACACAATCTGTAGATAATTTGTTCCGTTCATTGATTGTCGTCTGTGAGAACGAGTACTTCCTGATATCCAATCTACACTGATCCATTACTAATGTTACCTTATGTCCTCTAGTTCTAGTGTCTTTCTTGAGTGAGAAAAAATTGTTCTATCAATATTTTCATACCCATTCAATATCTTAAAAACTTAAATTTGATCTCCTCTTAAGGATTTTGGTTGATTCACCGTGATGGACATATCTGGAAAACGGATAGACCAAATTCATTCAAACTTGGCACACTAATAGAATACATAAAAGGACAGATTATGACAGTCTACTTTTTTTTTACTTTCCAAACAAATTTTTTATGATTTTTTCAATCTTTGCTATTTTTCGAAAGTCAACATTTCATCAAAGTCATGATATTACATGTAATCCAAATGCTGTATCTAAAATCTAAGACTGTCATAGTCTAGCCCATTATCTTGATGGGAAATGCTGAAAATGTCAAAGGATTCTGTTGATAAATAGCCGAGTTAGACAAAATAAGAGATTGCTCATCGGCAAAAAACATTTTATTGAGAAAAATGGCATTGAAGTTTGTCAACCTTCCAATAAAAAATTTCATAGGCAAAAATAGAACTGCAGTGATAACAGTTCACATAAAGCTTCTACAGTTGATTGTCTTTCCAATGATATATACTGTTCATCATTTGGTTGTGTGAAAATATGTATAAAAATTAGACGAGACACCAAAAATATGTGAATATTATCATTACACAATGGTACTGCAAGACTAAAACTACAAACTGTCTTTTTCCAGTTGATTGTCTTTCTAAAAGTTCAATTGAAGCCACACAACAATAGGTGTTTCAACACCATCACAGCTAGAATTCACCAGCGGCATAGTCACTGGCTGAAGCTTCGGCACTGGCTGCACGAGTAGTCCTGCGAGCCTGTCGCATAGTTTTTGTCGAAGCTTCAGTCTGCCGCTCAGCTTCGTAGAGCCGCTTTCTATCGGCCTTCTTTGGCCGATGCGATGAGTCGCTCTCCTGAAGCGATGCCCATGGTATCACATACACGCTGCATGGTCACCTCCACTCCACTGTTGAACTCTGCCACTGCAGCAGTGACAGCCTTCACGTGCCTCGAGTAGGACTTGTGCTGCAGGGGCTCCATGTCCACGAAGCGGCACAGCTTCACAAGTCCTGCATGGCCCAAGCCCATGTCCATGGTTGCTGCCACAGCCTGGCGGACGACGACAAAAGGGATGTTACCGGCTTACTCTTTGTCGATCCGGTCGGACGACAGCGTCGAGTTCAGCACTGCCCCACACGTAGTGCAGTACGTCTCGAACAGATACACAAGGCAGAGGCGACGGTCGATAGTACGGATCTTCAATGTCGGCTCACTGCACTCTCGACACGCCAGGCCCTTCACCAGCGCTGACAGCATGCTGCACCGAACAAATGATGTCTTGATGGGGTGTCGACGTCGCTCAGCAGCACTGATGCGTTCACGCAGTGGCAGTCCCTGCCGGTAACCAAACTTTCACTTGGTAGCCGAGATGGGGGTTGTGGCTGCAGATGTTGATGTCTGAGGGGGCTCCAGCTCAGAATTAGCCTGCATGGAAAATTATTTGTTATTAGACTGTACATCTGACAATTAGCATAATATCAAACCTAACCAGGATAGATAAGCTGGACAGTAATCATTGACATCAATAAAACAGGCACAGGTTTTATGTTAGGCCAATTGGCATTATCATTTCTGTAATAATTTTTATGTCTAACATGACAATAGTATAACAGACAACATAGATAATCAGGTATATACCACAGTATAATAATATAGACATGAATGTTTGCAAAATTGAAAATGTAAACATACAGATATTACAGTGTCAGTGACAGTGTGACCTAATAAATTAGCCACGTTTTATGGCTTCTTTGAATGTCGGTGCCTGGATAATATTCAGCCTTCAGGTATTCCAAGTTGGCAAGACATTAGTTGCCAGAAAATATTATGCATAACATCCTGATGCAAACAATGACAGCTTATACGTACGTCAAGTTCTGTCGACGAGGGCATCTGCTCAGGTGCAGCCTCAAGCTTCACTGGGCCAGCACTGTGTCCAGCCACGGGTGCATCGGCACTCGTGTCAGCTTCACTATCGCCTTTCTCTCGTTTGCGGATCATTGACCGTGCTAAACTCAACTGTCGGCATCTAGACATCGGCTTCGTACCAAACTGCCGCTTGGCTTTCCCGTATCTTCCGGACATCTTCCGTAAAATACAATAATGCGACGCGAAGCGAAAAAAACAACAACGGCGAACGGAGAAGGGAATTTCCTTTGCGACGGCTTTCCCGGCCGACAGCCAATCAGCGCGCCCCACTGGGGGGTGTGTCCGTTGTTAACCAATCGTAGCGACGCCATCGCTCCACAGGAGGTCCTATTCTAGGTCAAAATGCTCCAAATTTACCAGGGATTTTACAGAACCACTGCTACCATGATGCACTGCGAAAGTGAAGCTACACGTGGATACCAAATATTATGTTGGGGTGTTGACAAAGATGGCGGAGCATGCAGCCGTCAAAAGTGTCGTATTTTTTGATCGCGGTTGCGCAAGATTATTACACTAAGACAATGGGCCTGTTATAAATGTTCGTTTTTGTTGCATTTGGAGAATTTATTCATGAGTATAAAATACACAGATTGACAGTTAGATAATAATAATATATTAATATGACAAAAAAAGAAAATGACTAAAAAATAAATAAAAATCGAAAAAAAAGGGATTTTTACGAGAGCGTGTCCCCTTAACCACCTTCTCTCTAAGGTTGTTAAACTACATTCTCTCAGTTGTTCTTCATAACTAAGGTCTCTCAGTTCTGGAATCATTTTAGTTGCTTTCCTCTGTATTCTTTCAAGCGTTTCTATATCCTTCTTACAATATGGTCTCCAAGCTTGTATACAGTACTCTAAATGAGGCCTAACTATTGCTTTATATGTATATTTAGCTTTTTCTCCTTGTATATTATATTTCTCCTAATCAACCCAAGAATTTGATTACCCTTTGAAGCTGCAATACCACATATTGCTTTCAAACTTTCATATCAGTGCTTATTGTAACTCCTAAGTCCTTTTCTTTTACAGTAGTACCCAGAACAGTATATCCCATTTCACAGTTTACATCCAAGTTCCCATGTCCTGTATGTAGGTATTTACATTTCCCAAAATTTAACAACAACTGCATGCCATTTCACAGACCATTTCACTAATCTGTCTAGATCGTTTTGTAAATGTTGTTTATCACCATCAAGGTTGTTTGATTTAAATCATTTGATTTAAATCATTGATTTAAATCATGATTTAAATCGCTCCAATAAAATTAAAAAAATCATTGATTTATGAATTTTTTGACTCCCAGTTTTTTTAATCGCTGATTTATATGAATTTAACACAAATAATTGTTTACAAGCATCGAGATCAACTAAGTTTTGTGTGTTTTTCAATACAAAAGCACAAATTGCGCACACTTGTGTAGCTGTGTTGACACCAGATAGCCTGGTAGTAAAATATTTTATGACATTGTGTATACCAGATTTCAAAAAAATCAAATAAATCAAATAAATTTTAAAAATCCGATTAAAATTTTTAAAAATCCATTAAATTTTTTTTTTTTTAATCAAGATTTTTTCAACCTTGATCACCATCATTGTTAACCCCTTAAAAAATTAGTGTCATCCACAAATTTCAGTATGTTACTATAGTATCATCGAAGTCATTGATATATATTAAGAATAATAAAAGTCCTAATACTGATCCTTGTGGTACCCCACTCAAAACTGATTTCCAGTTTGAAACCTCCCCGCTGTCTTCTGTCAGTCAGCCATTGTTCTGTCCAGTCAATTATGCCATCCCTGATAATTTTAATTTAAGTAGTAATCTTTGATGTGGCACTTTGTCAAAAGCTTTCTGAAAATCTAAGTATATAATATCTACTGGTGGTCCCTTGTCTATCTACTTAATGATTTCTTCCCCAAAACATGACATATTTGTTAAGCATGACCTCACTTTTAGGAATCCATGTTAAGATGGATTTTATAATTTATGTCTAACAAGGACGTCCACCATATGGTCTTGGATTAACCTTTCTAATTTGTTTGTAATTTACAAATCACTGATGTTAAACTCACTGGTCTGTAATTTTCTTACTTATTTTTCAAACCCTTTCTAAATAATAATGGTATGATGTTTGCTTCTTTCCATTCAACAGGAACCACTCCCTCTTTTAATGACAAGTTGAACACTCTTGCAAGTGGTATACTAATTTGTTCTACTGTTTCCATTAGTAGTTTTGGGGAAATCTCATCCACTCCAGGTGATTTATTGTCTTTCATTGCCTTTAGGGAAAAAAAGGTGATGGGACCAAGGTAGACGGGAGGGAAGATGAAAGGAAAGAAGGTGTTAAGAGTGAAGGCAACGGGAGAGCAAGATAGTGAGGAGACAGGAGGGAAAGATGACAGGTTGATGGGTGAGAGGGAGATTGATAACAGTGGGCCAGGTGGCAAGATTGCAGGACATAATGTGATGGAAAGGATCCAATGGAAGAGCTTTTATGAGGTAGTGATAGAGAGGGTGAGGAAGAGAGCGAGGGTGTTTGTGGGAGGCTCAATGGTTAGGACGACCAACAGAGTCTTAAACAAGAGAGATGACATTGTTGTTTGCTTGCCTGGAGCCAAAATAGAGGCGGTAACTGAGAGGGTAGAAAACATCGTAGGTTCGGGCAAGGAAGGATCTGTATTAGTGCACATAGGAACAAATAACATAGAGAGGGAGGGCATAACTGCCATAGTTAGGAAATACAGGCAGTTAGTCAGAACACTAAAGCAGATGTGGGTTAAGTAGGTAATACTGTCAGGGATTTTACCAGTAAGGTTAAGGAGGGGTCAGGGATATCGAAATTGCTGGGGGATGGCAATTAACATGCTAGTCCAGAAGCTATGTAGGGAAGAGGAAGTTGGATTTGTGGGGATATTTTGTTGGGAGGGCTGATATGTACGTGAGGGATGCACTTTATCTAAGTGGAAAGGGTGCAGCAGTGTTTGCTGATGAACTATCAGCAGCAGTAGACAGTGGCATGGGTAGCATGCCAAATATTTTTGGTAACAAACATTGTTTAGATACGGTTGGACAAATATTTTATTCACAAAATGTAATTTTTTACCAACCATGACTTTTTAGTTCATAGCTAAAATTTCATAATATTACATATATCCAAGAACAACATTACATACAGTAAGTACCCAAAACATAGGAGGGATGTCAATGATACTTTCAGATATTATATTTTGAAAATGCATAAATCTGTTATTTTGTCAATTCAGAACATGGTGGGAGACAAACAGAAAATTTAAACTAACATAAAGACAAATAAAAATGTGGTTAAATGGAAGATTATTGTTGTATGTAGACAATAAAAGAAGTTTCATTCAGCTATGTCATTTTTTAGGGGTTTATTAAAATTTTTGTGACTTGTTTTTTCCCTGAATCAAGGTTCGGGGGAAATGTCAAAACTACAACAATTACAGGGCAAATTTACTTTGATGTGAAAATGTATTTCATCATGATCACTGTTACCCAATGACTCGTGTATTTTGACATTGTCCACTAATTCATTTTGTGAACACAAAACTAAATCTAATACATTCTCTCCACTGGATGGTTCTAGCGTGTGTTGAATAAGGAAGCTATCCTGAATTAAAAGTACAAACTGTATGTCCTGCTGTGCTCTCTCCAGATTTTCATTGTACGTGTCCATGGTTAAAATGTAACTATACTGCACCAAACAGCTTCATCGCAATTTGCTTCCCTTTCTAATTTTATTTCATACTTGAATATGCAAATGTTGCTTGGTCACTAATACTGAAACTTGATCAAGACCTTCTAGAAAATGTACAACACAGAGCAACAAAACTGATACCAAAGATAAAACACCTCAGCTACACTGACAGACTGAAAGGGCTAAAACTGCCAAGTTTACTTTTTCGCCAGGCACGTGGTGATCTAATCGAAACATACAAATACGTACATGGCCTCTACAACGTGGACCATATGTACATGGCCTCTACAACGTGGACCATATGTACATGGCCTCTACAACGTGGACCATATGTACATGGCCTCTACAACGTGGACCATATGTACATGGCCTCTACAATGTGGACCATATGCCACTCGAACTTGAAACGCAAACAAATACAGCAAAAAACCAAAGAAAGAGATGTACAAATAGACAGCATCGAAACTTCTTTAGACACAGAATTGTAAATCGATGGAACACTGACGGAGACTGTAGTATCAGCTCCATCTCTAAACTCCTTCAAAATCAGACTTGGCCAGTACTGGTGCACCCACCGGTATGAGCAAAACACAAACTTCCCTCCCATGCGCACTAACATACGTGAAGATCGGCTAACAGGCTACTATAACATAGCATAGAAGAGCTGGATAAGTACATGTAAATGTAAGTATAAGTACATGTAAATGTAAGTATAAGTACATGTCAATGTAAGTATAAGTATAAGTACATGTAAATGTAAGTATAAGTATAAGTACATGTAAATGTAAGTATAAGTATAAGTACATGTAAATGTAAGTATAAGTACATGTAAGTGTAAGTATCAGCCTGAATAGATTCTTTAATATATAAAATGACTCCCCCTCCCCTTCTTCTTATTCGATCTCTTCTAAACATTATGTATCCTGTTAGTCCTAATTCAGCATCTGATATGTCTTTGTTGGCCCATGATTCGGTTATACTAATTATGTGAGGGTTAATATCTTCTAACATAATGTTTAATTCGTTTTCCTTATTTACTATGCTCCTTGCATTTAAGCACACTCATTTATAATCAGCTTCAGAAATGATCTCTGGACATTTTGTTCCTGGTTTGTGTGTACTTGTGGCCTCTTGTCTTGTTTGAGGCACCCCCATAACATGCAGTATAATATTTTATTTCTTACAATCAACAATGACTCGCTACAAACCAAAGCCCCTTACCACAACACATTTGTCTTTTGCCACAGAAAATTTTTTAGTCAGTTGTCAAATCTTCATCAATTTCACTAAACAGAATTTAGAAAAAAGAATGTTAAAACAAATATTTACTACACTCAGGAAAGGGGTAATCACATAAGTTCCGTGTTTTGTACTTGTTCAGACTGCCCCCATCTGGGGGGACCACCTTGCCAATACGTGGTGTGGTACATAAGATAATGCGTATACTGCCAATCAAAAGCCGCCTAGCCAACAGCTGCTGGCCTCCTATCCCTATGCAACCATGAATATAAACCATCAACAGGCTTAAATATTTACTCACCAATTTATTTAAACTTTGCAAATGCAAATGCAAACAAAATGCCAACAATACTGTATTCGCCTTTTAAAACAATTGTAAAACAATTTGTATAGTCATTAGCCAAGCATCAATGTGGATATCCATTTCATTAGTTAGGTGGCACCACTGCTGCCGAGATTAACTTGTCCCATAAAAGATGGGATGACCAAACCACCCATATACATGATGCTATATGGTTTTTGGACTTTGACAACTGATGTGACGACCCTTAAGTACTACACAAACAAACATTTCTAATGCTGCAGTCATCCTCCTATGATGCAGCAAGTGTTGTCATAGCAACATATCCTGGGAAGAATTTAGCAATGATATAATTAATGTAACTGTTTTACTATGTATTGTTGTAACTTTGTGCAACAGAAATCACTGTTTTACAAATAAATATTGAATAATAATGTTAAATAAAAAATCAGTACTCACAGTTATTATAGTAGCTTTCATTGTTGTGGCAGAGACACCTGCAGATGTTGTTGTTGCAAAGTCGTTACTTTTAGTTGTCGTTGTTTTACTACCACTCATCGTAGTAGTCATATTACTACTGCTGCAACTGCTGTCACTGCCAGCTGTAGATGCTCTCAAAGGTGGTTGTTTAGTCAATGCTACTGTCTCCCTGTATGATGATGATGTTGTTGTTTCAAATTCACTAGTGTTTTTGCCATCATTACTTATGACATCTCTTCGTATTCTCACACTGTATTCCTCCGCCTCCGCAGCCATTGCCAGGTGGATATCAAACATTGGGACGTCTCCCGACAGTGGCGTGTACAACGGCCTGACATCTAGAGTGACAGACAGACAGACATACAGGCTGACAAATAGAGTAACAGACAGACCAACATTTAGAATGACAGACAGACCGACAGGCAGACATCTCAAGTGACAGACAGATATACATACATACAGGCTGACATCTAGAGTGATAGACATACATACAGGCTGACATCTAGAGTGATAGACATACATACAGGCTGACATATAGATTGATAGACATACATACAGGCTGACATCGTCGTCAAGTTCAAATCGTACAAGGACCGCGAGCTGGTGCTACAGGCGGCGAAGAAGAATCGGCCTCGAGGCATCTACGTGAACGACGACTACTCACAGAGGGTCATGGCGAGGCGGAAAGAACTGTTGCCCAAAATGATGAAGGCCCGGGAAGAGGGGAAAATCGCGTATTTGACATTTGACAAACTGGTGGTAAGGGAGCGGCACGATGTGGCAAACCGTGATTAGATAACTAAGTACATGTTCAATATCTTGCTAAATCTTGTTGTGATCTCTTCATTTAACTATGGCGTCAGATACTCAACAAAACGGCGGGTTAACACTTACATATGATAAACCGCTTGATTACAACGAACACTGTTATGAACACGAAATAGATACTGAAAGTTTGTTGTATCACGATTTGCCTACACACTGCAGATATTACACCTCAGCACAATTTTCAACCAATTTTAGCAGTGCTAGCAACAACCGGCCAAACAAACTGAGTGTTATACACTTTAATGCCCGGAGTCTAAAAGCAAATTTGTCTAAGATAAAGGATACTATCCGAAGTATGGAGTATAAATTTCAAATCATTGCAATATCAGAAACTTGGCTTAATGAAAACAATTGGGATGGAAATGAAGTAACCTGCAATGAAGTCGCATTTTCAGGTTACAAACTGTACTGTAATTCCAGAAAAAACATGCAAGGTTGTGTGGTTGCCATATATGTGTGTGAATCTCTGCTTAACAATTGTCAGTCTTCTAATATTTGTCTAAGGAACATTTCATATGTGGATAATGACTGTTTTGAAAGCATCTTTATCGAGTTACAGATTAGTAAACACGAAAAAATCAATGTCGGTTGTATGTATAGAGCGCCGAATACCAGCATCAGCAAATTTAATGACAATCTCTCATTCATACTGGGAAATCTCACCAGTAAAATTGTATACATTTGTGGTGATTACAATATAGATCTATTGCACTGCGAAGAGCGAGCTGAAACAAAATATTTCCTTGATGAAATGTTTACCTCTGGGTTATATCCCTTGATCACCAGGCCAACACGAATAACAGGCACGAGTGCTACTATAATAGATAACATTTTCTGTTCTGAGCTGTGTAGAAACAAAGTGTGCGGCATTGTTTTAAGCGATGCTACAGATCATATGCCAATTTTCGTTCTATGTGACAACAACACTAATGTGGTTAATCATGAAGATCCAACAGTTAAATATAAAAGAAAATTAGATGAAGATTCGTTAAACAAACTTGAGCACGACCTAAATGATATAAACTGGGAAATTGTAATGAACGAGTCAAACCCTAATTTAGCATTCTCGCGCTTTATGCAAGCACTAAGTAATACTTACAATGGTGCCTGTCCTGTCAAAATAACCACGTATACAGGAAAAACCAAATGGATTGATAAACCTTGGTTAACAAGAGGGCTAAAAAATGCCTGCATAAAGAAAAATAACCTGTACTTAGCGTTTCTAAAAGATAGGTCAGAATTAACAGAAAGTCGGTACAAAAAGTACAAAAACAAGTTAACAAAACTGTTACGTCTAGAAAAGAAAAACTATTAGAGGAAAAAGCTTGAAGATTGTAAAACTAATACAAGAGAGACTTGGAAAATTCTTAACAACATAATAGGTAAAAGAAAATCTGAAACAAAATATTCCAACGAATTTCAAGTTGGTGAAAAACGAGTTGTATTAGAAAGTAAAGAAATAGCTAACCATTTCAACAAATTCTTTGTTGACATAGGTACAAATTTATCAAGTCTTATAGAACCCTGCCCGGGAACAAAGCCCACTGACTTCGTAAAAAGTAATGTATCACAGTCAATGTATATACACCCAGTTACTGAGGAAGAAGTACTTGACATTGTGTCTGGGTGCAAAAGTAAAACTTCCTACGGACACGATGAGATCAGCATGAAAACAGTCAAGCATATAATAAAGCAAATTGTAAAACCGCTAACCCACATTTGTAACAGATCATTGATCTGCGGATCATTTCCGAATGATATGAAATTGGCAAAAATCATTCCTGTATTTAAGTCAGGTGATCGTTTTCAATTTTCTAATTATAGACCTATATCTCTTTTATCCCAATTTTCAAAAATACTTGAAAAAATATTTAACAAAAGGCTAACATCTTTCATTGAAGCACAACACATACTGTCAGACGGGCAGTATGGCTTCAGAAATAATCATTCGACCTCACTAGCTCTAACTGAATTTGTCGAAAAGGTTACTTCTGCAATGGATAAATCCCAAACTACGATTGGTGTCTTTATCGATCTAAAAAAAGCTTTCGACACCGTTGACCACAACATATTGCTAAGTAAATTGCAATGCTATGGAGTAAGGGGTTTAGCTCTGGAATGGATAAAAAGTTATTTATCCAACCGTAGACAATATGTATGCTACAATAATAGTAACTCAGAATTCAAGGAAATAAAGTGTGGAGTCCCGCAAGGATCCATCCTTGGCCCATTACTGTTTATCTTGTACATAAATGACATGTGCGATGTTTCCAAACTACTTCATATTATTCTATTTGCAGATGATACTAACATTTTTTACTCGGCTAATAATATTGATGATGTAACCAATGTAGTTAACAACGAACTAAAACAACTAGGCCTATGGTTCAGAGCAAACAAATTATCGCTCAATGTGAATAAAACAAATTTTATAATGTTTAACAATAAAAAACAACCTAGAACAGATGTGCATATAGTTTTGAATGGAATAAACATTGAGCAGGTAACAAATACAAAATTCCTTGGAGTAACTATTGATGAAAACCTAACATGGAGAGAACATATAAAAATGGTTGAAACAAAAGTATCAAAAAGCATAGCAGTTTTGTATAAAACTATGCATGTTCTTGATTGTCAAGCGTTACACATATTATATCAATCACTTGTTGAACCACATATGTCATATTGCTGTGAGATATGGGGAAGTACGTATCAGTCGAGACTCAAGAAACTATTTCTGTTACAGAAGAAAGCTATACGGATTATTTATAACCTTAATTACCATGATCATACATCTGTATTTTTCCACAGCTCAAAAATACTTAAACTTCATGATTTAGTTACATACAAGTCTATGATTATACTCTATAAAGCAAATAATCATTCTTTAAATGGTCGGGTTCAAGCATTCTTTAACCCAACCGAAGCTATACACAAGTATGGTACCAGACAAAGCAAACTGTTTTATGTTAAAAAAACAAACACAACCCTCAGACTATTGTCACTCACTGTCAAAGGTATAAATACGTGGAACAGCTTAGCAAATGAAATAACTCAGCTACCAAGTTTAAAACAATTTAAAAAAACATTCAAGTTGTCATTACTTACAGCATATTTATAAACTTATAATTGAAAGTTATGTCAATTAGTTAATTTATAATTAGCTCAAGCACCACAGTAATAAGTTTATAAGTGAATTGTGAACGCTATTTTGTATTTAATGTTTTACTTATATTGCATTTATTTTGTTTGAGAAGGGCATGGCACGTCGTATGACTTCAGCTATGTCCCTTCAGCAGCAGCAGCACACCATACTATGCACCTGTATTATGTTGTTGTTGTTGTTGAATAAACTTTCACTTCACTTTCACTTCACTTCACATCTAGAGTGATAGACATACATACAGACTGACATCTAGAGTGATAGACATACATACAGACTGACATCTAGAGTGATAGACATACATACAGGCAGACATCTAGAGTGATAGACATACATACAGGCAGACATCTAGAGTGATAGACATACATACAGGCAGATATCTAGAGTGATAGACATACATACAGGCAGACATCTAGAGTGATAGACATACATACAGGCAGATATCTAGAGTGATAGACATACATACAGGCAGACATCTAGAGTGATAGACATACATACAGGCTGACATCTAGAGTGATAGACATATATACAGGCAGACATCTAGAGTGATAGACGTACATACAGGCAGACATCTAGAGTGATAGACATACATACAGGCTGACATCTAGAGTGATAGACATACATACAGGCTGACATCTAGAGTGATAGACATACATACAGGCTGACATCTAGAGTGATAGACATACATACAGGCTGACATCTAGAGTGATAGACATACATACAGGCAGACATCTAGAGTGATAGACATACATACAGGCTGACATCTAGAGTGATAGACATACATACAGGCAGACATCTAGAGTGCAGGCACTGTCAGGCAGGCAGGCAGGCTGGCAGTGACATCTAAGGTGACAGACATGCAGGCTGACATCTAGAATGAATGACAGTCTGTCTGTCTGTCTGTCTGTCGGTCGGTCGGTCGGTCGGTCGGACAGGAGCAATAATCAAATAATATTATGGACTCAGTTCATTCAACAGGTCTGGATGTTTTGTGATATACAGTTCAATGTATTACTATTTGTGCATGCGACATTAATAAGTTGTGTATTTGTTTAGTATGTTTTATATATTTGATTCAAATATTCATTAAAACTCAAATAAAAATAACCAAAGAACAATTAAGAATAACTGCAGTTCAACAAGATCTATCAACTACCAGTGTTTATACATTGTCACTATGTTGTGGTACAACTGTATTTGTATATCACACAAGGTATACACATAGGGCCTCAGGGATTACGCCCTGTTTTCAAAGGCTTGAAGGGGCTTCAAAAAACTTTAATTGTCAAAAACACGGTTATGGAGCTGGGTAAGGCTTAAAACCTCTTCAAAAGGGCTTCAAATGCTAAGCCCTTTTAAACAAAGTTCCTTAGTTTCTTGCTTATTTTAATTGTTACAAAGGTTCTTAATTGCATGACCGCATCTTAAATTGACTTGCATTATAATATCTTATTTATACATGTAGATCTATATAGAATTTATTAATAGTTTACCTGCAAAAGAAATACAGGTAAACCATGTTTTATAAACAATGTATTTATTGGTAGTTTACCTGCAAAGAAATACATTTTTTCAGTTACAGCCTTAGGAGAAATATTAATATTTGCTTGAAGTCAAGGGTAACTCTGAAGGCTAGCTATCCAATAAAACACATGATTCATGGTTCAAACAAGGCATATCTTTATGACAAGGGCTAATAATTTTACCTTACTCTGACTATATCCCGTTTACTTTAGACTCAGAGCCAGAGTTGGCACGTTTTCCCCACCCCGGTTGGTAAATACCAGTAAATACCGCTGTGGAAAAAACTAATAGTGGGAAAAATGGGGAAAATGGGGAAACCCTCAAAGGGATTGTATCTGAAGTTGTATTGCAATAAAAGTTAGTGTGACATTACCAGAATGAATATATAATTGATTCTGGTCAATTATAATACAATTTGACTTAAAAAAACAGCTACAAAAATGACAAATATATTGCATCCAAGCAGTCAGCTGTCTATTTACTCTACTACATGCTGCATATACCTTAGAACCTTAAAATCTTAGGAACTTTGTCCTGTTTCACAATAAGTTCACAAACCGCTCATGGTGCTTATTTTCAGTGCTGCTAGCACAGAAGGTGTATGTCTACTGAGACTGGGAGATGGAGGCCATGTTATACACACATTTGGGAAGGTACATGGTTTCCCTGCACCCTATGGGTCATGCAAACTGGATTACGTTGGAGCTGATGTTGAGCTCTTCGAAACAATGCTGTCTATAGTTCAGCTGTCTATAGTTCCTTAGCCCATATTAGAAGACATGCTGGCGGACATACTGACCAAGCTACTATTTATTGGGAGGGTGGGTTAGCACCTGCTCAACATCCCAGGTATATTTTAACCAGACTGCAAATTGGCACCAGACAATATTGGTGCAGCCTGTCTGACTTGAGTCACCAGGCCGTTTCAGAAGACTCCACTAGCAATACTGGGCACTGTCCCTTGTGAGAGTAACAAAGGCGTTTTATGGACAACTGAAGGATGACATTTTCATGACATGGAGTTACTGCTTTAAATAAATAAAAGCATTATAGCCAGATGTGGACGTGATAGTTAGCACAACTGTTTGTTTAAGATGGATTTAGCACAATTGTTTGCTTAAGATGGATATTTAGTACAATTGTTTGCTTAAGTTGGATATTTAGTACAACTGTTTGCTTAAGAGGAATATATTAATTATGTTACTCAGTAGACTAGACAATTATGTTACCCAGTGGACTAGACAATGTTCAACTCAGTAATGGAGAATTCTCCCCAGTTTATGGCAGTTTTTCCCCGTTTTCCGGTGTTTCCCATTATTTTCTGTTTTTTCCCAGTTTTTTCCACTGTCCTGTCCAAAACCTGTTTATCCTGGGAAAAACCCAACCCTGTTCAGAGCAGGTTAACAACAGTAAAGCAACAAGGCTGTGTTTGTTACACAGGGTTGTCCCTAAAGTGTTTTTGTCACACAGGGTTGTCCATAGTGTGTTTGTTAGACGGGGTTGTCCATAGTGTGTTTGTTAGACGGGGTTGTCCATAGTGTGTTCGTTACACAGGGTTGTCCATAGTGTGTTTGTTAGACGGGGTTGTCCATAGTGTGTTTGTTACACAGGTTTGCCCATAGTGTGTTTGTTACACAGGGTTGTCCATAGTGTGTTTGTTAGACGGGGTTTCCCATAGTGTGTTTGTTACACAGGGTTGTCCATAGTGTGTTTGTTAGACGGGTTTGTCTATAGTGTGTTTGTTACACGGGGTTGTCCATAGTGTGTTTGTTACACAGGGTTGCCCAGTGTGTTCGTTACACAGGATTGTCCATAGTGTGTTTGTTAGACGGGGTTGTCCATAGTGTGTTTGTTACACAGGGTTGTCCCTAAAGTGTTTTTGTCACACAGGGTTGTCCATAGTGTGTTTGTTAGACGGGGTTGTCCATAGTGTGTTCGTTACACAGGTTTGTCCATAGTGTGTTTGTTAGACGGGGTTGTCCATAGTGTGTTTGTTACACAGGTTTGCCCATAGTGTGTTCGTTACACAGGGTTGTCCATAGTGTGTTTGTTAGACGGGGTTGCCCATAGTGTGTTTGTTACACAGGGTTGTCCATAGTGTGTTTGTTAGACGGGGTTACCCATAGTGTGTTTGTTACACAGGGTTGTCCATAGTGTGTTTGTTAGATGGGTTTGTCCATAGTGTGTTTGTTACACGGGGTTGTCCATAGTGTGTTTGTTATACAGGGTTGCCCAGTGTGTTCGTTACACAGGATTGTCCATAGTGTGTGTGTTAGACGTGGTTGTCCATAGTGTGTTTGTTACACAGGGTTGTCCCTAAAGTGTTTTTGTCACACAGGGTTGTCCATAGTGTGTTTGTTAGACGGGGTTGTCCATAGTGTGTTTGTTACACAGGGTTGTCCATAGTGTGTTCGTTACACAGGTTTGTCTATAGTGTGTTTGTTAGACGGGGTTGTCCATAGTGTGTTTGTTACACAGGTTTGCCCATAGTGTGTTCGTTACACAGGGTTGTCCATAGTGTGTTTGTTAGACGGGGTTGCCCATAGTGTGTTTGTTACACAGGGTTGTCCCTGAAGTGTTTTTGTCACACAGGGTTGTCCATAGTGTGTTTGTTAGACGGGGTTGTCCATAGTGTGTTCGTTACACAGGTTTGTCCATAGTGTGTTTGTTAGACAGGGTTGTCCATAGTGTGTTTGTTACACAGGTTTGCCCATAGTGTGTTCGTTACACAGGGTTGTCCATAGTGTGTTTGTTAGACGGGGTTGCCCATAGTGTGTTTGTTACACAGGGTTGTCCATAGTGTGTTTGTTAGACGGGGTTGCCCATAGTGTGTTTGTTACACAGGGTTGTCCATAGTGTTTGTTAGACGGGGTTGCCCATAGTGTGTTTGTTACACAGGGTTGTCCATAGTGTGTTTGTTAGACGGGTTTGTCCATAGTGTGTTTGTTACACGGGGTTGCCCATAGTGTGTTTGTTACACAGGGTTGTCCATAGTGTGTTTGTTAGACGGGTTTGTCCATAGTGGGTTTGTTACACGGGGTTGCCCATAGTGTGTTTGTCACACAGTGTTGTCCATAAAGAATGTTTGTTACATGGGGTTGTCCATAGTGTGTTTGTTACACGGGGTTGCCCATAGTGTGTTTGTCACACAGGGTTGTCCACAGAGTATGTTTGTTACATGGGGTTGTCCATAGTGTGTTTGTTACATAAGGTTGTCTCTATTACTTTCTCTCCTGTGACAATATTTCCTACCAAAAACTAACTTCATGGTGTGAATTTATTTTCTACCACTGTGACATCATTCCCCGATTGAAAATATGTGTGTGTGTGTTTGTTTGTGTGTGTGTGTGCGTGTGCATGCGTGCTTGCTTGCGTGCGTGCGCGTGTATGCACGCATATTTAACCAAAAACCTGACCTTTTTAGAGTGTTGCGTTATATAAATAACTTTAATGAGACTCACCGAAAGGTTATGTTTACACGACATTAGCAGAGACGTGCACACAAACCGTGCAGCATGCAATATTCATTGGCAGACATGTCATGATAACAATATTAAAAAAATTCAGGATACGCAACATTATCACAGACACATTCACCGATGCCTTCGTACTTGGTTATGCCAGTCAATATCTCAGATTTTTTAAATACAACTGTAGAAACTGGGACGTCCTAGACGGGAGATGTCATCATACATGTGAGAAGTTCATAACTGCTATCATCTTGGTTGATTGCTGCCTTTGTCTTACACAACATTATCACAGACATGTTGATTCGTTTACTCCCAGACATATACTTAGTTAATTTACATGATATAAAAATTTTAGGTACGTCCGACACCAAAAAAGTTAAATTTTGTAACCTCCACTGATGTTGGATAATTGCAAGATTTTACTAACCGAGATATAATGATAATATTATTTGTTTGAACAAACAAATTCAAAATTGTTATTGATTATGCAATAATTAACCACCATTTGTGGTGTCGGACGTACGTAAGAAATGTACGTCCAACACCACATACGTTCGATACCATACACCATCCTGATTGAATTCAACTTTTTAACAAAATGTAAGTGTTTATGTAATTTCTGTGTGATACTAATAAACATTATCAATGTCATAGCCATTATTAATACACATAATTGGATTAGCACACCATTTGGAACTATTACACCAACTAAACCCAAACTCAATTGTGGCACAACAAAAGAAAATTGAACTAGAAATTGAATACCTAGTACAGTGTGTAAATGGGTTTGAAGCAGCAATAACTAATCTAAAACATTATAATATCACTAGCCTTTCCTGTAATCTGGTGGGCAGTGGCCATCTTTCTTTTGCCATGTGTGGATTATCAAATTATGCCCAAGTCACACTCTTTACTGCCTATGCATATACAAATAGTGGAATCGCTGAGGCTAAAAGCAATTCCATTGTCTCGGGTGAATTACAGCACACTAAGCTTAATGTGTTCATGGATACACTCTTCATGCATTTGAAGGCTAAGTATCCAAATTGATATCAAGACCCTGATTTCAGCATTCTGATATGGAGTTCTCAAACAGAGATTCCTATTCTCAAACCTCCATCTATGGGAAAAAGAGAATGCCATGACATTAAGCTTTAAGCTGGAATTGTTCAGCAACATCACTTGACAAGGGCATTGTAGAATTTTTGAATCTGGCTGTACTACGAAATCCGGGAGTGAATGTCAAGTTTGACTCCCAGTAGCCAATACTCACCAGTGACACTGCATATAAGCAAGAAGCAATAAGCATTTGCTGGTCGCTGATACATCTGATTCATGGGAGTTCACAGAAGTAACAATTAGTGACGACTCTTTGGATGATAGTATTGACACCATTACTTAATACCATTACTACATAGAAATTATGGATGCACAACAGAAGTGCATCAGGAAATCAAAGTCAATATAGGCGACACGGTTGTTGTGCAGTTTGAAGGGGCAGATTTCCATCGTGAGGTCACAGATTTTTATTCAATATGACAAGAGGAGAAATCAAGGTGAATGTTGATTGATGCACCAACTGTTGTTGGCAGTCCTGGCAGTTTGCTCTGATGCGTTTTATCTAAAGTCTTGTCTGTCATTGTCTGGACAGTAGACAGCATCAATATTTTGGATTTTAAATATCAGCATTTATGTAGAAGATTCAATATAAGCTTCAAAAGTGTGTTTTGTCATTTTAAGTACTTTATTTAGAAATGATAAGCATTATTTGATCTACTTGGCGTATTTGTTGTACTTCACGTCCGACATCAAAAAAATACATGTCCGACACCAGACAAATTATTCTCTATTTCTTCAGTGTACCATGTATACAGTACTCTAAATGAGGCCTAACCATTGCTTTATACTGAGGTATAATTAGCTATTTTTCCTTGTATGCTATTTTTCTCCTAAACAACCCAAGAATTTGACTACCCTTTGAAGCTGCAATACCACGATACTCTGAAACTTTTATATCAACACTAATTGTAACTCTGAAGTCCTTTTCTTTTACAGTTAATACCAAGAACAGTATCTCCCATTTCATAGTTTACATCCAAGTTCCCGTGTCCTGTATGTAGATATTTACATTTCCCAAAATTTAACATCTGCCATTTCTCCGACCATTTAACTAATTTTTCTAGATCTTTTCATAAATGTTGTTTATCACCATCATTGGTAACCCTTCTAAACACATTTATGTCATCCACAAATTTCAGTATGTTACTGTATTACCGTCCTAGTCATTGATATATATATATATATTAAGAATAATAAAAGTCCTAATACTGATCCTTGTGGTACCCCACTCAAAACTGATTTCCAATTTGAAACCTCTCCATCTACTACAACACGCTGTCTTCTGTCAGTTAGCCATTGTTCTATCCAGTAAATTAAGCCATCCCCAACACCATGGGCTTTTAATCTAAGTAGTAATCTTTGATGTGGCAATTTGTTAAAAGCTTTCTGAAAATCTAAGTATATAATATCTACTGGTGATCCCTCGTCTATCCACTTAATGATTTCTTTAAAAAAAACATAACATATTTGTTAAGCATGACCTCGCTTTTAGGAATCCATGTTGACATGGATTTAATAATTTATGTCCAACAAGGAAGTCCACCATATGGTCTTTAATTTACCTTTCTAATAATTTACAAATCACTGATGTTAAACTCACTGGTCTGTAATCCTCAGATTTATTTCTCGAAATTGGGTCTTAATAGAAAATCATCTACACCATAGTTGACATATTTTTATATTTACACTGCATAGTTCAGTGATTTTAATGTCTTAGGAGCCATTACAAAATGATGTATTATAATTATGTAATACCAAATGGGGTATATGCCTAAATATGGAGTGATATGGGGAGAATAGTGTTATGCAAAACCACCACAGTATGTACATTGTAAGTTGTTTCCCAAACTCTATTTTTATCAGTATAGAAATGAGTCACACAATTTCTCAGTATCATATTCAAATCCTTTATTAACCACTAGCTGAAACACAACTAGTAATTTAACACTATCGCAATTCAGGTAGGTTTACGCAGTGTATGTGGTCCGAGTTGTGGTCGGCTTTATAGTGACACTGCGGGTCAATCCATTGACCATGGGGTGTAGGTGTTGATTGCTACATAACTTCGGAAGGCGGTTCAGCCAAGTGTCACGACGCATTACATTGGAGTAGGAGATGTAATATTTCCGAGAATATTTCTGAATGGCCCCTTACAAATAAAATATTTTACGCTTTTAACATAATTTTTGTATGACTGATAGTGTTGTGTTGTCGTTGAGGCAGATATACATTTCCTGATACTAGAGTTTTCTGTTTGGTTTGTTTAATGTAGGCAGATTAATATTGGTCAAGAGAATCCGGGATGCTTTGCCAGCCAACATTTCGCCAACCAGTGTGGGAGGGACATTTCGACAACCATAACTTTTTGTAAGTATTTATTTGTATCTAGATATATTTGGTGTAAAGAATTAATTAGACAGTTGAAATATATATTTCTTAATAAATGGTGAATTTATTGTAATTGCCTGTTTATATGTGTGGTTACGGATTCACATTTAGTTTATAAAAATAAATTGTATACATGTACTTCTAAAAATGATTAACTGAAGTGTCTAGTTATGATTGATAGGATATTTTAAATGGATGGAAGTGAACATCAGACCTAGGGCAGAAGTACTCGGTACTCGAGTACATTTTTTAAATACTCATACAACTTAAGTGTCTAGTTATGATTGATAGGATATTTTAAATGGATGGAAGTGAACATCAGACCTAGGGCAGAAGTACTCGGTACTCGAGTACATTTTTTAAATACTCATACAACTTAAGTGTCTAGTTATGATTGATAGGATATTTTAAATGGATGGAAGTGAACATCAGACCTGGGGCAGAAGTACTCGGTACTCGAGTACATTTTTTAAATACTCATACAACTTAAGTGTCTAGTTATGATTGATAGGATATTTTAAATGGATGGAAGTGAACATCAGACCTAGGGCAGAAGTACTCGGTACTCGAGTACATTTTTTAAATACTCATACAACTTAAGTGTCTAGTTATGATTGATAGGATATTTTAAATGGATGGAAGTGAACATCAGACCTGGGGCAGAAGTACTCGGTACTCGAGTACATTTTTTAAATACTCATACAACTTAAGTGTCTAGTTATGATTGATAGGATATTTTAAATGGATGGAAATGAACATCAGGTCATGTACGTTGTACTCAGTGTACTCAGATTTTATGAGTTATGAGTACATCTCAGTACTTTCTCAATATATGCTGTGAAAATTTATTTATTTATAGATCATAAAATATAAATTGCAAACTTCTAATATAAACAGATTACAAATTGCAACACTGGCTTTGTGCACCAAAAGAAGACAAACTGAACTTATGTATCAGCAGGTAGATTGGTCTCAAGTGTTCTTTGTTCAAAACAAGAACAAACAAACTTTATTAAAATTTCCACACATCTCCTTTATCCCAATTTGGGCAAATCTTCTCACCTCTACCCCTTCAAATGATGTACATGTTTGGGGGGTAATGTTTAGTCACTGGTAGACTAATTACAAAGATATTGGTTTAATGGGTATTATTATATCAAAGCATGTGGTTTATGAATTGTTAATTGCAGTTAAGAAGGGACTCCAAGCAAAACTGATTTTATGAGTCATAAGATGTCTGTGTGTTTGTAAAAGGGAGGGGTTCGTAAAAGGTAACCGTATGTTTGAGAATGGAAATGTCATAAAAAATGTACTCGTACTTTTACTCATACTTGTAAGAATGTACTCGCACGCAGCATTTAGCAATGTACTCATACTCGTACTCTTGTAATCTATCACCAATGTACTCAGTTGTAGGACAGAACCCCTGCCGTACATAACCTTTTTTTTATTTTTCAATATTCCATTACGGAGATGTGTCTTGTAAGTGTGACCTGACAAAGAGAAAAAAATTTATATTTAAATGTTTTGTATGTGTAAACATTCTGGCGGGCTATCAACAATCTGCATAAAGATCACAAAGACGTCACGACCACGGTTCTTCGGGATTCACGTGGACACCCCCCAAGAAGCGTGTCCATTGAACATATGTGCAGCCCCAGTAGACACTACAACCTGGGCACAGATGTCTGTGATGGCCACAAACCCATGGAAACAGTGTTGAAGGCAGTCTTACACTATCCGGTGGAAGTGAACTGACAGTGTTTCTGTGAATGTGTGAAATATTTTCAGAATATATTGTATGAAAAATAAAAGAAATGGAAACAAAATATTGATACATTGTTGTTACATGGTAGTTACATGGTATTACAGCTAACTGGAAAACAGGGGTTATGTCTGGCAGGGTTTTTGTCCAGCAGGGTTTTGTCCATGGGGGTTATGTCCAGCAGAGGTTCTGTATGTACTCGTACTCATACTTGTCCTCACGAAAATATACTCGGCCCCATGCAGATGTGATGAACAATAAACATTTATAAGAGTTGGCTTACTATGTTGCATGTGTTCATATTGTATTTGCTGATCTTACTTAATGTCAGTAAAGTCAGTCATATCACTACTCTCGAGTGCCAAATAAACGTATAGGATGGCAAATCGGTCAAATTTAATAATAGTATAGTGCCGAATAACAATATAGGGCGCAAATTGTTCAAAACAAATTTTTTACCATATTTAGATATAATGATTATTCATATAAAACGTATCCAAATGACATTGGCCCTATCGCCAACATAGTATCGGCCTGCCATAGGAGTCCCTAGAAAAAAAAACTACGCGGATTGCTGTGTATTTTGTTTTGTTTTCTGCCGAACAGTCTATGCATAAACTTTGTGCGTATTCACGTCACCGCAGATATAGTAACCGCATTTTATACCTGTGAAGAACCGTGGAATTTTCCGTTTTTAAATGGACATTACAGTTTTATTGAATTGAATACACAAACCCATTTCAGGCTCGGCCATTTACGGTCGGTTTACGCGGTGGTAATGGTTTTAACTGATAATATGCCATGTCGAGCTCCCGAGAATGAAGGATTCTGACCGATTCATCTAATCGTGGAAATCTAACTGTCAAACGCTTCGGGTTGAAAATCTAGGATCCTCAGAAGCACGGGATATCGCTAAGAATGGATCGAGGAAGAAGCCAGAAAATTACAGACCAGTGAGTTTAACATCAGTTGTATGTAAATTACTCGAAACATTCCTTGTGGTGGAATTCCTTGTAAAACATAAATTAATAAATACATCGCAACATGGATTCCTAAAAGCAAGATCATGTCTAACCAATCTCTTATGTTTTTTGGAAGAAATCACAAAGTGGGTAGATGACGGGTCACCAGTGGATGTTGTCTACTTAGATTTTCAGAAAGCTTTCGATAAAGTGCCACATCAAAGATTGTTACTTAAACTAAAAGCCCATGGTATAGGCAATGATGTAATCAACTGGATAGAAAAGTGGCTTACACACATAAGACAGAGAGCAATAATAGATGGTGAGATTTCAAACTGGAAATCTGTTTTGAGTGGGGTACCACAGGGATCAGTATTAGGCCCTATACTGTTTTTAATATATATATAAATGATTTGGAGGATGATATATCTAGCAAAGTGTTCAAATTTGCAGATGACACAAAAGTATTCAGAAAGGTTACTAATGATACAGATAAACAAAGTTTATAGGATGATCTAGAAAAATTAGTTAAATGGTCAGAAAAATGGAAAATGTTATTCAATTTTGGGAAGTGTAAATGTATACACATAGGACATGGAAATATGGACGAGGAATATAAAATGGGGGATGCTGTACTAGGTAGAACCACACAAAAAAAGGATTTAGGAGTAACATTTAGTGCTGACATGAAAATTTCAGAGCAATGTGGGATTGCTGCTTCGAAAGGAAATCAAATTCTAGGGCTAATTAGGAGAACTATCACGTATAAGGAGAAACGTCTAATTGTACCCATGTACAAAGCAATAGTTAGACCGCATTTGGAATATTGTATTCAAGCGTGGAGGCCATATCGTAAAAAAGACATAGACAAGCTAGAAAGAATACAACGAAGAGCATCTAAAATGATTCCAGAATTAAGAGACCTTAGTTACGAAAGTCGCTTATTAAAATGTGGTTTGACAACACTAGAGACCAGGAGACTAAGAGGAGACCAAATAGAAGTGTTTATAATAGTGAACGGTTATGAGGATGTTGATAGGAATATGTTCTTCAAACTTAAAGAAGGCAGTAGAACCAGAGGACACAAAGCAGCATTAGTTAAGGAGCAGTGTAGGTTGGACATGAGAAAATACTCTTTCTCACAGAGGGTGATAAATGAATGGAACAAACTGCCAAATAATTGTGTTAATGTTAGTAGTATGAATATGTTTAAAAATAGAATTGACAGATATCTGATAAGGGCGGGCTACACATAGATGAGAACATTGTTGGACTCTCGATAAGCCAATGGCTTCCTTGTCCACTTGCTATCTGGAAGTTGTTGTTCGATATGGCAATCTTGTTAAATCTTGTTAAATTCACAACTGTCGTTCGAAAGGATGAAAACTGCAGCTCCAGTTGAGAGCAAGTGAGTTTAGCTCGAGCGGTAAACCGCTCCGTGGATGATTGATTAGCGACAGCAATATGGAGTGAGAGCGAATGCTCTCCTAAAAATTATACCTTGCATAATTTGCCATGATTATCGGGGAATATAGGCTGGCACAAATGTTTAAATTTAACAAGTTACTGGTTGGCGAAATGTCCACTGATAAAAATCCTTTGGCCAAATGTATGTTGACAAAATATCTGTTGGAAAAAAATCCGGATACCGGTTACCACAGTACTCCAGATTGTGACGTCTTTGAGACCATTGACAACTAAAAGCCGTCCCTTATTTATAAGGAGAGTCAATACTTTAGTGTTCGAGTGATTATAAATAAACTGTTTGCAAAACACTAAAAGTCATTTGTTGTGATCAACGAAATATCAATAGAAAAGAACACAACACATGTAGTAATTCACATATATAATGTAGCGTAACATGCTACCGTAATAAACATAATTATCGATAGCATAGAATCACTTGGTGAGAACACGTCGTTACGGATGATAACAATCAATGCTCTACTAGTCACTTCCGGTACATCTGTCCTTGTAGACGTCGGCGCCACAGAACCTCCCCCCAGAGCTTGAGTACGGGTTCAAGGTCGATATCGAACTGGTACCCGTACAACTCGGCCACCTCTAGTAGTAGGTAGCTGTGGTGGAAGAGCTCCTATAATATCAGTGTCTAGGAACGCCGGTTTCAGTCGGTCAATGGATACAGTTTCATGTCGGCCGCTGTAATCCAAGATGAAGAACTTCTCGTTCCGTTGAAGGATGAGAAACGGGCCATCGTACGGTCGCTGCAGAGGGGTGCGATGTGCATCATGTCGAACGAATACGTGTGTCGCTGATGTCAACGCAGTGGGAACAGCAGTTCTGTGTGAACCATGATGTTCCGGAATGGTAGGTCGCAAATCTCGCATAGCAGTGCGCAGACGTGGGAGGAACGCGGCTGGATCGTCTACGTGTCCAGCGGGTAGTTGTTCGAAGAACTGTCCAGGTAAACGCAGTGGCATACCAAACACTAGTTCGGCCGAGGAACATCCTAGATCTTCCTTCACAGCAGCACGTATCCCGAGTAGAACTGTCGGAAGCACCAAGATCCAACAGTTAGCAGCTGCTTCGAGACGACTTTTCAGTGATGACTTGAGTTGACGATGGAATCTCTCGACCATGCCGTTGGCTTGCGGGTGATAAGATGTCGTTCGAACACGAGTGCATGCCATGATTTTCATTAGCTCCGTCCAGAGATTGGACTCAAACTGTCGTCCTCTATCCGAAATGATTGTCGACGGAACCCCGAATCGTGAGATCCATTGGTCGAGAAGAGCGCGAGCACAACATTCAGCAGTTGCATTGACCATTGGTATAGCTTCGGGCCAACGGGTGAAGCGATCCACCACTGTGAACAGGTAATTATATCCCTGCGAATGAGGAAGTGGGCCTACAATGTCAACATGAATTGCATCAAAACGGCGATCGGGAATGTCAATCTTGTGAACAGGAGAAGCGATGTGTCGCTGAATCTTCGACTGTTGACATGAACAGCAGTTCCGCGCCCATTGCGTAACCTCTCGATTGAGACCATGCCACACGAATCTGGCAGAAACCAGGCGTTTGGTTGCTTTGCCACAAAGGATGAGAAAGATTGTGCAACTGATCGAAAATGTCTCGACGTAAGACACGTGGCACAACAGGTCGAGCATATCCTTGCGAGATATCACACAACAGCGTATCAGTTGAATCGAGAAGTGGCAGATCTACGAGTTGCAACCCAGTGATAGCCGTACGATAGGCCGGCATTTCGTCGCCTTCTCGTTGTAACTGTGCCATTCTTTCGTAGTCGACTGCAGACGATGTAATGGCATTATTCTGATCACACAGTTCAGCTCTTGAGAATGTATCAGCAACCACGTTGTCTTCTCCTTTGAGATATCTGAGATCGGTAGTGAATTCAGCAATGTACGATAGGTGGCGCGTCTGTCGAGGCGAATGTTTGTCAGAGGGGTTGCTGATGGCGTAGGTCAACGGTTTATGATCTGTGTTGACATGAAACTCTCGCCCTTCTACAAAGTATCTGAAGTGGCGAAGAGATAGATACACGGCCAACAGTTCACGGTCGAATGTACTGTAGCGAGTCTCTGGTGGTTTGAGCTATCTTGAGAAGAAGGAAATGGGTCGCCATTGTCCACGAACCAGTTGAGAAAGCACCGCTCCCACAGCAACGTCAGATGCATCAGAAGTAATGCTGGTTGGTGCATCATGATGGGGATGAGTGAGCATCGTTGCATCGGCCAACGCTCGTTTGCTTGCCTCAAAAGCAGTCTCACATTCCTCTGTCCATGTGATGTCCTTCTTTGTAGCAGTTGACCTCTTTTCATCTGTAGCGTCTGCTGACAACAGTCGATGAAGAGGGTGCAAGATCTGCGCGCAACGTGGTATAAAGCGGTGGTAGAAGTTGACGAGACCGAGAAATTCTCGAAGTGAACGCGTGTTGGTCGGTCTAGGGAATTCTCTCACCGTCAGAACTCTGTCTGGCAGGGGGGAGGCACCTGACGAGTCAATGTTATGTCCCAAAAATTCCAGACTTGTCGCGCCAAATTCACACTTAGCCGGATTCAGAACCACGTTATGCTCGGCTAACGTTTCAAAGAGGCGACGTAGATGTTCTCTGTGTTCAACCTCTGATCTGCTGGCTATTAGGATATCGTCTAAATACACGAAGACGAAGTCTAATTCACGACATACATCGTCCATGAATCTTTGGAATGTCTGTGCAGCATTCCGCAGACCATATGGCATTCGTACGTATTCGAACAACCCGAATGGTGTGATTATCGCTGTCTTTTGGATATCCTCAGCCGCCACTGGAATCTGATGATATGCGCGAACGAGATCAACTTTGGAGAATATTCTCGCTCCTGCCAGTTTCGCTGTAAAGTCTTGTAGATGTGGGATCGGGTAGCGGTCAGGGACTGTGATGTCGTTAAGAGCGCGATAGTCACCACATGGACGCCATTGTCCAACTCCTTTCTTGGGGACCATGTGTAGAGGAGAAGACCACGCACTGGACGATCTTCTAATCACTCCCATGTCTAACATCGTTTCAAACTCGCGTTTAGCAATCGTCAACTTTTCAGGTGCCAGGCGACGAGCCTTGGCGAAGACAGGACGACCTTTGGTTTCGATAGAGTGCGATACATGAAGCTTTGAGCGTGTTGTGGCAAAGTCTGTTCGCGTAAGAGACGGGAAATCAGTCAGAATGGTTTCATATTCTGATGGTGATTTGAGGAAATGCAGTCGGAGAGGTTGTAGTGCTGTAGTTTGAAGAGACACGTGTGCAAATGATGCAGCTTCTATTATACGGTTGTTCTTCATGTCTACAACGATTCCATTGGAGCGAAGAAAATCAGCACCAATGAGCGCCATGCGTACGTCTGCAATTTGGAATTTCCAGGTGTAGTTACGTTGAAATCCAATGTCAAGGGAGATGTTTCGTTCTCCATATACTGCAATTCTCGAACCATTGGTTGCTACCAACGGTTGACCTTGTTTACTCTCGAGTTTTTCGCGACTTGTTGCTGGAAAAACGCTGACCTCTGCACCCGTGTCGATCAAAAAACGCGTTTTGGATGCATGATCGGTGAGGTAAAGTAGGCGAGAAACATGGCTGCATCCACTATTCGCCACTAGTGGGCAGCTTTGGCTTTTCCCGACCAAGAACACGGCGATCGACATTTACGAGCTTTGGTACCGAACTTAGCATGAAACCAACACAGTTGGTTGTCACTGGTATGTCGAGGTACGTTCTGTTGCTCTACTTGGTTCCGCAGTCTTGCATTTTCTCTTCTGAGTGAGTCGATTTCGAGGAGTGTTTCTGAAGACAGAGAAGACAGTGAAGGCTTTTGCGTAGAGGTATTCGCTTCAAGGGTGTTACAATTCACTCGGTTGCCCACAGCCATCATGACATCTGCTTGTGTTGCCAATTCAGTCAGTGGAACGTTGGCACGCGTGGCCAAAGCTACTTGAACGTGATCTGGGAGACGAGTGAGGAATAGACGACGAAAAACGATGTCGTTTAACGCTGCGGCTCCAGTGCCTCTCAGTCTTTGCATTTGACGAAGTAAAGATGATGGTTTTTGATCTCCTAGAGAGACGCCAGTTAACAACCGATCCATCCTTTCTTCTTCTGTAACACCCAGGCGTGTAATGAGAGCGTTTTTGAGAGCATCATATTGATTCTCAGCTGGCGGTTCGAGAATCACATCTTCTATTTCAGCTGCGACTGATGGAGCTAGCGCACCGATGATGTGGCCGAACTTGGTCTCTTGTTGTGTTATGCGCATTGCCGTAAATTGTCCTTCAATTTGTGCAAACCACAATCGCGGATTTTCCGTCCAGAAGGGAGGAATTTTTATGCTCACAGCGTTAGTGAACGTCGCTTCGGCCATGATGTTTTGTAATCACGTCAGGGTCACCAATTTAGTGTTCGAGTGATTATAAATAAACTGTTTGCAAAACACTAAAAGTCGTTTGTTGTGATCAACGAAATATCAATAGAAAAGAACACAACACATGTAGTAATTCACATATATAATATAGCGTAACATGCTACCGTAATAAACATAATTATCGATAGCATAGAATCACTTGGTGAGAACACGTCGTTACGGATGATAACAATCAATGCTCTACTAGTCACTTCCGGTACATCTGTCCTTGTAGACGTCGGCGCCACAATACTATATATTATTATTAGACAAATTATACATTCATCATAAAAGGTATAAAGACTAAATTTAGGTCATTAATTACGGCACAATTATTGATCAACGGTGGGGTCCCAGATGGTTCGGCCCATGACGGGTTCGGCCCACGCACACGGATGGTTCGGCCCACTTCACTGTCGCTATTGAATTCAGCGACGGTCGATTCGGCCCACTCTAATAGCGGACATCTAAGCGGCGGAAATCTAAGAATAGTCGTTTCGGCCTAATAAGAAAGGACGGAGCGGCGGAAATTATGATTTCGCACAGAAACATACAAGATTTAACAAGGTTGCTATCCCAAACAACAGTTCCAGATGGCAAGTGGACAAGGAGGCCATTGGCTTATCGAGAGTCCAACAATTTTCTCATCTATGTATATCCCGCCCTTATCACATATCTGTCAATTCTACTTTTAAACATAATAATTCACACTATTGGCATTAACACATTCATTTGGCAGTTTGTTCCATTCATTTATCACCCTCTGTGAGAAAGAGTACTTTCTCGTGTCCAACCTACATTGCTCTTTAACTAATGAAATATCCGACACCCCAACGGTGTCGGGTATATTATACATTTTTTAACTTATCCCATTCGTACCATAGTTGGCGCGGGTCTCTGTTGGACATATCATTTAGGACTAAAACACTTACAATTCAAGCGGAACGTGATTAATATCCTTCGCCTAAGGTTAAGCAGGTGCGCAACGATCCATCCTGGAAGGCGGAACTGTTTCGCTTTAGGAAGTTTAGCCTCATGTGTCGTTTACTGTTTGATGTAGGCCAACCTGGTTAGACCTATCATAACAAAACTTTTCTAACCTAATCTAATGATGAAGACGGTTATTAGAACGTCTTCAATAACATATAGATGACAGATTATATAAATGTGATCATCTAGACTATCCATAATATACATACTCTACCATCAACTTCCAGTCTGCACTTTCTAGGTAGTCGTTCGAGTTTCATATCTCCGCTAACATACCATTTGTCAAATCGGTAATTTTTCAACACGCGTTCGATGAGGGAATTCTCACAATGGTCCGTCGGTCGACGAATCGGCTTCTTCGAACGGCGCCGGGACATCTTCGCTCTTCAGCTGGGATGTTCATTGTAGCAGTCTCGCAGGACAACTCCTCGTGCAGTCGGATGATTTATCGCCAAAGCGATGTGTTATTCGACTGAAGTTGTGGCGCTGCGGGCGTTATCATATTGCGTAGCATCGCATTAGAATATTGATAAAGGGCGTCACGAAACGACTTGGCATTATGTGATAGGCCGCTGGTAACTAACACTACTGACGCTGACCATTCGACCAATGAGAAGCTCGTGATGTGGTACACCTGGCGACTTAACCAAAGCGTCGGAAAATTCTGCTGAACGAGTGATTGCATAAGCGTAGTTAACGTTCGCTGCCAATCAAAACAACCATGTGAAATAAGAAATAAATACTGTTTATTTTTTGTGTGCAACGTCTTCTTTTGTGCAACGTCACCTTCACTGGCCAATATATCATGCACGCACACAAGCACGAACGCACGCACACACTATCTTTATATATATATATATATATATATATATATATATATATATATATATATATATATATATTCATATATATATATATGTGTGTGTGTGTGTGTGTGTGTGTGTGTGTGTGTGTTTGTGTGTGTGTGTGTGTGTGTGTGTGTGTGTGTGTGTGTGTGTGTGTGTGTGTGTGTGTGTGTGTGTGTGTGTGTGTCTAAACGTGTCAGTCATTAAGCGAAATGACTGATTGACTGTAACGGTGTCACTACCATTTGAAGTTCACGATCGTAGTCGCTCAAAATACAATGTGCACGTTTCTACGATACAATGCACACATACAATGCCTTGATATACAGTTACTGACTTGGGAAGCAGTTGTCCTCCATCAAACAATTATATGTCTTCCTGTAATCCGGAAAAAGCGCTTGCCGTGGCATTATAGCCACGTTCTGTGCTAAAACTATGTTGGTCAATGCAGCCCCAGTTATCTTTAAATCTCAGTGTGAAGCAATATTTCTAAAATATGATGCCAACAGCCACAACTGACAAGAACCTGTCCCACTTTCACTTGTGCGAGGGCAACCGCACAATTTGTGTGTGTTTGAAGTGTCGGATACGGTCGTTTTGAACACATGGCCCTGACCACGTCTTCCCAGGATTTGATCTCATCACCTGTTCCTCTGCCCAAATAGAGCACTCCTGACAACTGACGATCTTCTCCTTGGGGAAGTAGGATAAGCAGCCGTTATCTTCTAAGTTCGCTTTTCCGGTTATTTGTGGAAGAAGTTTACAATCCAAATGGACAGTCAGTAGAGCATTGGATTTAATGTGTCTACCATCTCAATGCGAAGTTTGGTTAGCTGTTGCTTGATGGAACTTCCACTAAAATTGCAGTCAGTAGCATAATGACCGAAGGTAGTGGCAGCTGTAGTGAGTCGTTCGGTCGCTTACCTGTTTAGGTCCAACGTTGCAGCGAGATCGGTATTTAATACGCTCTCTTACGTGATGTCGTGAACATATCAGAGTGTTGTGTCATCGTCATGTTTAATGAAACTAAACATATTAATGACTTGTGGGTAAATAAATAGTAAACAATAAATCGTGTACGTAAATAGTAAATAGTAAACAATAAAGGTTTTAGAATTGAACCTTGTTGAACACAGATTTTTACTGGTAGGATATATGAGTGCATTTCTTCAATGTCAACATATTGTTTTCGGTTGCTTAAATAATTTTCAAATAAACTTAGAATTGAAACATCGATGCCGTAGTACCTTAATTTGCCTAATAAACTATTATTAGACAATGGTACATACCTCGATGGCGGAGAAAGTGAGCTTCGTCAAGATATCAACTAGTGGAACAAGGACCAAATCTAGAAATTAATGGTTCAAAGAGAATTTGTTTGGCATTTCAGCCCATGGGATGCGTGTGGGAGCGCATGATCAGGACGATTCAGAGGGTGCTCAACGCGTTGATTCGAGAGCAGGTCTTGCAAGAAGATAGCTTGGCCAATTTCGTGTGTTCAGCAGAAGCGATTATCAGCAACCGACCATTCACAACAGTTTCAGTTGACCACAAGAAAAGACCCGGAACCAATGACGCCAAATCGTCTTATCTTGCTTAGAGCAGGGCCGTCTTTTCCACCTGGCAACTTTGTGAAGCAAGGCATGTATTGCAGGAGGAGATGGCGTCGGATTCAGTAGCTAGCATACATCTTCTGGCGGAAGTGGACAAAGGAGCATTTGCCATCCCTACAACAACGACAACGTCGAAGTTGGGGACATTGTGTACTAAATAAAGACACCCAGCGAAAAATGTCACAAATGTGTAGGTCAGAACAGGCCATCCCAAGCGATGATGAACTTGTGCGGCCAGTCCAAGTCAAGACCAGCACGACATCCTCCAGGCGTCCATTTAGTAGGATACGCCCACTGCAGAGTTTTACTGAACGATGTCAGTGTGTGGTCAGGAATGGGTGAAATTAAGATGTCTGGTGGCAAAACTATGTACATATGGCATACTATGTTGTTTTCAGAAGTTAACAACTAAATATGTATTATATGTACGTTATGCAATGTTAATTCATTCTATGAGGTGTTAACATATCAGTTGACATTCCGTCCTGGTTTATTGTTTGTGCTAAATGCCCTTTGGTTTATTTGAGTGGCCGGTGTTACGGTCGGAATGTATTATTTCTGTTGGGCAGAATGTTGCCAAGAGTGTGGCTCTCTCTGGTGGAGTTGGTTTGGTTCCCCGGCAGCGCCATTTGTGTGAATTAGTGGGACTTCGCGTCTAGACCTCGAAAATCTGCTGACAAGCCAAATTGTAAGTACCTTATTTGGTCGTATGATTTCCTTAATTGTTACATATGACTTGATTGTGTTACTGTTTGCCGTCTTATTAGCAATACAACATTAGGTTTATGTAATGTCAATTATATAGGTTATATTAAATTGTTTGTATTTTATATTTCAATTCGCTCAATCATTCTTGCAGGTTGCACTCGTTATCGCTACACGTCAATTACTATCCACTAATCACTTCCCGTATCCTCAATTCGACAACTTGCTGCGTCAAGTATGTATGCGTCAATCTACTTTGTGCTACAGTGTATACGTCGAAGGACAAATAAAGCGAGCGTTACTTAAAATGGCCTTATCACACTTGAAGTTGAAATATCTCGAAGACAGGTTGTAAGTCTTCAGCTGCTGCGGCCAACACCATTAGTCGACTCGAGTGTGCCGACTAATAACTTAGGGTGCGTTGGCTCCAGTATTAAAGGTGCTTTAAAATACTTTACTTTTCAATAAGGAGAGAGCAGGTATATGCCAACTAATACGTCACGGTGGGTCGGCTTCAATATTAGAGGCATTTAAAATAATCGGGGATACAAACGGATAAGAGGATAATAGAAATAATTTAAATATAAAGCATGTTGTCAACTCATTGCGACATGAATGGTTACAGCTGCCGGTCCAATAGAAAAGAATATCCAGCGGTATGTGCACGCGTGCGTGCGCACATAGCATAGTGAGACAATGTGAGCAGAACTATATCAAATCATCTTTATGACATCGTCAATGCAAAGTTATTGACGTGTGAGTGACTAGCAGTTACTCGTACTGCTGACTACTGTTGTTGCGTCTGCTGTTGCTACTGCTACTGATACAGCTGCTTCAGAAGACGCTGCCGGTTCTTGTTGCTGCAACTAGTGTTGGTGCTCGTTCTAGCGTGGCTGCTCCAGCTAATACTAATTACGTTACTGCTTCTGCTGCTACGGTTGTGCTTGCTCCCTTCACTACAAGCAACTAGTGTTGGTGCTCGTTCTAGCGTGGCTGCTCCAGCTAATACTACTTACGTTACTGCTTCTGCTGCTACGGTTGTGCTTGCTCCCTTCACTACAAGCAACTAGTGTTGGTGCTCGTTCTAGCGTGGCTGCTCCAGCTAATACTACTTACGTTACTGCTTCTGCTGCTACGGTTGTGCTTGCTCCCTTCACTACAAGCAACTAGTGTTGGTGCTCGTTCTAGCGTGGCTGCTCCAGCTAATACTACTTACGTTACTGCTTCTGCTGCTACGGTTGTGCTTGCTCCCTTCACTACAAGCAAACTTCTGCTGCTACGGTTGTGCTTGCTCCCTTCACTACAAGCAAACTCGTCAGCGCGCACACAAACACACGCACCCACTCATTCCTTTACTTCGCAGATTATGAGTGTAAGTATAAAAAACTAATGTGGAGGGCTCACATCCTTCTGTAGATCAGAATATATATATATATATATATATATATATATATATATATATATATATATATATGTGTGTGTGTGTGTGTGTGTGTGTGTGTGTGTGTGTGTGTGTGTGTGTGTGTATGTAGCATGTTCATGTTTATATATGCATTACTTCCGTACCTTTATGCACTGGTGGATAGGAAAACGTGTATCAAACGTGAACATTATCAACGTAAGACACAACTGTAGTAATCATAATATTTATGGATGGTGGATCTATAGTATCTCGCAGAGGGGCAAGCCACTCAAAGTCATAACGCTTCCTTCCTGAATATTGACAAGGCTTAGAAATATTTAGAAATATTACAGTACGAAATGACACTCTTTATAAAGGTAGACCTAACAATCTTTATTCGTTTTCGGCTTACATGTGACAACAGATTGCTTGTACACCAAAATAAGGAACTACAACGTGCTCTCATACGTGCATGTGTGCGCGTGTGTGTGCGTGCGTGCATGGGTGGGTGTGTGTGTGTGCGTACGTACGTGCATGTACGTACAGTAATTGCGCGAGGCAGATTGAAACTTATGATGACAGCTGCAACATTTATGCGTGGTGTACTTGACAAAGAAGCAATTTCGTGAAGACACTACCAACGAGCATGTATCGCCGGTAATGGACAGCGATGGTTGCCAAAGAGATTTGACTTCCGTCGTTGTAGTACACCTCCGCAATGTCTGTCACTTTGGAGTCTTCAGACAACGTTAGCCGCATCACCTGCGCCGAGCAACAATATGTGAAAGTGCAATAAGATACTTAACAATTTCAATGTATTATGGATATAGAAAGAACAATACTGGATACACTAGTGGTGTAAGCAAAAAAAAACGATAGCGAATGTGAGAACGGAAAAGCGACGAATAGATGACGACGGGCATTTAAATATGTATGGATTGTAGCATACTCTGTTACCTTCTCATATGTTTATATATATATATATATATATATATATATATATATATAGGGTCAACTATTTCCGAATGCAAACACGCACACATACGACACATCCGAGCCCATACGAACCTGTACGCACACACACAATCACGCACGCATGCACGCACGAAAGCAAACACGCATGCACTTGCAAGTGCAAATTCATATCACACACACACACACACACACACACACACACACACACACACACACACACACACACACACACACACACACACACACACACACACACACACACACACACACACACACACACACACACACACACACACACACACACGCGCGCACGCACGCACGCACGCACACACACACACACACAATCACACACACACACACACACACACACACACACACACACACACACACACACACACACACACACACACACACACACACACACACACACACACACACACACACACACACATGCACGCACGTGATTCAATTTCATTGATATAAAATGTTATACTTAGACAGGTAAGGCAGCGGTATTGAAATTGTGGATATCGTTCTTACCAAAACCATTATGGTGCATAATTCAAATAAAACTGCCGAAAATATATTGGCTGGGACGGATTAACTCCGTGATAAACCCTCCTAATACGCGCCGATTAAGTGAACCATCTATTTTATAGAATCAAATTGCCAGTACTGGTTCTACTAGGCCGAGTCCACTCTACCTGACAAGGCGATTTGACGGTGTGAGGCGGCTGAATGTGGTCCAACGTCTTCTGGGCATCCGGAGACCCAGCCACCCACAAATGTCCAGAAACCACGTCAACATTGATCTTTCCGGGGAAAGTTCCCAGTGGAACCACCTGAATCACACCAGCTCTCTGACTGACTGAATGACTGAATAACATAGTAATTAAACCAATAACTACCTAACTAACTGGCGTCCAATGTGATAACAATCGTAGTTAGAGAATAACATTTTGAAACAGGAAACGTTAACACATATAAATTATCGGTGTCTATGTGGTGACATATATTACAGAGCTGCCAAGTCTACCGCTATGTCGTCCATATATATATATATATATATATATATATATATATATATATATATATATATATATATATATATATATATATATATATATATATATATATATATATATATATGTATATATATATATATATATATATATATATATATATATATATATATATATATATATATATATATATACTCGCACTATAATAAAGTAATCTGTTGCTCAAACCATGAAAAGCGATAGATATCCCTTTTTTGTGGAATACATTTTAGGACCTCTGAATATTATGAAAGACGAGTTGTCACTGTCATACTGAGAAGTGGATCCAATAAAGTAACTGTCAAATTATTATATCAAACATTATCATATTCCTCATTCGAGGCTACAAAAGAGAACGTTTGTAAAGTTATATGGAACGTTTTGGAAACAAAACGACCGAAGTATCAAAGATATGGAAGTTTCCAGCAAAGTATTCGGAAGAGTGATTATGGACATAATAAGGGATTTAATTTACGAAAAATTTAGAGATTAACTAACATGCTTCAAAACGAAGAGATACAGTTGACATATATTCATTCTGGAAAATATAATAGAGCAGGTAGTGGAGTGGCAGACAACTTTATACATTACTTTCGTAAACTTCGAAAACCCTTTGACTTTGCGCACAGAAGAAGATGGAGCAGGATTGGTCAAGAGAAAGGCAAACTGGCGATAAACTGTAGCACAGGAAAGAACAAAACTGGGGTGGAAAAATGGACTGTAGCCAGACAGGCGGCCAAAGATAGAACGAGATGGAGAAAGAACATTAGAGATTGATGGATCACTCTACCGGAAGAGGATATATAAGGTAATGGAGCTGTTTAACCCATATTGTGACAAATTCAGCAGTTTTAAACGGTCCCACAGGAAAGGTAATTGTCAACCACAATGGGAGTGGTTGTTGTATAAACTAGTCCGTTTAGTACATGCAGAAAAAGAACCGTAACACGTTTGGGAATGATTTACGACAACCGTGACACTTTTGAGAATAATTGACAGTTAAGTTATTCAAAACAATTTTGATTGGCTCTAAAAGTTTCAAAAAGTAATCGAAAGTGTCACGGTCAACTTAACACACTCCTTACCTGCTTCAATGTCAAAGTGTTGTCCGATTCCCTGATGAAAACACTCAAACGTTTCCCTCCTATCTCCGACATGTATACGTATCTGCAACATGTGGCACCAAACCAAATACGTTACTTCTCAGTAAACATTGACCTAGAAAGAGAAATTCTTCAACATGCTAAGTTGTGTCAATTCTACCTTCACTGGCGGTTTGCGACACGAAATTAACACAGAGTAACACGAAACACCAGCAATTAATGCAACTAAAAAATTATGGCATTACCATAACATGACATATGTGGATGGATGAAGATTTCGGGTGTTCACTCAGATCCTTACCATTGATATCAGACCTTACCGCTTCACCTAAAGGTTGCCGAAAACGAATTACTTCATTCATCAGAAATAAAAAAATTCACGGAAATTCATTTAGATTTTTACTAAATCTTTATCCTCGTAATTACCATCTGGAAACTACACTGATTATATATAAGATTATATTGATTTTGTGATTACACATACCACGTTGTGTTGTGCAATTGGGCAGTATTTGGAGAGCGATAGATTTACCCGTAATAGTGGGAGGCGAAAATTGCGGCGGGCACCGCCCACAAAAACTTGGAGGGTTGGCAGGTTTGGAATTTCTAGGGACATTTCGCTAATGTTACGAATGTCATTAGAAAAAAGCGCATTCAAGGAGAGCAAAACTTATGTTTTTTTGTCTATGCACTTATAAGCGTTACTAAGCATAACCATTTGGAACTACACTTAAGAATATAACGCCAGTACACATAGAGCATCTTAATTTCACGGGCAGCGTTATACTGTTGATAACCCTATGTCTCGAGTGTCTAATCTAGCAAAATTCGCTATCCAACATGAAAACATATTTCTATTCACCTATTCCTCTATACTTGTCAGTAGGTTATGTCGTTGCGTTGGTTTTGTGTATATCAGCATCATTTAGTATGCCACCCGTAGTCTATGTTATCCGATTTTTTCGTAGAACTGAACATATCCTTATCGGTCACGCTGGTTAAAATGTCACCCCTCAATCTACCGGAGAAATGACCAGAATCTCCTAATTTTAGAAACCATTCCAGTAAACCCAAACCATAACTTTCATTTCGCTCTAAACATGGACAACTCCGGATAGAAAATATTATTGCGGACACCTACTTGCCATCCGGGGATGCGTTTATACTAATCGGGCTTTTACAACTTGCTAGGATATGCCCCCTGATGCCATCGTAGAAGCCGACATTGCCAACACTGAGACGACAAAGCAACTCCTCTGTGTAATTGAACTTGTAGTAGTTGGTGAAGTAGAAACTGTCTTCTCCCGTCGCCGAGATGTCACTGGGGCTGATGGTGCACAGGAAAACAGCGATAACATTGATATATATATATATATATATATATATATATACATATACATATATATATATATATATATATATATATATATATATATATATATATATATATATATATATATATATATATATATATATATATATATATATATATATATATATATATATATTTATTTATTTATTTATTTATTTATTTAATTTTATTTAACTTTCGAAGAATCCCCATATATGCAATATGCACAGTTTTTCAAGGCCCCAGTAGGAAGTGTCCGAGTGAAATCGACAGTGTAGTTATCAATACGTAAATGACTCAGAACATTATAAAATATGAATTACGACATTAATATTAAATCGATTTAGCAGCGTTCATACCATGTAGCAGTTGAAATATTCAGTAATTCCGAATAGTTTACAAGGCGATGATTAATATCGATTTACGGTATTGATTTCTAGAAACACTGACTGCGTGAACGTCGGGTCACGGTATGTTCTCTGGTGGTACAACTTTTGTCTCTTCTCGTCGTAGCGAAACTTCTCCACCGTATCTTTGCTGTTTACACGAGCGTTGACAACAAACATGTAGATAACGGCTGAAAACAAGTAATAAATGTGTAATATACGATATTACAAAAAGTGAATGCGGCTGTTATATGACGACTGAAACATTCTGAGAGATTTAACATGTTTAATTAGTACGCATTCCTTGAGGGAAATTAAATTACAACCCATTAAGAAATAACTAAATAGAAATCTGAACACTTTTATATCCGGATATGCGGCGCTATACAAATACAAGTTATTATTATATATATAATTACGGCTATGCCTACTACACAAATGTTAGTTGTTAAACGATGGTATGGTAACGGTGACATACGGCTGCAGCCAAAGACAGTTCAGAAAAAAACGTTCTATGTTGCACAAAATCTTACTGGAGTTGCAGTCTCTCCAAATGCTGAGACCGAGAGGAGAGAATGTGGATCTGTCGAGGTCGCCTACGATGTCGAGCGCGTGGGCCCCGTGTCTGGGCTTCTTGAAGTCAAACAGCAGTATATCGCCACGACTCGGTGCTCGAAAGCCCTGTCCAACAACACTGACGAGTTTAGGTTAAAAACAACATTATTTCGTTATGTCTCTCTTCTACGGCCTCAATTTTTTTTCAAACTATCTTCGTCGTCTTTGTCTACGTTGTCGACGATTGTATTTACACTGAAGGCGGTTATCGTCGTCGTCATCGACATAAGTAGTAGCATCGTGTGACTACTAACTATCACAAACGGCCAGCAGAACTTACCGATGTGATGAACGCCAGTCCATTCGGTAGAACCTGGATGTCTTCAGAGCCTTTATCTAGCAGACACGGACACACATTATACCGAAGATGTACAAGGTTTGATACCGCACATACAACAATGAAATAACAAAATACATCATATATTTTGTTGTGTGGTGACATTGTGCGACAATAGGTAAACAATATGAACGGTGAACCTTGCTTCTAACCAGAATTATTATTATGTTGCGGGCTATTTTATAATATTATATTTGAAGGTTAAATTAACAATACCAGTAAGCATCTCTTGCAAGCTTACTTTACATTATTGTAATGGTGTCGGTTTACATGATACGTGTAATTAACATGTGTCGGTGTATATACATAGATCAATACGCACGCACGCACGCACTCACTCACGCACGCACGCACGCACGCACGCACGTACGCACGCACTCACGCAATCAACAACACCTACCGATGCCTGGCACCTGCCTACAGCAGTATGGCTGGTGGTTACATACCGTCTTGTGGAAAGGAAACGTCGATCTGAAAACGTAAACTCATAAACGTAAACGTAATCTGTACTACAAGAAGATTCGACACATGTATAACGTTATCGCTTGGCTTAACCTCATTTGTTTCCAGCATATCACAGGTATATTGACGCGCGTAGTTTGTCAACAAGGAATCAGTCTGACTAGATAAGGAATCTCGGAGCAGCATGGGACCATAAAGGGGCAATGCGCATGACCCACCGGTGTGTGGATATGCTACGGAGCTACACCAATTCATGCCCTAGCTATGGACAAATAACAATCAATATGGTGTGGTTTTAGGCTGTTTAGCAAAAGCGATTTGGAACTGCCCTACTCTTCCTAGCACACAGCGCAGTGTGTGAGATTCTCAACCGCCTTGGCCTTGGTCTATCCTTACTGAGCGCGTGCACTGAAGTCAGATGACGCGTCTGCCATATTACAGGATAAAGTGCAAAACTGACACGATCAACTGGACACTTCTGCTGAGTATAACGGAAGATATTGTCACGGTTTCTCTTGAAAGTTTGCAACATTTTCAAACTGCTAACTGTTCCACCCGAACTACATGAGACGAATAAAGCCATCGACTTACCTAATAACAGAAATCACTGCAGGAATCACAAAACAACTTGATACTGTCAGTCTAGAATGTTACACGCGTCACTCAACAGTGGATACCTACACAATTGACCACAATGTTTAAGAAAATATATCAATCATTGTATGGGAATGACATAGGCATACAACTCGTGGGCAAGACAAAGACTGAGGCCATTGCTGCGAAAATATCGTAGCCTAAAAGACTTGTAAAAATAATGAAGGCTTTGTAGTCAGGAGTGTTGGAATTGGAGAAGCACATAAGCAAGATATCAGCAACTTTTGATCTGCTGCACAAGCATTTGTGGACGAGATTTACCCTGTCTCAATCATAGTGAAATGGTTGGTGCATAGAGCCATATTATTTTCCGCGCTGCTCTTTTGAGCTGAAGCATGGTACTAGTACCGAAAGCATGTTACGAAAGGACATTCCTTGCAGCTGTTGCATGGGTATAATATGAAGCATTCGCATACAAAAAAAAATGACATACTCAAATGTAGTTTTCACGCTGCTCTATGGAGCCGAAGCATAGCCACTGTACCGAAACATGTTACGAAACGCCATGCCTTGCTGGTGCTACATGGGTATAACATTGAGTACTCGCATATCCAAAAATACATATTCAATGTAGCAAACATACCGAACAAGTATATATGAGATGGCCAAATCAGTTCATGGCTCGAATAAATGACAATATACTTCCTTAAGAAATGTTGTATTTCCAAATATCGGAAGGTACTACACACCTAGTTCGCCTCACACGTAGATTCAAAGAGACATAGACGTCAGGTAGTGATACTCACTTGCCGAAGAAAGACAAACCTGGAGGTGATTCGTGCAACGTGAACCAAGCGAACAGTAATAATCGCAACTGAGACTGACAGCGAGAAATATGGTACTGATCCGATTCATGTTTCTAGCACATACAACAATGGAATGGTCTTTATCGCTATACAGCAAAGCAATACATTATACTTTTAACTGTTGTGTAGAGAATAAATCTGGGGAAGTTTTAAAAAAATACATTAATTAAATAATTATAGGTATATAACTTAGTAATGTATAATGCTGACATGTAAATAAATGTAGAAAATAGAACGAACACATAATAAGACAAATCAACTAAAACAAAACGGCGTATTGTGAAGGATGTACGCTGACTGACGAGCTTGGAACAGACGCGGCAACGGACGACAGCAACGACGAATGGGACAGCAGGATGAAGACATAACTCTGAATGACGTAGAACGTAGCTTACTTCGCATCGAATGGCTTGCAGATGAAGTTGACCGCTAAGCCAGGTCGTCTTGTGACGCAGTCGGTTGTTGATGTATGTAAGTGATCTCAAATGTATATCACGCCTATTGAACGCACTAATTCAGTAGCTATGCGTGAATGGAGAGAGTTGGATTCGAAGATCTGTGGGGACGCTTTTGTTTGGAGAGCAAACCTGTTTATCTGTGATGAGCTCCATCTAAATGGACTAGCGGCGGTTTTTGCAGCTTTTGCAGAAGAACTGCAAACAACGATTAACAATAGTGTGGGTATCATTAGTTATTTAACCTATATGAGCAGGGGATTCATAAATATTGATGGAATGGGCGTATCGAAATGGCGACCCAATGTTGGTGAAAAAACATCGTTTTTTTATGCTTGTTCACTCCACGCATATCAGATTTGTGGCACCCAATTGTTACGCACTTTTCCAATTCAATTTTTAATGTTATGTTGTTTATTAAAGAAACAAGATTTCAGTTTTTACTTACACCTTTCAATTCTTTGTTCAGTTAGTTGTTATTGAGTAGCTAACGACCAACGCTGAGAGATGCCTACACTTTTACCGGACTTTTCATAAATAAAAATAAAACAATAACATTATATTTTTTTCCAGAGTTCATTTACACTGTCTATTAAAACTTGAAATTCACATAAATGATGTGTTAATGGTAAACCTTACACTAATATCATAATACCATGTTTTGAAAGCATGACGGCATGCACGCGCATGCCTACGCGTACACGTACGCACACGCACATGATTATATACACATCATCAAGCCAAACTCTAGAAACCTCGAAACAAACCAGGCTTTGCTCAAGTATCGACCAGAAGTCCATGGATGAAGTTACATTTTCTTTCGCTCAGTTAATTCTAAATAATATACAGGCGTATAGGTTTCCACTTGACAATGTCTTTGATTAAGATATTACGTTGAGTTTTACACGAAGCTTCATTCTCTCTCTTTCTCTCTCTCTCTCTATCTCTCTCTCTCTCTCTCTCTCTCTCTCTCTCTCTCTCTCTCTCTCTGTCTCTCTCTCTCGGTCTTTCTCTCTCTCTGCCTCTGTCTCTCTCTGTCTCTGTCTCACTCTCTCTTTCTCTTCATCACCCTCGTCCTCTCTTTTCAACTCTACCCCTTCCCTCCATCCCCTTCTCCTCTTCCTCCTACTCCCTTCCTCTCTTTTGTGGCTGCAATATTTGTGCGTGGTGTACTTCACAAAGAAGCATTTTGGTGAAGGCGGTACCGCCCACCCTCACGCATGCACGCACGCACGCACGCACGCACGCACGCACGCACGCACGCACGTACGCACGAACGCACGAACGCAGGCATCACTCACGTGATGCAATTACATTCAGGTGAAATGCCGGGCATGCAGTGGTTTTGAATATGGATATCGCCCAGAATAAAATTATTCGTATAGGCCTACGGAAGTTCGTTTACATGTTAAGCGGCAACCATAGCTATGTACATATAATACATATGCTATGATATTTATCATATGGATTATACGTTCATAGCAATGTGTGAGATTGAGTGAAAGAGGAATATGGATGCATATTACTGGAGGAATCACTACATAGCTTGATAGTATAAGTATGGAATGTCGCAGGCGTCCCACAAGAATTTATATGTACAAAACGTATCACACTGATTAAGAAAGAGATCGATCAGTATATGGGAATGGCATAAGTAAACCACTCCCCTTAGTAGCTGGCAAAGTATTCGTAAGAGTGTTCCTCAATCGTCTTGCGGTCCGCATTGCAAACATAAGTAATGAAAGTGCTATTAGATAAAGGAAACTAATCTTGCAGATATTTTTATTATATGTGTATATGGCTAAAATGTACTATTATGATACATTCCAATTTATTCACTTCCTTTATAGTGCTTTGTATTTTTGTGTTATCCTCTTCGTTTAGCTTGGACTGTGGTAAACTAATCAAATATTTAATGTTGAATTTCCTATAACTATTTTGCACAAAACAGCTTCATTGCAATATGATTCCCTTTCCTATTTCATATATATATTATTTAACATATAAAATAACTCCTGCTCCCCTTCTTCATGCTCGATCTCTCCTAAACGTTACGTGTCCTCTCAGTCCTAATTCAGCATCTGTTACCTCTGCTGTTGAGGAGTAGACCTGTTTATATGTGATTAACTCAATCTAAACGGAATAGCGGCGGAAGGTTTTGCCGAAAAAACTACAGAGAACGATTGCCAATAGCTTGGGCAGCAATATTTATTTAAAGTAGGTGAGCAGGGGTTTCCTAGTTACTGATGAAATGGGTGTACCGGAAAGATGAACCTATTTTGGTGAAAACAAATATCGTTTTTGTGTGCATGTGCAGCCTTTTCTCTGTTTGTTTGAGAAACGCTGCTACCATGTAGGGTGAAAAATGGGCAATCTGTCCAATTAAATTTCATTGATCATGACAGTACAATAATTGCCACTGTGCACATTTCGACACACACGAAAGCGGAGGGTAGTTATCCCCATTTAATATAACACACAAACAAAAACTATTTGCAACGGAATTTCTGACCAACTAATCCCTGTTGCTGTAAATAAGGCTCCAGTATAAGAAATATAAGGGAAATAGTTACTTTTATACATAATGCACAAGCATATTATCAGCGATGCCAATTACATTTCAATATACACTTTCGGGGGAAGTAATTCCCCTTAACCTTAACAATCATGCAAAAACATGTTAGCACAAAAATCTTACCAAAAAACCCACATAGCTGTTTAGCTGTTAAATAAGGGGCAAACTATTTATTAGAATAGATTACGCAATCATACTTCCAGTAAAACTATGTCCAGTCAACACAGCAAAAATCGATTAATCTAATGGTAACCCTTGCTAAATCATGACATTCCAAATAACATTTGGGGGTAGTTAACTCCCTTGATATGCTATTCAACCAATCTTGATACAATATTGAGAGATAACTCATATAAGACATAATATTGCAATGCAACGACCAGAATTTGTATAACCACACAGGTTAACCGATATTTTGGGAGGGATTGCAGGAATGAAACAATTATCTCAAAGTCAGGAACAATTCGTAGCTTGTGATCGATTGGCGCAATGAAGCAACATGACTTAAAAAAACCACAGGCGAATAGGATGCTTTGAGTACATCACATTTTTTATTTAAATTTTTTTTACAAGGATGCCATACAAAACAACAAGTTTCATATGGCAAGGAAGCTATTGGCTTATGGAAAGTCAAAACAATTATCAACTATTTATTGCCCGCCCTTATATAATATTTATAAATTATATTTTTAAACATATTCACACTACTAGCATTAATACAATCATTTGGCAGTTTGTTCCATTCATTTATCACCCTCTGTGAGAAAGAGTACTTTCTCATGTCCAACCAACACTGTTCCTTAACTAATGCTGCTTTGTGTCCTCTTGTTCTACTGCTTTCTCTAAGTTTGAAGAACATATTCCTATCAATATCCTCATAACCTTTCACTATTTTAAACACTTCTATTAATTCTCCTTTTAGTATATTGGTATCTAGTTTTGTCAAACCACAGTCTAATAAGCAGCTTTCGTAACTAAGGTCTCTCAATTCTGGAATCATTGTAGTTGCTCCTCTTTGTTTTCTTGCCAGCTTGTCTAAGTCCTTCTTACAGTGTGGCCTCCATGCTTGTATGCAATACTCCCAATGTAGACTAACTATTGCTTTGTACAGAGGAACAATTAGCTGTTTCTCCTTATGCGTGATAGTTCTCCTAATTAGCCCAACAATTTGATTTCCTTTTGAAGCAGCAATTCCGTATTGCTCTGAAACTCTCATCTCACCACTAAATGTTACTCATAAATAGTTTTCTTATGTGGTTCTAGCAAATACTGCATCCCCTAATTTACATTCTTCGTCCATGTTTCCATGTCCTATGTGTATGTATTTACAGTTCCCAAAATTGATTAACATTTGCCATTTTTTTGATCATTTAATTAATTTATGCTTGTTCGTTCCAGGGGTTATCATAATTTTGTACCAATTTTTAAAAACTTTTTCAATTCCATTTTTTATTTGCTGTAATGTGCTAAATAAATAAGATTAAATTTTTCATCTTCAAGTTTTATTTCTTTGTTCAGTTAGTTATTACTGAGTAGCTAGCGTCCGACGCTGATATATGTCCCCCCGTTTTTCTGGCCATTCATATAATATAAAGCACAAATCTAACAACCGTAACATTACAATATTTTGTTCAAATGTATACCAGGGTTCCATGGATGAAGTTACATTTTATTTCGTTCAATTACTTCTGAATAATATACAGACGTATTAATTTCCACTAGACATAGCAAGTGCGTGTAAAATGTGTCTTTGATTAATTAACCTGTAATTGCATATTGATAAGTAGTTTAATATGACGTAGATATCCCACGACTAAAATGCAATTATACACTGATAGTTACACTATCGTTCAGCCGGTCATGTGCGCACGGGTATATTAACGATATGTGTTAATTCTTCTAAAGATGTTGGGTTGAGTTTTAAACGAAGCTTCAAATCAGTCAGTCAGCAAGCCAGGGAACCAACCACGTTGTGAATATTCGTTATCTGGGATGACTTACAATTTAACCAGCATTACTTTTCCCTTTCTCTCTTTATCTGCTTCTCCATCCCCTTCTCACCCCACTGCTCTCTATTCCTCTCGCATGTTATCACCCTCTTACTCTCCATTTCCCTCTTCCCCCTCTCTTCCGCCCCCTCCCTCCCTTCCTCTCTCTCCCCTCTTTCTTGGCTGCAGGATTTAAGCGGGGTGTACTTCACAAACAAGTGCTCTAACGGACATACGTACTCATGCTCGTACGCATGCACGTACGTGTACGAACGCATTGGACAATGTATGTCGTCCAAATTAAAAGTTCATGCAGGCCTATGTGTGTAGGTTTACCTATTAAGTGACAATCAGAGTTAACCATATATATATATATATATATATATATATATATATATATATATATATATATATATATATATATATATATATATATATATATATATATATATATATATATATATGAGCATATAAAACATATGTTATGATATTTATCATATAGAGTATACTTCGCAGCTATGTTTGAGATCGAGTGGTTGTGTTAAGAGATATCTCAAACGGGTAGAAGTGAACAGCCGATAATGGAGGGGATGGAAGAAGATCGCAATATATGGAGACTACAAATGAAATGGTGTGGCCCACACACCCCAAAGGACCATGGGAAAGAAGAAGATAGTTATGTCAAACAATGATTATTGCCTAATATCCCCATACCTCCATAGACCTATATGGTATACCACTCCTCTTAACAGTTGTCATTTGTGTCATCTGTCGTGTAGGGTTGAAAGTACAAACATTTATTGTGGCCGAAGCTCGTTTGATGTATGAATAAGGAAACGATGGATACGTATATAAAGGTTGGTATTGGGCATATTTATTTGCTAATTGGTATCACTTCAAGCAAACCAGGAATATAAAATTAACATATAAAGCAGTGTATACACGAGCCTTAGCTAAAATAATAAAATGTAAAGTTAATGTTGTACACAATGACAAACAGTAAATAAATATAAATAAATAAATAAATAAATATATATATATATATATATATATATATATATATATATATATATATATATATATATATATATATATATATATATATATATATATATACAATGCATGAAACTGCTACTCTACATGACGTCAAAGGTGAGGGGCAATCTGCCACAGGTGCTACTTGTAATGAGGAGTGCCACCCCCACCCAAGGCCTGATGAAACAATGCAAAGGTATTGTTGTACACGATGACAGACAGTAGACAATAGTATGTAAAAAAAATTTACATCGCTTACGATGTGTGGAGGAGGGGCGATGGAGGTCAAAGCAAGATACAAGCGAATTCTTCGGTAATTTTTTAATTTTCAAGCCCGGTGTGAACTGCATGGGCTAGATATCCCATGATGCCCTGCAGTGGACGCTTCCACATGCGCGGCATAGGGGTGTTAGGATGCAACCGGGTTTGGATCATAGCACCATCCATCACAAGACATAAAATTACTTGTTTCTATGCCATAAGTTGTCATTTCTGTCCGCGCTGCAAATGTAATCACAGAAATTCAAAATGTTTTTAGTTTTGTAAGATGCACCGTGGAAATAACTATTTCGTGTCCTTTGCGTAAAATCCAAGAATAACAGTTTGTAACAAAACCGTCTACATAGTCGTCGTTGACTTTTACAACAAACGTTCGACGCCGTGGGACGACAAGGACTTTGGGCATTGCTGCAGAAGTATAGTTGCCGTGAAAGATTTTTTTGGAATGATCGAGACTATGTAGTCAGGTATGATTGAATTGGAGATGCGCGTAAACAAGGCATCATCGACTTTTGGTCGGCTGTACAAGTATTTGTGGATGATACTCACACCGGCCGTCTCAACACGGAATTTGATAATAGTTAACATGTTAGATCAGCGGTCCGCAAACTCTGGCCCGCTGGCCAAATTTGGCCCGCGGCCCGCTTTCAAGTGGCCCGCGTAACCGTGCCAGCAATATCATTTTTTTAGTACCAATTTTACTGTTGCTCTATGACCACTAAATAACATGTTTCCTGATGGTTTTCAATACAATTATGCCAACTGTTTCAACTTTACAAAACAGCCGTAGAGCTTACACAAATTTGAAATATTATGAAGCATTAATTTTGTTGTTCACTTAATGGCAATTCGCCAGAGTAAACTTCGTACACATTTAATAGCAACAACCTTCACCTTTGCAGTGTTGTTCTCTATGCGGCGCTACTGTTAATATAGCAGAAGCTAACGCTCAATTCCCAGAAACCCGGATGAAACATCGCTCAATAACAAGTCATCTTCGACACAGCTAACATTGAATTTGTGAATCTCAGGACTATGGCGTATATCGAAAAAAACGTCGTTTTGATTATTCCGGAAACAGAGCGTTTGACGCTGCCTGGGAGCATGCATACTTATTTTGCTATCGCGAACATGACCAAAAAGCGATGTGTTTGATCTGCAGAGAAAGCGTTGCTGATTTGAAACGCTATAACGTGAAACGGCATTACGATTCGAAGCATAAAAAGTGCTTTGACGGTGCATATGTGGGAAAAGACGAACGCATGAAGGAGTTCAAGAAATGATTTGATGCATACTTGGGCGAGACGAAGAGAGTATCTGTGTGTACAGACACTTCAAGCCATGTTAATGAAGCCAGCTATCGCATATGTTACTTACTCGCTCAACACCAGGTGCCGCTTACTCACGCAGAACTGTTCAAGGAGGTTTTCATGGCCAGTGCCGAAGTTCTGTTCGCTTGTGCACACATGTGCACGTCGTTGTGATGAGTTGAGCGGTGACATTTTCACGCAGCTGATGACTAAGTTGCGAGCCTGTCCTGCTTGTTCACTTGCTCTCGACGAAAGCACTGACAAAAGTGACACGGCACAGCTGATGGTATATGTGCGGTATTTCAACGAAGGTGTATCAAAAGACTTCCTGTGCCTGATCCCATTGAAGGGCACAACGACAGCGCTGGACGTTTGCAGTGCGCTATTGAAGTTCGGCGAAGAAAATGATTTGACGTGGGAAAATTTGGTTTCTCTGTGTACAGACGGCGCGCCCAGCATGCTTGGTCATCAAGCTGGATTCGTTGTGTTGTTCCGTCAAGAAATCGGAAAGCCGAATCTGATATCCTACCACTGCATAATTCACCAGCAAGCATTGTGTGCGAAAGCAGGCTGTGATCTGCAGGATACAATGAAAACGGTTGTAGAGAGCGTGAACCTTAACCGCGCACGTTCTCTCAACCACAGGAGGTTCCAAAATCACTTGGCTGCACTTGATGATGCAGAATTCGGCGATGTGCTATTCTACAACAGTGTCCGTTGGCTGAGTCAATGCGCATTTCTTGAGAGATTTGCTGCACTGCTTCCTCACATCGTGAGTTTTCTCAAAGAAATTGATCACCCAGTTGCCCATCTGGAAGATGACAGGTTTCGGGTGCGACTCTGCGTTCTGACAGACATTTTCGGACACCTAAATAAGCTAAACCTGTTGCTACAAGGACGGCACAAGTTGCTGTGTAATTTGTACGAAGCGGTGAAGGGCTTCGAGAACAAGGTGACACTTTTCAAAGTTCATGCAGAAGGCGGCAATTTTCTGCATTTCAAGTTCACCAGAGAATTCTGTGGCGAAGACGATGAACGTATCGCAGACACCAAGCGGGCACTTGCTGATCTGCTTAATAGCCTGGAGACCGCATTCATCGGACGATTCGCTGACTTCGTTGCTATCGAAGACGTTTGCTGCTTCTTTGCAAGCCATTTTACTGCGGAGCCAGCTATTTGCCAAACATTGTCGCAAACGTTTGCAGTCGACGAAGAAGGGTTGCAGGACAATTTCATCGATTTCAAGGTGATGCCAGGAATAAAAAATGAGTTTAATGCTGTGAAAGACGATCTCGTGCTTTTCTGGGCAACGAAAGTGCTTGTGCGATTTCCAGTGCTGATCGAAGCAGCACAGAAATGTTTGGTGCTTTTCGGCAGCACATGGTCATGTGAATCAGGATTCTCAGCCATGAATCACATAAAGAACAACCTCCGGTGCCGACTCAAGGACACACGTTTGAGGGATCTTCTGCGATTCTCAATCTCTCCGCTCTGTCCACAGTTCGGTCAGTTGTCGAAGAATATGCAGCACCATCCTTCGCAATGACTGCATTCATTAGATGTGCTGACTTCTCTTGCGTTGTTTCGAAAGTGTTTCCATGTTCTACTTGTACAGTATCATATTTTTAGCCTGGCAAAGCAGATAATAAAAGCAATATTTGTGCACTGTGCTTTTCCGTGCTTAAAAGCTTTGGCCCGCCTTAACATTGCACTCTAAATTTTGGCCCTCTTCCAAAAAAGTTTGCTGACCCCTGTGTTAGATAATACATTTCACAATTTTGACGTTGCTGCTTTCATCACATTCGAGACTTTCGTCCTAATCACCGGTAAATGTATTTTATTGTTGTTGTCAAAACTATTGCAACTACTCTTGTTAGCAGAATACTTGATTATTGCAATTCTCTTTATCATATTATTGCTATGAAGGACATCTTGAAACTTCAGCGCGTGCAACATGTTTTAGCAATGGTAGCTACCCTGTCTTCTGGGTTATCTCACTCATTACAAAATCTTAAATTGGCTGCCTGTCATATATCGCATTATTTAAAAGATCTATACAATTACCCAACAAGCACTTTCATCCAAGCAACTAGCATAGTTATTTTCAATGTTCACTCCTGCAAAACAACCCAGACAGCTTCGATCATTTAATTATAATATACCTTTTGTTCCAGGTGTTAACACAAAGTCGGAATTAAAGCTTGTTCAGTTGCTGCACAGACTCTTTGGGGATATTTCCCTGTTAGTGTTAAGTCTGTAGGAAATATAGCAACCTTTCGCCGTAAAATAAAACCCACCAGCTTACACTTGCTCATCCTTCATTGGTAACAAACGTCAACATCCAACTGATTACAAATCGAACTATTTATCGATTATTATGATCAGCCACTATCGTTTTGGTACGCTGCCGATATTGCGTATCCCGAGGATCTTAGCGCAATATTTTATTTAAAGTATTTAATATATTATTATTACTACGAAATGTGTGGTGCATAAAATAATAGTACTTTCCACGCTACTCTGTGGAGCATATAATTTGTACCTAAAACATGTCAGGATAATTCAGCCTTGCTGGTGATAAATGTTTATACCATGGAGTACTCGCAATACTCAAAAAGGATATTCTCAAATGAGCAAGCACCCCGAGCAACTATATCTAAGATAGACAAGTCAACTGGCTTGAATAGATGAAAATAGACTTCCCAAAGTAAAATTGTTCTTCAAACTGTCGGAGAGTAATAGAAGCCGATGCCGCCTCCCATGTAGATTCGTAGATGTAATAATGCAAACATTGAAGAATCATGCACTTCGGCTAGTGATACTCAATTGCCGAAGAAATAAAAACCTGGAGGTGATTCATGCATAGTGAAACAAGTGAACAGTAATGTTCGCAACCGAGACTGACAGCGAGAAAGATCTGTTCCTATTAAAGTGTCAAGCATAGACAACAATGGAATGATCTTCATCGCTATGCAGTAAAGCAATACACTATACCGTTAACTGTTGTGTAGAGAATAAATATGGTGAGTTGTTAACGATATGCATTTAATTAAACAATTATATAACTGATCAATGTATCATTCTGGAATGTAAATAACAATATAAACTAGCACGAACACATCTAGAAGAATCAAATAAAACAAAATGGCTTATTGTGAAGGACTTACGCTGACAGGCTGTACAATAGTGTTATGTAGCCAACGGTACATACAGCGACAATGTGTTGCAACATATTTACATCGACCGACGAGCTTGGAACATACGCGGCAGCAGACAATAGCAACGACGAATGAGACAACACTTTGAAGATATAACTCTGCATGACGTGACAACTAGCTCACTTCGCATCGACTATCTTACAAATGAAGTCGAGCGCGAAGCCGGGTCGTATTGAAACGCAGTCGGTTGATGATGTATGTAAATTATCTCAAATGTATATCACGCCTATTCAACGCACTTGTTCAGCAGCTATACGTGGACCGTGGGACGAAACGGACTGTGGGCATTGCTGCGGAAATATCGTTGCCTAAGATACTTGTAGAAATTATCAATGCAGTGCAGTCAGAGATGATGGAATTGGAGATGCGTATAAACAATTCACCTTCATTTTTTTTCCTTTGCACAAGCAGTGAAATGCAGTGAACTTTTTAGGGCATAGCGAAATAGCAGTTTTCACGCTGCTCTATGGAGCCGAAGCATAGCCACTGTACCGAAACATGTTACGAAACGGCGTGCCTTGCTGGTGCTACATGGGTATAACATGAACTACCCGCATATCTAAAAAGTACATATTCAATGTAGCAAACATACCGAACAAGTATATATGAGATGGCTAAATCAGCTCGTGTCTCGAATAAATTACAATATACTTCTTAAAGAAATACTGTGCTTTCAATTGTCAAGATTTTAATAAGATTGTTAAACATATTCACACTACTAGCATTAACACAATCATTTGGCAGTTTGTTCCATTCATTTATCACCCTCTGTGAGAAAGAGTACTTTCTCATTTCCAACCTACACTGCTCCTTAACTAATGCTGCTTTGTGTCCTCTGGTTATACTGCCTTTTTAAGTTTGAAGAACATATGCCTATCAACATCCTCATAACCGTTCACTATTGTAAACACTTTTATTTGGTCTCCTCTTAGTCTCCTGGTCTCTTGTGTTGTCAAACCACATTGTAATAAGCGGCTTTCCTAACTAAGGTCTCTCAATTGTGGAATCATTGTAGTTTTCTTCGTTGTATTCTTTCTAGCTTGTTTATGTCCTTTTTACGATATGTCCTCCATGTTTGAATACAATATTCCAAATGTGGTCTGACTATTGCTTTGTACAGTGGTACAATTACCTGTTTCTCCTATATATACGTGAACTCCGTCGAATTCGGCGTCACATATCTATATCTGCTGCTAAAACAATATCAACGCATTAATTAGAAGTCGCCTTGACTATTGTAATTCACTACTAAATAACATTTATAAACGATACTTGGTTAAACTATAAAAAAAATGTCGGGCACGTGTGGTACACAGGGCGCCTCTATGTTACCAACACTACCACTATTTAAACAGTTACACTGTTATCGAATTAATTTTAAGCTGTCAACTCTTACATATCGTGTTCTATCTACACAACAAACACCTTACATGGCTAGTCTCCTGCACCTTTCAAATATCCATAGGCAGCTCAGAGCATCAGTTTCACAACAACCTGTTGTGCCTAAAACAACACTTAACTTGGGCAAACCTGCTTTCTCTGTCGCATCGCCTAGGGCATGTGATTAACTTCTCATCACTTAAAACATATCTGAAACTATAGCTGTCTTCCCCGGTTTCAGTCCCATACATGAGAAACTGACGGAGATATGAGGGAAGTGACAGACAGACAGACAAAAGAGAGAAAAAGAACATAAGCCCATGGTTGAATTTACATTTTCTTTCGCTCAGTTACTTCTTAATAACATACCGACGTATTAGTTTTCACTTGACATAGCAAGTGCGTGTAGACAGAGTATTTTATTAACGAGTCTGTAATTATATATTGATAAATAGTTTAACATGACGTGGATACTCCACGCCCAAAAAGCAACTATACGGTGATATTTACAGTACAGTTCAGCCGGTCATGTGCGCATGGATACATTAACAGCATGTATTAATTCTTCCAAATATTTAGGGTTGAGTTTTACAGAGAGTTTCAAATCAGGCCGTCAGCAGGCGAGGGAAGCAACAACATTGGGAAAGCTCGGTATATGGGCTGACTTGCAATTTAACCAGCAGTACTTTCCCACTCCCTTTGCGTCTCCATTACGTAATTTATGTCGAACAACCACATTGGTTCATCCCACAATACCCAACCCCGGGAATTTAGAATTTATTTCAATGTACCAACGGCTTTGACAATGTCAACCCCAAACACGAGAATATGACGGAGAAACGTGGGAACAGACACACAGACTGACAGAAAGACATACATACATCAGAATACCAGAAGCCCATGGATGAAGTTACACATTGTTTCGTTCAGTTACTTCTGAACAACATACAGACGTATCAGTTTCCATTTAGCATAGCAAGTGCGTGTAGACAGTGTCTTTGGTTAATGCGTCTGCAGTTATATATTGATAAATAGCCCAAAAAACAACTATACGGTGATATTTACACTACCGGTCAGCCGGTATAATAATGTGTTAATTCTTCTACATATGTTTTGATAAGTTTTACACGAAGCTTCGAATCAGATAGAAGGCCAGGGAAGCAGTAACATTGTGAAAGTTCGTTATATAGGCTGAATTGCAATTTAACAGCTATACTTTTCCCTCTCCCTCTGCGACTCAATCTCCCTGTCGCTCCACCGCTCTCTACTCCTCTCGCTCGTCTTCACATTCTTCCTCTCACATCCGTCTACCTCCTCTCTCCCGCCGCCTCCCTTCCTCCCTTCCTTCCCCCTCTCCCCTCTTTCTTGGCTGCTGCAGTTATGCACGGTGCACTTCATAACCACGCGTTTTGCTACCGCACACACGTGCACGAACGCGTGCACGCACGCACGTGATGCAACTACATTCACATGAAATGCCGGACGTGCAGTGGCATTGGACAATGGGTATCGTCCAAATTAAAAGCAATAATATAAGCCTCTGGTTGTAGGTTTACCAATTAATTGACAATCAGAGTTATCCACACACAAACAGTGTGTGTGTGTGTGTGTGTGTGTGTGTGTGTGTGTGTGTGTGTGTGCGTGTGTGTGTGTGTGTGTGTGTGTGTGTGTGTGTGTGTGTGTGTGTGTGTGTGTGGGTGTGTGTGTGTGTGTGTGTGTTTATGTGTGTGTGTGTGTGTGTGTGTGTGTGTGTGTGTGTGTGTGTGTGTGTGTGAACATAAAATAAATATGATATAACATTCATCATAAGGAATATACGTTCACAGCTTCGGTTGCTCTCGAGGGATTGTGTTAAAATTTATATCGAAATGGTAGAAGTACCTCTATAATTTATATTTGTCTACAAACAGAGTGTAGCATTTCGCAATTGACATGTAACAGCACAAGTCTTCGTAACACATAATGCAGTGTTTTAAATACTCAAACGCTTTTGCCTGTTCTTGCTTAGAGTGTTCAATTAAGTCAGAAGACACGTCTACCATATTGAAGGATAAAGATGCTGACAAGTGGATATATGCAAAAGTGTTTGCACTGTTTAAGAAAGGAGATCGATCAGTGTATGGGAATGACATAGGTATGCCACTCCTCTTAGTAGCTGCAAAAGCGTTTCTCAATCGTTTTACAAAATAATCACTTAAACTCAAAATGCTTTCAGATATGGAATATGCACCGTAGAAATAATAATGTTGTTTCCTCTGCGTCAAATCCAAGAAAAAAGTATGCAACAAAACTGTCTACGTAGGCGTCGTTGACTTAAAGTAAACATTCGACGTTGTGGGAAGATTCGGAAATTTGTTCGGAAATTTTATTGCCCTAAAAGATGTGTAGTAATGATCGACGCTCAGTTTTCATGCATGATGGAATTGGAGAGACGCATAAGCAAGACATCGTCAACTTTTTGGTCAGCTGCACAAGTATTTGTGAACTATTGCAACTGCTCTTTTTAGTAGTAGATTATTTGATTATTGCAATTCCCTTTATCATAATATTGCTCTCAAGGACGTCTTGAAACATCAACGTATGCAACATTGTTTGGCAAAGGTAGATATCCGGTCTCCTCTTTTCTCTCACTCATTACCACATTGCATTGGCTCCCTGATCTTTAGTTTCACTGTTCACACCTGAAGACAGTCCAGGCAGCTTCAATCATCTAATTATAATATACTGTTTGTTCCTAGTGTAAAAAACAAATGTCAGAATTATTGCGTTTTCATTTGCAGCACCGACTGTTTGCTAGTGTTAACTATGTAGGAAATATAGCAACAAGTAAAACCCACCAGCTTAAACTTACTTATACTCTATGGCTCACAAGCCGGTCAATCCAACTGATTACAAATGGAAAAGTTTATGAACTGCTTAACCCCTTTTGATTTGGAACTTGGGTCTACCGAGGATCTTAGCGCAATACAAGTATTTTATATATTATTATTATGAAAGGTGTGGTGCATAGAAGAATAGTAGTTTCCACGATGCTCTTTGGAGCATATATACTGTATCGAACACATATTACGATACTTCATGCCTTGCTGGTGATACATTAGTATAACATGGAGTACTCGCGTACCCAAAAACAATGACCCACTCAAATGTACAAAAATACCGAGCAATTACATCTAAGATAAACAAGTCAGGTGGCTCGATTGGATGAAAACAGACTTCCAAAAGAACTGTTGTACTTTCAATTGTCGCAAGGTAATAGAAGCCGAGGCCGCCTCAACATGTAGATTCAAAGATGTAATAATGTAAATATTGAAGAAAATAATTATAAAGGTCAGCTAGTGATACTCACTTGCCGAAGAAAGACAAAACCAACGTGAAACAAGTGAGCAGTAATATTCGCAAGCGAGACTGACAGCGAGAAATATGATATTGTCCCTATTAATGTGTCAAGCATAGACAACAATGCAATGTTCTTCATCGCTAGCGGTAAAACAATACATTATAATGTTAACTATTATGTAGAGAATAAAGCTAGTGAAGTGGTAACGAAATACATGTAATTAAATAAATTTAAGTATAAAACGTATTGACGTATAATGCTGGCATATAAATTAACTTGAAAACTAGCACGAACACATATACAAAACTCAACTAAAACAAAACGGCGTATTGTGAAGTACTTACGCTAACTGGCCGCACAAGAGAGTTATACAGCCAACGGTACATACAGCAACAATGTGTTGCAACATGGTTACATCGGTCGAGGAGCTTAGAACAGACGCGCTAGCGGACGACAACAACCAGGAATATTACACCAGCTTGAAGACAGAACTTACAATGACGTGGAAACTAGCTCACTTCGTATCGACTGTCTCACAAATGAAGTCGACTGCAAAGCCTGGTCGTATAATGACGCATCCGGCTGATGATGTATGTTGTTAATCTCAAATGTATGCCACGCCTATACAACGCATTAATTCAGCAGGTGTGCGTGCGGGAGAGAGTTGTATTCCTAGATTAGTGGGGATGTTTGTTTTGGGACAGCAGACGCGTTTAACTGTGGCGAGCTCCATCTAAACAAAATATGGGCGACATGTTTTTTTGCAGAAAAACTGCACAGAACAATTGACAATAGCATAGGTAGCATTAGTTATTTCAACTAGGTGAGCAGGGAATTCCTACTTTTTCATGGAATGCCCAAATCGGAATGACGACACGATTTTGGTGAAAACAAACATCGTTTTTGTGTGTCTGTGCAGGCATTTGTCTGTTTGTGTGAGAAACACAACTACCATGTAAGTTGAAAAATGGGCAATCTGTCCTGGTGCATATCACTAATTTATATAAATACCGTTAGCTAACTGTCAAAACTGGTTTGCAATATTAAGTTGATCAAAAAACCTTTGTTGCTGTTTAATAAGGTTCCTGCAATATTAAATACAAGGGAAACATATTCATCTATTCATATTGAACAAGCGTAGTACCAGCCATACTATTTACAATTTAATACATACAAAAGCGGGGGGTAGTAATCCCCATTTACAATAGTAAACAAACAAACAAAACTGTTTGCACCGGAATATCTTTAATAAAAAAGGTTGCTGTAGATAATTATCCAGGAAAATATATATTACTACGGACTGCGCAAGTATAGTATCAGCAATAAAAATTACACTTCAATATATACAAGCGGTAGGAAGTAATCCCCCTTAACATTAATAATCTTTCATAAAAAAGCAGTGGCATTGGACAATGGATATCGTCCAAAATAAAAACATTCATATAGGCCTATGTATGCAGGTTTACAATCAGTGACAATCATATTTAGCCATATTTATGAACATATCATACATATGCTATGATATTTATCATATGGGTGATACTTTAGCAGCTATGGTTGCGATCGAGTGATTGTGCTAAGAGAGACATCGAAAATGCAGAAGTGAACATCCGATGATGGAGAGGATGGCAGAAGATCACAATAGGTATAGACGACAAATGAATCAATGTGGCCCCACAAACCACGGGACCAAGAGAAATACGAAGAGTGTTGTGTCTACCAATGATTACCACTTAATATCCCCGTAACTCCATAGACCTATATATCTACGCAGTGTTGCATTTGTCATTTGACTTGGAAATACCCAACTCTTCGTAACATGCAATGAATTGTTTTAAATTCTCAAACGCATTTGCCTGTTTTGCTGAGAGTGTGTACTGAAATGATGACGTGTGTACTGTATTAAAGTTTGGAGATATGTCCACTGATACCTTTGAAAGAGTAGAACAATCTCCAACTGCTAATTTGCCTACTGAACATAAAAGCGCCTGGCAAATATGGTATTTCCGGGGAACATCTGAAATATGGAAGAATATCACTGCACAACTTGATCGGGAATGTTACATGCCTCACAATAGTGGACAATCGCAACGTGGATTGCACGGTTTAAGAAAGACTTCGATCAGTGCATGGGAACGATGTACAAAAATATTCGCAAGCATAATCATTGAATCACAAAGTGGTTTTAGATTTGGAAGATGCACCGAGGAAATAACTATTGTATGTCCCTTGCTTCAAATAAGACTAAAGGTATGTAACAAAACCCTCTATGTAATCGTCATTGACTTTTACAAAAAGGTTCAACGCCGAGGGAAGAAAATGACAGTATTGCAGTGGAAATATGGTTGCCCTAAAAGATTTGTAGAAATGACCGAGGCTCTGTATTCAGGTGTGATGGAATTGGAGAAGCGCAGAAGCAAGGCATCTTCAACTTTTGGTCGGCTGCACATGTATATGTGGATGAGATTGACACCGGCCGTCTCAGCACGGAATTTAGGAGTCACCTTTGATAATAATTAAAATGCTAGATAGTATATTTCGCAATCGTGTCGTTGCTGCTTTTAACATTTTCGTGATCTTCGTCGTTTTCACCAGTATATGCATTTTACTCTGGTCAAAACTATAGCAACTGCTCCTGTTAGCAGTAGACTTGATCATTGCAATTTAATTAATCATAATACTGCTATCAAGGACATCTTGTAACTTCAACGTGTGCACATTTTTTTAGCAAGGGTAGGTACCTAGTCTCCTCATTTATCGCACTCGTTTCCACTTCATAAATAATTGCATTGGCTCCCTGCCCGATATCACATTATTTTTAAGATTTGTACAATTACCTATCAAGCACTTTCATCCAAGCAACCAGCATATTTACATTCACTGCTCACTCTTGCAAGACAACCAAGACAGACACACACACACACACACACACACACACACACACACACACACACACACACACACACACACACACACACACACACACACACACACACACACACACACACACACACACACACACACACACACACACACACACACACACACACACACACACACACACATATATATACATATACATATATATATATATATATATATATATATATATACATATATATATATATATATATATATATATATATATATATATATATATATATATATATATGTATATGTATATATATATACATGCATATATATATATATATATATATATATATATATATATATATATATATATATATATATATATATGATGGTCAACATCCGCAAGTCGCCTCATCATCATCACCCTCAAGCCTCTGGCGAGGTGGAGACACCCCTAAGCTCGCGACCTCTGGCGTGATGGTCATCATACGCAAGTCATATCATCATCATAATAGTCGTAGTGATATTACACGCTGCCCTTGTTGTATCGTCATGCTGCTTGTGTTGTTCAATAAAATACGTGTGCACTCGTACCATACCGTGTTGTGTTGGTTTTTCGTTTCCTCGTTAGCTCCTTTGAACGTTAATAATAACCCTGTTAATGACCTCTGCGTAGGGGTCACTACGTTAGGGTCAGGGTCCTGGTTCACTGCAATCGACAGAAGGTTAGGGTTACACAGCCGTCAACAGGTTGGGGTTAGAGTTAGGGTTAGCACCAGTCGCCAGGAGGCACTCAGGCTACCCAGAAGGTTGTGCGGCTGCGCGCGCAACCGGAAACGGAAGTCAATCGTGGACGTGCCTCGAATTTTGATGTGTCAGAAGAGCACTATAACTACTGTTACGTATACACGACACCTGTCCATGTCTATTGTTCGTGGCTTCTTACAAAAGCCTGCTGGCCGTGCACTTGCACAGACTACGTGGCTGTTCTCTCGTTTCGGAAGGTTCACCCGCCATTACGTAGACAGTGAAACGTGGATTGCGAGTAAAATATATGTGATCTTGGGAATGCGAATTAATTTAGAAGCCTAGTTGCCGAGCACGGCAGCATTGCAGTTATGTTTTTTTTGTAAGTGGTGGCAATACAAATTAATTAATAGTTGCTGACAAAACGCGTAAAACTGCAATCACTTGGATATAAATTCAGGGATATCAGGTTGGGGATTTTTTTATATAACGAGCCATGTTAATTTAACGAAGTTCCTACTCGCACCTAGGTGATGTATATTTCATTATAATATAAATTACATGACTATTTTGAGTATTATAACAGTCCATGGGTTGTCTATCATCAAGTGTCAGCGGGTCTTTAAGGGGCCGTCCACAATGGTCGACAAATTCGTACAAAACGTACTAAGGGGGATGTCAAGACCAGCACATTAATTTAAATAAATGTCAGTCGCATGCGAAATAAGACCACTGTCGTGCAGCGCCACGCAGTGAACTATTACGGAACTATTATTGTTTTAATTGCGTAACCGTTCATTGTGTGGCATCGTCACATTGATGTTGCTCACATTGTCAAATATCTACACTTGAAAGTGATAATTCATGGAGGGTGTGATAATTAGTACGCTTTGTACAAATAGGTAATCGTCGACAATTTTGAACGACCCCTAATGCTGCGTCACAGTGCGCTTGGGTTTACTAGTTCACGACATGTAAATATTGTTCACGATACCTCTGCTTAGAGACAACCTCCTCGCTGAACTTGTTGCCAAAGCTCTGTTGAACGCCAACGTTTGCCCAAACAACCTAGCACTGCCTCGGCTTCCCTGGACAGCTGTTGTCACGACAGCAGACACCATTCTGGACAATATATGGCCGCTCCAGTGGACTGGAGTTGACAACGCCTACGTGGAGTAGTGACCCGTCTCGAGTACATGGTTGAGTGAACGCATTCAGTGGTGTATATAGGCCCAGTGGAGTAGTGACCCGTCTCGAGTGCATGGTTGAGTGAACGCATTCAGTGGTGTATATAGGCCCAGTGGAGTAGTGACCCGTCTCGAGTACATGGTTGAGTGAACGCATTCAGTGGTGTATATAGGCCCAGTGGAGTAGTGACCCGTCTCGAGTACATGGTTGAGTGAACGCATTCAGTGGTGTATATAGGCCCAGTGGAGTAGTGACCCGTCTCGAGTACATGGTTGAGTGAACGCATTCAGTGGTGTATATAGGCCCAGTGGAGTAGTGACCCGTCTCGAGTACATGGTTGAGTGAACGCATTCAGTGGTGTATATAGGCCCAGTGGAGTAGTGACCCGTCTCGAGTACATGGTTGAGTGAACGCATTCAGTGGCGTATATAGGCCCAGTGGAGTAGTGACCCGTCTCGAGTACATGGTTGAGTGAACGCATTCAGTGGTGTATATAGGCCCAGTGGAGTAGTCACCCGTCTCGAGTACATGGTTGAGTGAACGCATTCAGTGGTGTATATAGGCCCAGTGGAGTAGTGACCCGTCTCGAGTACATGGTTGAGTGAACGCATTCAGTGGTGTATATAGGCCCAGTGGAGTAGTGACCCGTCTCGAGTAAATGGTTGAGTGAACGCATTCAGTGGCGTATATAAGCCCAGTGGAGTAGTGACCCGTCTCGAGTACATGGTTGAGTGAACGCATTCAGTGGTGTATATAGGCCCAGTGGAGTAGTCACCCGTCTCGAGTACATGGTTGAGTGAACGCATTCAGTGGTGTATATAGGCCCAGTGGAGTAGTGACCCGTCTCGAGTACATGGTTGAGTGAACGCATTCAGTGGTGTATATAGGCCCAGTGGAGTAGTGACCCGTCTCGAGTACATGGTTGAGTGAACGCATTCAGTGGTGTATATAGGCCCAGTGGAGTAGTCACCCGTCTCGAGTACATGGTTGAGTGAACGCATTCCGTGGCGTATATAGGCCCAGTGGAGTAGTGACCCTTCTCGAGTGCATGGCTCAGTGAACGCATTCAGAGGCGTATATAGGCCCAGTGGAGTAGTGACCCGTCTCGAGTACATGGTTGAGTGAACGCATTCAGTGGTGTATATAGGCCCAGTGGAGTAGTGACCCGTCTCGAGTACATGGTTGAGTGAACGCATTCAGTGGTGTATATAGGCCCAGTGGAGTAGTGACCCGTCTCGAGTACATGGTTGAGTGAACGCATTCAGTGGTGTATATAGGCCCAGTGGAGTAGTCACCCGTCTCGAGTACATGGTTGAGTGAACGCATTCAGTGGTGTATATAGGCCCAGTGGAGTAGTGACCCTTCTCGAGTGCATGGCTCAGTGAACGCATTCAGTGGTGTATATAGGCCCAGTGGAGTAGTGACCCGTCTCGAGTACATGGTTGAGTGAACGCATTCAGTGGTGTATATAGGCCCAGTGGAGTAGTGACCCGTCTCGAGTACACTTTGTTGAGTGAACGCATTCAGTGGTGTATATAGGCCCAGTGGAGTAGTCACCCGTCTCGAGTACATGGTTGAGTGAACGCATTCAGTGGTGTATATAGGCCCAGTTGAGTAGTGACCCGTCTCGAGTACATGGTTGAGTGAACGCATTCAGTGGTGTATATAGGCCCAGTGGAGTAGTCACCCGTCTCGAGTACATGGTTGAGTGAACGCATTCAGTGGTGTATATAGGCCCAGTGGAGTAGTGACCCGTCTCGAGTACATGGTTGAGTGAACGCATTCAGTGGTGTATATAGGCCCAGTGGAGTAGTGACCCGTCTCGAGTACATGGTTGAGTGAACGCATTCCGTGGCGTATATAGGCCCAGTGGAGTAGTGACCCTTCTCGAGTGCATGGCTCAGTGAACGCATTCAGAGGCGTATATAGGCCCAGTGGAGTAGTGACCCGTCTCGAGTGCATGGTTGAGTGAACGCATTCAATGGCGTATATAGGCCCAGTGGAGTAGTGACCCGTCTCGAGTACATGGTTGAGTGAACGCATTCAGTGGTGTATATAGGCCCAGTGGAGTAGTGACCCGTCTCGAGTACATGGTTGAGTGAACGCATTCAGTGGCGTATATAGGCCCAGTGGAGTAGTGACCCTTCTCGAGTGCATGGCTCAGTGAACGCATTCAGAGGCGTATATAGGCCCAGTGGAGTAGTGACCCGTCTCGAGTGCATGGTTGAGTGAACGCATTCAATGGCGTATATAGGCCCAGTGGAGTAGTGACCCGTCTCGAGTACATGGTTGAGTGAACGCATTCAGTGGCGTATATAGGCCCAGTGGTGTAGTGACCCGTCTCGAGTGCATGGTTCAATGAACGCATTCAGTGGCGTATATAGGCCCAGTGGAGTAGTGACCCTTCTCGAGTGCATGGCTCAGTGGACGCATTCAGTGGCGTATATAGGCCCAGTGGAGTAGTCACCCATCTCGAGTACATGGTTGAGTGAACGCATTCAGTGTCATATATAGGCCCAGTGGAGTAGTGACCCGTCTCGAATGCATGGTTCAATGAACGCATTCAGTGGCGTATATAGGCCCAGTGGAGTAGTGACCCGTCTCGAGTATATGGTTGAGTGAACGCATTCAGTGGCGTATATAGGCCCAGTGGAGTAGTGACCCGTCTCGAGTGCATGGTTCAATGAACGCCTTCAGTGGCGTATATAGGCCCAGTGGAGTAGTGACCCGTCTCGAGTATATGGTTGAGTGAACGCATCCAGTGGCGTATATAGGCCCAGTGGCGTAGTGACCCGGGTCAGGGGATGCACTCGCACCCGACGCTGGATCTCGGGGTGTGGGGAGGGGGGCGCCAAATCGTTTGCGTGTAGTAGTAAGTTGTCATGCTGCGTATTTGTTATTAGCTACGTTATAAAGTAGTTCGCTAGGTTTCAATAGGCGGCGCTGGCAGTGTTATGGTCACGCGACTGAGGATTAGCATAATAATCTGTTTGTTTGGTTATATGTCCTGCGTGATGTCACCGATATTTGCTTCGAGAATCTAATATGTAGAGAACACCGGGGTTATTTGTTTTGTAGTAGTTTTCAGTTCAAGTCACTTTTTGTGAAAAGTATGTTAGATGCATTATTTATGTCAACGTATGCATTAAATGTATTATTCGTGTTAATAAAATATACCAAGCCATTGATATTCCATATTAAAGTTAGGTAGATATGTGAAGTTTCCCAGATGCGGTCGACTGTAACAACTAGCCCCTTAAGCGGGGCAAGTTGTTACATCATACAGCAAAGAACGCGTGGATCGCAAAGCAAGTGTCACTCGTACATATTACAGTTATTACATTAATTGGATTATACACACATAAACATCTTACACACAGTGTGCAGAACAATGTAGGTGTTCACAGCTTGATATATTAAGCTTTTAATTTTTAGTTACCAAAATTCCTCGAATTCTTGCATAAGAAACAATAGAAACACACACGCACTCACGCACACGCACACGGACATCCACATTTCAATTAGTCGGGCATTATTAATTTTATAATTGCTCAAATAGGGATGTGCCATACAATTTTTACAAGATTGCCATCCAAGACAAAACACCCAAATGGCAAGTGGACAAGGAAGCCATTGGCTTATCGAGAGTCCAATAATGTTTCATCTATGTGTAACCCGCCATTCTGAGATATGTGTTAATTTTGTTTGGCGCTGCTAGCGTTTACTGCCCTTGTTTTAAACCAGTAGGGGACACCGGGGCACAGTGGATCTCGGGGCATAGTGAATAAGAGGCTATATTTAGAGATTCATTCCATGATGATAATATCACCAGTTTGACGCCAACAGATAATACATTCAGCCATTTTTGGATTGAAAGCAGCGGCTACTGGCAGCGCATAAAAGGAGAGCTAAAGTAGGTATTTCAGCCACCAAAGTAAATGTGTCATACTTGATGACAATTGCCATATGTTGAGGATACTGAAGGATACAAAATGAATGCCATATCCACTAAATAATGCCAACTACTGACAAAGTAAATAGCATGTGCACGATAATCGAAAATTCGTTATATTCCATAATATAGATGGTCTTATGTTGATTAACCATGCTTGGGGCACAGTGGATCGGAGCGGGGTGGCTAATTCTTTGGACCCCTAATTTGTTTTAATTGTTTATGTTATTATTATTATTAACTCACCGGCTTAATGTAGGCATACCATGAACAGAAAATGAATAACCACTTTGCAATAAGTTAACTTAAAATATCTTGATTTATTGTAGGTTTTTATTTTTTACATAATTAATACTCGCCGGTTTTCTACATACTAAAACGATAGGCATTATATCTTTATGATTGCAATTTTAATATGGTTCGAAACAGGAAAAAAGAACGTGACATCGGAAATATATAAAATGTGTGACATAACGTTTTCTACACTGCGTCGTTAGGTAGAAAAAGTAATGGCAGCCGGAGATAACAGGGACATCAGACATGAACCATAAAATAGCAGTCGTCAAGTGTCCAATGCAGAAGAGGAGGGAATATTTTATTAAAGCCTCTAAAATCAAAATGCAATAAGGCCTCAGCTCAAATGATGCCAGAAAGCTCGCGTATCAGTTTGCGCAATTCAACAAGAAAATATGTCCTGAATCTTGGTCAGAGCACGAATCTGCTGGCGAGGATTGGTTATCAGGTTTCATGATGCGTTTCCTGTCCTTGCATCGACCAGAGGCAACCAGCCTATCTAAAGCAAACAGTTTCAACAAGCATAATGAAATTGCATGTTTCGATATTGTGATCCAAAGACACAATTTGGTCCAGCAGATATATTTAATGCAGATGAAACTGGTTGTACTACTTTGATCCAAAGACATTGGCAATTCCAAAATATTGGCAATTCCAAAATCATGTCTCGCCGAAATGAGAAACAAGTTGGCAAAATAACATCCGGTGAACTGTTGGTGTAGTCCATGCGTCTAGATGGATGAAAGCAGAGAACTTTTATATTTATGAAGCATTTCATAAAAAAACACAACGTGTTCAAAGACGCAGCCTGTTCTTCTGCTTCTAGATAACCACGACAGCTACATTTCTGTCGAAACCCTATATATTGCCATATAAAATGGGGTGACATTGCCGCCATAAGTTGCAGCCGTTGATAGATCAGTGTACCGCCCATTCAAGGCTTACTGCAGTGCTGCTGCAAGTGCCTTCACGGTTAATCAACAAGGGAAACAACTCACAATCTAAGAGATTGCTCAGATTGTTGGCAATGAGATTCCACTTACGTTCACAGCAAGGAATATTACTTCGTGCTTCAAAGTCGCTGGAATATGGCCTTTTGATAGACATGTTTTCGGCGAGGACAAATTTCTATCTTCTTACGTGACCGGTCGTCCTGACCCCGCAACCGAAGCGGCTGCATCTCGACCTGATGCGACTACACCTCGACCTGATGCGGCTACACCTCGACCTGATGCGGCTACACCTCGACCTGATGCGGCTACACCTCGACCTGATGCGGCTGCACCTCGACCTGATGCGGCTACACCTCGACCTGATGCGGCTACACCTCGACTTGATGCGGCTACACCTCGACTTGATGCGGCTACACCTCGACCTGATGCGGCTACACCTCGACCTGATGCGGCTACACCTCGACTTGATGCGGCTACACCTCGACCTGGTGCGGCTACACCTCGACCTGATGCGGCTGCACCTCTACCTGATGCGGCTACACCTCTACCTGATGCGGCTACACCTCGACCTGGTGCGGCTACACCTCGACTTGATGCGGCTACACCTCGACCTGATGCGGCTACACCTCGACCTGATGCGGCTGCACCTCGACTTGATGCGGCTACACCTCGACCTGGTGGCCACAAGAATGCAGAGGTAATCTTCCCGAAAGCACCTGCCCGGAAAACACAAGGGGCAGAAGAAAAGCTGAAACTAAAATATTAACAGATACACCAATGAAGGATGACATCCAACATGTAATAGAGCAAATAAATGCAAAGAGAAAGACAGGAGCAAAGAGATGAAGTTGCAAGTCGGTTTGGTTAGCAAGAGAACAACTTCTAAACGTAAGTTGCCTTTGAATTATTCAGATACCAGATGAGGATATGTCACTTTGATGAACGCAACAACAATCAGAAGAACTGGAATACCTTGGCGTACCTGATCCAGGGAAGACCTTGGCGTACCTGATCCAGAGAAGACCTTGGCGTACATGATCCAGGAAAGACCTATGGAAGACCTTGGCGTACCTGATCCAGGGAAGACCTTGGCGTACATGATCCAGGGAAGACCTTGGCGTACCTGTTCCAGGGAAGACCTTGGCGTACATGATCCAGAGAAGACCTTGGCGTACCTGATCCCGGGAAGACCTTGGCGTACTTGATCCAGAGAAGACCTTGGCGTACATGATCCAGAGAAGACCTAGGCGTATCTGTTCCAGGGAAGACCTGATCACGAGAGAGGGTGGTATTGTTTTAACAACATTTGCTACTACAAAGTAAACAATGATAGTGTACATTGGTCAAAAACAAGGAAGTCGAAGAATGTTGAATGAGAAAATGAATATGAGGTGAAATTCTTGTGTCGTGAGAAACCCAAACATTTCATATTAACGTTCCCCACTGTTAATGATGTCTTAGATGTTGTGTTTGAAGACATTGGGGGGAAACTACCAAAGTCAACACACAACGGGGTCACTCTTAGAGCAGCACTCCACATTTCTGATTGACAACATTGACATCCTGCGTTAGTTCATGCATATGAGAAACCAGTAGAGTGAAATTGACAAATGTCGCTCTCCCCGGAGTGGCACAAAGAGAGCAACAGACAATGGCTACGGCGATAAGTTGTTGTAATTAAATGTCGCTCTCCCCGGAGTGGCACAAAGAGAGCAATAGACAATGCCTACGGCGATAAGTTGTTCTAATTAAATGTCGCTCTCCCCGGAGTGGCACAAAGAGAGCAAAAGACAATGGCTACGGCGATAAGTTGTTGTAATTAAATGTCGCTCTCCCCGGAGTGGCACAAAGAGAGCAACAGACAATGCCTACGGCGATAAGATGTTGTAATTAAATGTCGCTCTCCCCGGAGTGGCACAAAGAGAGCAACAGACAATGCCTACGGCGATAAGTTGTTGTAATTAAATGTCGAGTTATTTTAAATGGTTCTACGATGAGTTGTTCTAATTAAATGTCGAGTTATTCTAAATGGTTCTACGACAAGTTGTTCTAATTAAACACCAAATAGCAGGTTAGCACCTGTGGTATTTGTATCTAGACCTCTAACCAGCAATACTCCATGACAGACTTAGTACGAATAACATACATAGCTTTATAGTCTTTTTAAACCAGCAATACTCCATGACAGACTTAGTACGAATAACATACATAGCTTTATAGTCTTTTTAAACACTGTGTTTCTAGGTTGGAAACACAATCAAATGAACCCTAAGTTCCAATAACACTGTATCAACTCCATCAACACACACACACACACACACACACACACACACACACACACACACACACACACACACACACACACACACACACACACACACACACACACACACACACACACACACACACACACACACACACACACACACACACACACACACACACACACACACACACACACACACACTCCCAACTGTGTGTATGAGCACCGGCTCAGTGCAACCAAATCCTGCATTTTACAGGGTGTCATCTGCACTTGTAAATGAACAAGCAATCAAAATATAATACTGCAAGGCATTGCACAAACAAGACTACCGTTAATTTGTATACATCCAATTATCAGTTATAAATGAATAATGGCGTCACCAGAAATATACTAAGATATCAATTTAAAAGATCCAACCAAACACTTGATCCCTGTTTAAACGTTACTATCTAGTGTGGCCCCAGCTTGCTATCAAGCACTTGTCCCTTGGGAATATTTCACACACCCTACCCACCCAGTGCCACAGGGTGATTAATCAAGACAACGTCAAAGAGAGGGAGAGTGCCCCAGTCTGATTCTGGCTTAACTGCACTTAATGTTATATAATTACGGTACATGCACAGTCCCTGCATACTGTATTTTGTCGATCATAATACATTAACTATTCAACAGCACTAAACATGAATAAACTTAACTTTCTAACCTGTTCTACCAGTTCAAAATGTCATTAAGCCCAAGCTGCTAACATATAGCTGGTGGGAACATTCCTCCCTAAGGTCCAGACAGTTCAGTTGCTCCCCATCTTTTTAGCACATCAATAATCAAAATCAGTATTAAGTAATTATAACTAAACATTTACATAGAAAGATGGACAATTCTCTAGTAGACATAATGGTACCATTATAAATTTAAAGCTAATGCTCATTTTCTAAGGTATAACATAGTATTTAGAAACTTACCAAAACAGGATTGTTGTTCTCCTGTTGACAGTGGGATCAAGCCGGTCCATTGGGACACAGCCCCTCCCCTGACCACACGTGACCCCTGTCTCTTGTTGACAGTGGGATCAAGCCTGGTCCATTGGGAAACAGCCTCTCCCCTGACCACACCTGACCCCTGTCTCTTGTTGACAGTGGGATCAAGCCTGGCCCACTGGGACACAGCCCCTCCCCTGAACACATGTGACCCCTGTCTCTTGTTGACAGTGGGATCAAGACTGGCCCACTGGGACACAGCCCCTCCCCTAACCACACGTGACCCCTGACTCTTGTTGACAGTGGGATCAAGCCTGGCCCACTGGGACACAGGCCATCCCCTGACCACACGTGACCCATGTCTCTTGTTGACAGAGGGATCACGCCTGGCCCACTGGGACACAGCCCCTCCCCTGACCACACATGACCACTCTCTCTTGTTGTCAGTGAGATCAAGCCTGGCCCACTGGGACACAGCCCCTCCCCTGAACACACGTGACCCCTCTCTCTTGTTGACAGTGAGATCAAGCCTGGCCCACTGGGACACAGCCCCTCCCCTGAACACACGTGACCCCTGTCTCTTGTTGTCAGTGAGATCAAGCCTGGCCCACTGGGACACAACCCATCCCCCTGACCACACGTGACCCCTCTCTCTTGTTGACAGTGGGATCAAGCCTGGCCCACTGGGACACAGCCCATCCCCTGACCACACGTGACCCCTGTCTCTTGTTGACAGTGGGATCAAGCCTGGCCCACTGGGACACAGCCCCTCCCCCTGACCAAACATGACCTCTCTCTCTTGTTGACAGTGGGATCAAGCCTGGCCCACTGGGACACAGCCCCTCCCCCTGACCAAACATGACCCCTGTCTCTTATTGACAGTGGGATGAAGCCAGGCCCACTGGGACACAACCTCTCCCCTTGACCTCACGTGACCCCTGTCTCTTGGATAAATTTATATTTAATTAAACAACTTATTTTTTCAGTAATATGACCAGCAACCTACATAGTAGATGCAATTAACTATAGGAGAACTAGTTATAATAATAATAATAATAACTAATTAACTAGATTCTCCATAGAATGCATTAGATTAAACAGGGTGCTGCCACATGGTGGCAAGTAATGACACCATCAACCCTGGTCTCCTCTTGTATACTCGCGTGACCCTTGCTGGGTGACCGGTGGGGTGACTGGTGGGTGACTGGTGGGGCGACTGGTGGGGCAACTAAACTTCAGTCTTTTCCAAACAGTGTACACAATAAATGTCACACTGAAGAAATGGGGCACAACTCTCAACATTAATAAAGAACCCAAACCATACTTAATTAGTCAGAAATTTGATAGGGCAAATATAAATTACTAATTGTTCAGTGTCCCTGCCGGTTACATACCCACATGATTAAATAGTTGCTATCTCATGAACAACTGAACAAATATAACCAAACGTTTGTAATAGTGATCTGCATATGATTATTGTTAGCTGTTGTTGCCTGCGACTGCAACCAGCTGTCTGTAACATGGAGCCTACCTTTGAGCTCAGCTCAGCTCCTAGGGTTGACATAGCTTCACTCAATTCGCCAAACGATGGTTGTACCGATACCTCTGTCATCCGAAGAGAAGCAGATTTGCTCATACAATATTTACATGCCAATACAGTTCTAACCGAGGAATTTGATAACATTTTTAAAAGTTACAGATACTTGTGAAAATTAATTATTTTATGGCATGCTTTTGATTTTAGTTGACACTAAAAATAGATATCAAGCTGAAGCTATATTAAATTTCTCTACATCTCCCCATTAACAGTTACATGTACACACGAGCAAAATATAGATTCTTAGATCTAATGGCCCCAGAGATCCATTTGCCTGCAAGATGCCAGCCCCAAATGTTTACTTTAAACAGAGATTTACAGAAACCAAGATTAGCCATCAACTTATCACCCTACCGGAGAACATTCTATTGTCAAGGCCTTCCCTCCAATTCACAAGTGCCTGAATGACCAGCCCACCCCAGTTGGTACAGTGCATTTGTGTCCGTGATGTTTTCCCTCCCTGTCACACACTCCTTAGCCTGATCTCTCTCAGGCTAGTGGTTCTGAAAACACCTGGATAGCATGGCTGTGAACTGTCCAATAATATCAACTGTTAAACGAGCACTTAATGGAGAGTTAATGGCTGTGAACTATCCAATAATATCAACTGTTAAACGAGCAATTAATGGAGAGTTAATTAGGAATTTGTCAGTTAAATTAAATTAATAATTTTTTAAAAGTTAATTAATTAAACTGAATTAAATTAACCTTTCCGAAAAAAGTTAATTAATTAAATTAAATTAATTGAGTTAATTCAATTAACAATTGAAATTAATCCATTCCTGGCGTTGAGTCTATAGCTGTGGCGGTAGAACTACCACCTTTTATTATTTTTTTACATAATCCCTTTTCAACCCAAACCTACTGTCACATTTGTATTGTCAACGTTACACAAAATAAAATATTTCCTATTTTTTTATCCAGATATACTACCAAACCACAATTTCACCTAAAAAACAACAAAAAAGGAATTAAGTAAATACACCCTAAATAAAAAATTAAACTATGAGGGGGGACCCCCTTCCACAATTCCTCCTCGCAACTGTGGCTCAAGACCCCTTGTGCTAGATTTTTATCTACACCATCACATAATGACCAGACCGTGGAAGTCGCAGCTGTCACAGACCGTGGAAGTCGCAGCTGTCACAGACCGTGCAGGTCCCACCTGTCACAGCCCAAAGGACAGACGAGTAGAACATCCTCATTGCACAAACTACAAGACAGGTGAAATGGTGCCAAAGACAGGTAAGAGTAAATGTCAAGCAAAAGATGGATACACTATGTAACTGACACAGTTGCAATAAATTATAAATCTTTTTAAAAAACATTTTTTTACCAAATAAAAAACCTTCACGGTAATAAAATCCACCACTTTACACATGCAGACGATTAATATCTTTGTCACTAAATATATTAATTCACAGAGATCTCGCAGCGGGTTCTTGTAGAACGTTTAGAAAGTAGAAGAACCGGCAGCAAGATAGTGTTGTGAATTATCACATTTATTGACGAAAATATCTGTATGTGTAAAGTCGTGGATTTGATTACCGTGAAGGTTTTTTATTTGGCTAAAATATGATTTTTTTAAGAATTAAAACTTGCAGAAAACGTGTCAGTGGCACATTAGACCATGCCAGTTGTTCAATAGAATGCATGAGTCAGAGAAAACAGACACAAACCATTTCACAGATACAAGACGTCTACGCCACTTGGTCAAAAGACAAGAACCACTTCACCGAATCAAAGGAGATGTAATATCATTTGGGAAAACAAATATGTGACGTTTTAGAAGCTATCTACAGAAACCATTTATACAGTCTATTATCGTTGCTCAAAAACTGATCAAGCTACTTCAGTACGACTTTACACATACAGAAGACGATATGAACAAACGAGACATAGACGAAAGTGGGACGCCACACATTGCAGACTAAGGGAATGTATCCCTATCACATCGAAGAAACCAGTTGGACACGAACTCAGCCGACACTCACTGGTGCGGCTCAGTCGAATAAGAACAGGATATGGGAAGTTCAAACACAATATGAACCAGACGTGGCTAGCACCATCAGCTTCGTGTGAGTGCTGTGCCTAAAGGCAGACCGCACTCCACATCACCAGTGAGTGTCCGCTGCTCAAATGTAAGGGGGACCTGGTCAGGCTTGACGGGCCAGCACATGCCTGGCTTCGGGACCTACAATACGACACGTGATTGACCCCCCTTAAATCATACGCAAGAAGTACGAGTTCAGTAATGAGGCTCTGGTGATCAATCATACATGCGATACATGCAAAGAATCGTGGCGAGACTAGGTGAAATAATAACTGGACACGCTGCAACAAACAAGGAGAAAAATAACATTGTGTCAGTCACTGATATTCATATGAACACTTGTGATGGCCTTGATGGCTGTGTGAACAATAACAACTGGACACGCTTCAACAAACCAGGAGAACAATGACATTGTGACAGTCACAGAGATTCACAGGAACACTTGTGATGGCCTTGATGGCTATGTGAACAATAACAACTGGACACGCTGCAACAAACAAGGAGAAAAATGACATTGTGACAGTCACAGAGATTCACAGGAACACTTGTGATGGCCTTGATGGCTGTGTGAACAATAACAACTGGACACTATGCAACAAAAAAGGAGAACAATGACATTGTGACAGTCACAGAGATTCATAGGAACAATTGTGATGACCTTGATGGCTGTGTGAACAATAACAACTGGACACTATGCAACAAACAAGGAGAACAATGACATTGTGACTGTCATATAGATTCACAGGAACACTTGTGATGGCCTTGATGGCTGTGTGAACAAAAACAACTGGACACTGTGCAACAAACAAGGAGAACAATGACATTGTGACAGTCATAGAGATTCACAGGAACACTTGTGATGGCCTTGATTTCTGTGTGAACAATAACAACTGGACACGCTGCAACAAACAAGGAGAACAATGACATTGTGACAGTCATGTAGATTCACAGGAACATTTGTGATGGCCTTGGTGACTGTGTGAGCAATATTGTGTTATTCTTGATTTGCAAACGTGGAAGTTCTTTTGACAAGTAGATCAAATTGCTGGTCTCCGATTAGTTGTGTATGTGAAGCTCGATTTGTGAAAGCAATACAAACTGACTGTACGAGATGATCACCAGAGCAGCATGTTGATGACTAAATATACTGGTACCAAACTCAGAACTTGGACGACTGATTCAATGATTGCATGCACACACGCATGCGCGCACTCACCCACACACACACCCACACACATGTTCAGCATCAAATACAAGTGACTGATTCAATGAATGCACACTCGCACGCCGCAGGCATATACATTTATATATATATATATCGAAGTTTCGTCGAAGTTTAAACATGTTCGTTAAAAATCAAGTACACATCCACCCACCTTATTTTAAATAATATTGCACTAATAATTTTGGATAATTTTTTTAACTGTAGTTTTTTCACAAAGTACAGATTGTGATAAACCTTAACAGTTGGATAGAAGGATACCTTACTACCTGTAAATCACGATTAAAATGTAACTATATCTGTAATGTATTCATTTTAAAGTGTCTCAATCCTAAATGTTAAAATGTCACGACCATTTTGTACTATGGATTTATACTTGATGCATATCTTGAAGAAAGGGCAAAAAAATATTGATTATTAAAATTTCCATTACAAAATAGAGCCGAATTGTCTGGATTTTCACTAACACGTCACTTTCAAATGATCACACTTGCTCATTAACAATGTTGTATATGTAGATATGAATAGTTTGATTCATAATTGATAATGTATCTATGGCAGAGTGAAAAATGCCATTCCTGATATTACGATTATATTGATGCCATTAGGTATTTTTGACATAATTATAAGCAATATTAAATCACTAGTCTGACCGTACATTGTATTTGGTGCCTAGATTTGTACTTGTCACTTGTAATTTTAATTTTAATTTTTTGTTGTATAATAATAATTAGTTTTGTAATAAAATGTCTGGATGCACAATAAAATGTGTGTAATAAATGTAGATATTTTTGCGATACCTTGTTTTATTGTAGCCTAGTAGGTTCCTCACAGACAAATATTACACAAATTCCAGTTTTGCTTTTAAAAAAATGTAAAAAAATTACAATTTGAAGCAGTCTGCACTTGAAGTGCCCTATTCCCTATATAATGGTACCACTGAATGTTTTGTATGACATGAATAGGTGTCCCAGTTTCAGTTTTAATATGTACGAATCCACCTCACACTATTTTCAGCACAGTGAAGTTAATGCTGCTGTTATATCCTAGTCCAGGGAGAACGACAGACTGTCCAGAAGCCCTCAATACAATGAATAATCAGCATTAATTTAGCCCTGGTTGTTATTGTTAAGCATTAGTTGTGGAGTTGTACTTAAATTCCTGCCACATCTCGCCCACATCTCTGCTTTCGTCTGTAGATGGAGCAATGCAAATAATTTACCTATGGAATTTCATGGATCACCCATAGACCTTACAAATAGGCGTTTTAGAGATGTTTTCATTTGATATAATATTCATAGTTAGATGGATTTGTACTTGATGCTTACATTTTTATCATAGCAAAACATCCGGAAACAATAGAAATAGTGTATAAAGGGTTTCAGGACAAAATGCGATAAACATCGATACGGGCGACATTTCTGAATGGGTGAAATTTCATATTTGAAATTTGCAATAAATTATGAGATGTCAGCTACAATTTGCTTTGATGTTGTATTCTTAAGATATTCCAATATCAAGTATACAAGTTTCCGTTTACACTATGAGGATGAAAGACAATAAGTTATTTCTAAAAAAGAAACCGGATTTTTCGCATTTTGCCCTGAAAATCTTCACGTAATTTCTAAAGCATACATTTCTCTTAAAATCAGACATAACTATTTAAGCACCCAAATACCTATTTAGACACTGCGTACCACAAAACAATAAATACGTAAAAATTGCCGCGATTTAATGAGAGTGGCGCCACGTGGTGGCAAATGGTTCAACCAACGTCAAAGCCGGAATCATCAGATGAACAAAGTAAGGAAATTAATAGTATATTACATATTGATGTGATGCCTACCGTTTAAATAACATATTTTTTTCAAACCTGGTTTTAAATAAATCCACACTGGTATGATTACAATAATGACCAGATTGATAGCACTATACATTAACGCGTATCAACGATTCGCCCAAAACTATTAAATATAAAAAAAATATATGTATAGGTCTCGTTGACCTATACATATCATATGTTCATATCAACAAAAAGCAAAACAACAAATGCATCCTTAGCTTTCCTATGGGTTAATGAATGTTACAAAGCAAAACAATATTTACAATTGGGTGCCATCTGCTTTAGCGAGGCAGAGCTCTACTCAGGGAAGCCTTTGTTCAGGTTAGCTGAAGTTTACTGGCACCTGCCAATATTCCAAGGACCCCTAGAGTCGGGTGCAAGTAACATAATCAGCGTCCGCGTCTAACCCAAGGCTATGGATTTAATAATATAAATAAGGGGGGTTAGGGATGGTCGGGGCGACTACCGGACAAACACTGGGAGACGAGGGTCATTCCCGTCACAAACTTACCACGGAGCGCCCTGCGAGAACACAGGATATCGCAGTACGCAGCGAAAGCCTTGAAGGTTAGTAACTTGGTTGCTTAAATCAGCCGCCACCGTCTCAGCATATCGCTGAGATATTATATATCCGAATCTGTGAATACCACTCTTGCCCGAATACATTCAGAAGCTCGTGTGCATCTACAAGCCAGCCAGATGTCTTCGCTCTGCTGACTCTAAACCCTCGTGGTCCCGAGATCACGCAGCAGAGCCGGTGATTGTTCATTTATCTAAACAGCGGCAAAGGTGTGGAACGTTCTGTCGTCCAGTGTTACCTACAAAACGTCACTGAACTCCTTTACATCAGCATTGAAAACACACCTATTTTTTTGCTTTATAAGTATAATTCACTGCCAAAACTTTTTACCGTAACTTATTGATATTTCATCTCCGTTTATTTATTTATCTTATGCTTTTTGGCTTAACTTATTGATGTGTACGTTTGTCTCCTTTTATTTACTATAATTTGTTTAACGTAATTTATTTTATAATATGATATTATATGTAATTTTAACTATGATATAAAAAGTATTGTTTTTATTACAACGTATTATTTTTAATATATTTTCTGTATATTTATGTAAAACGCAGTGAACTGCATTGGATGTGACGCTATATAAAAATAAATATTATTATTATTACCACAGATCGGTGTACGGTTGCTGAATAAGCCGTCACCGTCTCAGCATATCGCTGAGATACTGTAGAAACGAATGTGTGATAACCAGAGTTCGGGGTACGGTTGCTGAATAAGCCGCCGCCGTTTCAGCATATTGCTGAGATATTGTATACCCGAATGTGTGATTACCATAGTTCGGGGTACGGTTGGTGAATAAGCTGCCGCTGTCTTAGCATATCGCTGAGATATTATAGAATCTGTGATTATCACAGGTCGGTGTCGGATATTCTATATTTGGATATCCCATTTGAAAGAACACACACGGGCTACGTTTACCTGCTGGTTGAGATACAATCAAAATTACACTTTTAGTGAGAAGTTAATTATCTGGTGGAAGCGAAACATTGGTGAAATGTCAATACAGGGTTATAACGCCACAGTGAGCGATAATGTTTATCATGGTGACATGGATGAGAGTCAATGTCAGGACAGCGAGGTGCTGTTACGATTCCACTATAGGGAGCGTAGGCAGTCCATTACCAGGCCAAGAGTGGACATGTATATTCAAAAGACTAGTGCAGCAGAGAAGGAGCAGGCATTAGTAACTCTGAGTGATAGAAAGGCTAATCTAGGCGAGAGATTGTCAAAAAATAAAATGGCAACGGTATCAGTTGAGATTGGAGAAGGATCAAGTACAGCACGAAAGGATAGAGCACGAGACACAACGAGATCGACAAGGACGCGATCCTCGACGTGCCAACCGACGATGGTAGCGGAAAGAACCGCGGATTCCGCGTGAACCACTCGTCCGTGTTGACGTACGTGCAGGAACGCGCCGCCCTCACCTATTTCTACGCCAAGCCGTGGTGCTCGATGATGGGGTGAGCACTGGACCGGTGGACGTGTAGAAAAAGACCATGCACTGAGGAAGACCTTCATAAGTCACGATGGACACGCGATGCTATGTCACGCGTCGGTGATGATCGATCCACCTCCCGAAAAAGATCACGTGGTGTTACGGAGAATGGCAGAGCGCGTACTCTGAGTTGAATTTACCCGACGTGCAGTTCGATGAAGTGTTACCGAGCGCATCCTTGTTCCATCCAAAACGAGAAATCTAGTGATCATCGATGATCTCATGGCGGAGACGGACGAACGGGTGACGAAACACATCCGTACTCTATATCGTACATAACCTCTTAACTAAGAACAAGGAGAGTCGTACCATAAGTCTGAATTCTCAATACATGGTGGTGTTCAAGAATCCTCGCGACACGTCACAGATAACGAACTTGGCACGTCAGATATATCCGGGTCGCATCAAATTCGTGCAAGAGGCCTTCAATGACCCTACGGCGGTACCGTACAGTTATCTATTGATCGACCTCAAACAGGAGACACCCGAGGATCTCCGTCTACGCACGGCCATATTTCCGGACCATGGTGGTCAGTACGTATAATTGCCGAACGTGTAAAAAGAGCTAACGTAGGGTACGACTCGATGTCTGCGCTCGTGAAGAGACACATTATGTATACAGACACTGGCTAGATGCAAGAGCAACAAATTGAAAGACGCCATCATCGCCAACGCCGACGCCGATCTCCTTTGCACCCTAGCCGAGTGTGCCTACCACATCTTTAAAAAGAACGTTCCGTTGACTGACGCACAGAAGAGACGGTTGACGAAATGCAAAACAAAATTGCGTGAGTTGGTTCGGAGACGACTACCCGGTCTGAGACAACTACCCGGTCGGAGACAACTACCCGGTCGGAGACGACTACCCGTTGCAAGGAGGAGACATATACTACAACAGACCGGTGGTTTCCTAACGGCCTTCCTAGCGCCGTTCGCTAGCTCGTTCTTTTTCCCCATGATCAGACAGTTGCTCAATTAGATGGAACACGCACGGAAAATGGTTTTGGTAGATCCGCGGGTATTGGAAACACATCGCTCACCACCGCCGTAATCGACGGACACCCTAGGTAAGGTCGGGCAAGGACTCGATACCGAGATGTCCGCCATCATCGATAGAAAGGATCTCAACGACGGGGACAAGGTAACGTTGTATAATCAGGTCTTGCAACGATACAATGTCTTGAGTGATAAGCGCGACAAAAACCGACTCGCGTGGTCCTGATGAAAGACGAGTCGGTACCAGCAGCAACCCCAGCAGCCAGGAACATCGAGGCTGATGACATAGTGGCTACCGTTCCCAAGGTCATGCAGGTCAAGGCCAGACAATTGATGGATCGTCTCAAAAAAGATATCGCGTGGACCGAGCGAGGTGAATTGATACACGATGGTGAACCGGTACGTGGAAGTAACGTGGTGGATCTCGTGAACGATCCGTTGCGAAAGAGGAAAAAGAGTGATCCTACGGGATGGCAACCGTTTACGCAACAACTCAGGGCCATCAATCTACCCTTGGGGTGGGTCGGTAACGTCGACAGGAGATCTTACATACAACAGACTATGGCTAGTGCCAGCACTGTTCGTCCTACTCCCCCACGTACACCCACAACACCGCGATGGACACCCCTCGCTCGTCGACAACGACGACAAGTGAACCAGCCGAAAGGTTCCCACACGCCCACACGTCGTAAGTCTCCGTCGTTGGACCGTTGGGAACCCTGTTAAAGGAAATGCGATACGCGACGACGAGTTAGTGAGTGATAAAGAGGAAAAAGTCACGAGATCCACCACGTCAACCGTCAATGCTCATTCTACCTCCGCCACATCAATCAAATCAGCTGGGTTTTTTTTAACCAAACCCACAGAGGAACGCGTAGTCAATGCCATCGAAGCATCGCGGCTTGACTACTGCAATGCACTCTTACACGGCACGTCTGTGGTTAACATTGCGCGTTTGCAACGAATACACAATTCGGCTGCCAGATTGATTCTGCGTCGTCCACGTAGCGACAGTGCCAGGCCCCTGTTACAAGAACGTCACTGGCTGCCCGTGGCACGCAGAGTCGATTTCAAGATACTGGTACTTACATATAAAGCCATGCACGATGAAGCGCCAGTGTATCTGTGTGAACTCGTGCGCCCGTATCAACCGGCAAGAGCACTGCGCTCTGCCAGCAGTAACAGTTTGGAAGTGAAGCGCACTCGTACCAAGGCTGGGGGCGGCTCGTTCGCAGTGGCTGCGACGTCTCTGTGGAACACTTTACCAAACTTTATTAAAACCTGTGACACTCTCGCCAGCTTCAAATGTCGACTAAAGACACATTTGTTTCGTATCGCGTATTAGCGTATATTGCAGATGAACATTGTCATCTACTCATAGCAGTTTAATTATGACTATTCCAGTAATCTTATTCATGATATTTAACATTATTTCACTAATTGCTTTTTATCACTTAAACTATTACTTTATACAAATATTTTACTAAATTATGATATTATTTATTATTATTATTAATCATACATATACATTTATTTATTAGTATTACTGCTATAGTTTTTAATTATTATGCTATAGTAATTTTTTTTTAAATTCTTATTACTAGCAGCTAATATATTTAGTTAGCTATTTCCTTATGTAGCAATTCTACACTATTTTATTGCTGTATTTATTTTAAATAATTCTTATTACTAGTAGTATTTTAAATGCATTTATTTGTTATTTTGCAATTTTATATTATTTTGTGTATTTTAATATGTTGTGAAGCGCCACGAACAATTTTGTATCTGGCGCTATACCAAATAAAATATATTATTATTATTAAAGAACGATCCACAGGACACGCACCATTCCTTCGTCGTCGCGTTAATTAACGGTGCCATTTACACTGTTGGTGAATATATGGCCGCGTATGTGCTCGTGTTGACGCTGTTCAAGCTACGGTTCTAGTCGACTGTCGCTCTACAGTCATCGTCGTCACCGCAGTGGTCTGTGTTCTACTGTACGTCAGCTTACTCATCACTCGTCATAAAAAATCATGTTGCGTTGTCAACAATGCAACAACGGAATTCTATTTTTAGATGCCTTCGCGAATACTCACGAACAAGGAAGTGTATTATCAGATGGTCATCTTCGATAGATACGAACATAATGCCGAGTCACTTCACCCGATTCCAGAAAATACACGTTCAGATGTTTGTTTCGCTTTAAAACCTCAATCACACTAAATGTTTATGTGAATCATTTATGAAGTAGCATGAACATCACACTCAAACGAAATATGCGAATGTACATTTATTTTGGCACAAATACAAATAAAAATCTACGAACGGTGTCGGTGCCAGCCTCACCTCGGACTACAGGAATAAACAGGAGAGCAACAACAGTAACTCGTGTGGTTTTTACGTAGCTAAATATAAGGACACATCATATTAAATGTGTCAAACGTCTGCACAGTAAATTCAGAAATACAGTTGACCACGTGTTGCGTAGTAATATCGAATCAATTTTAAATACTCCGGAGTCGTCCGGCGTCGCGCGGGACAAAAATATGAAGCGCCATCCATGTCAGTGAAGCGCGCATGTGATTGGTCAGTCACCGCTCCGCGTCGCGCGGTTCGTGTCAGTGAAGCGCGCATGGGATTGGTCAACGGTCGCGACGGGCTTCCCTCACGGTCCCGAAATAGCCGTCCTGCGTTGCAGTGACGCCAGTTACTGTGGTCACCCCTACTTTTCTCGAGTTGTGCCCATGAGGGAGGTCACTCAATACATCGCCAGCTAGTACGTACATCATATCCTCCCGACAAAATCCACGTTTTGTTTTCTGTATCCAACACACGTTAACGCATGCAAGTTACAATGCTATTAAGCTTACTGCTATCATATTTCGTACTTTAAATAAGATAAATGTATCTTTTATATAAGTGACGTCAGTAGCCTCTTAACTTGGCTAGCTGCGCAGATATAAATAGAACGTTGCCGGTGATCTCAGCCTGTTTGAGGGCATGATGTTGGCCAGAAATAAGTGTCCGACAGTGAACTCGGCCTGTGCGGCAGTGATCTCGGCCTGTAATTTTCTGTAAAAACCGACGTTAGATAAAGCTTCTTTTTGTCTAGTCAATGATCTCGGCCTGTTTGAGGGAGTGTTGTGGGCCAGAAATAAGTGTTTGTAAAATAAACCGTTGTATTATGTATTGTGATAACTGCTATATACTCCAGTAATCGACTCAATAATGTACACTATTGCATCCCAGCAATCACACTACGTATATGCAACGTTGTATGAAGGTAATGGTTTGGTAACGTTTAAATCAACTGTTTCCGTACTTGAATTCACGACATTCTGTGGACAAATTTGTGTCCAGACATGTGTCATATAACTGGTACAGAACACGTAAATTCACGTATTTCAACTGGTTCAAATCATCGGTTTCCGTAAGTGAATTCACAAGATTCTGTGGACAAATTTGTGTCTCGTAACTGGTTCATTTGACTGGGTGAATCCCTGCCTTGTGGGTTAACCATCGCGTGAGCGCAATGACAAATCTTAAAGTTAAATACCTAAACCGTAAGACGCGGTGTATGCCATGCTAGTGGATGTAACTGTCTCTGTAAGACGCAGTGTGTGTCATGCTAGTGGATGTAACTGTCTCTGTAAGACGCAGTGTGTGTCATGCTAGTGGATGTAACTGTCTCTGTAAGACGCAGTGTATGTCATGCTAGTGGATGTAACTGTCTCTGTAAGACGCAGTGTATGTCATGCTTGTGGATGTAACTGTAGTGTATGTCATGCTAGTGGATGTAACTGTCTCTGTAAGACGCAGTGTATGCCATGCTAGTGGATGTAACTGTAGTGTATGTCATGCTAGTGGATGTAACTGTCTCTGTAAGACGCAGTGTATGTCATGCTAGTGGATGTAACTGTAGTGTATGCCATGCTAGTGGATGTAACTGTAGTGTATGCCATGCTAGTGGATGTAACTGTCTCTGTAAGACGCAGTGTATGTCATGCTAGTGGATGTAACTGTAGTGTATGCCATGCTAGTGGATGTAACTGTAGTGTATGCCATGCTAGTGGATGTAACTGTAGTGTATGCCATGTTAGTGGATGTAACTGTCTCTGCCATACACGATGGCGGCCAGTGGTCGATTATTTGCTGCCCCGCACCCAGCTGGCTTACCGCTTAAGTCTACAGGAAAATCATCAATCATGTGTCTATGTAGAGTAGTAGAGATATTAGGTTACATTTTAAACAAGCCAGAATCAGCTATTTCCCACTCTCCTTAAAGTGGTATAATCATTAATAACTCTATGTGGCGACTGGGACAGGTGTTGGATTATTCCGCAGGGACCAGTGCATTAAGGACAATTGGCTATACAGTGACGGAATGTTAAGGTCAAACAGTCAGTATTCACGTGAAATAGTCAACATGGTTGAGCCTATTATATGTTGTAATTATGTTTATACGCATGAATACTGTTATTAAATATTTACGAACATGTTTGTACTTGCACAGGTTACGGCAAGTCCTGGCTCACTCCTGATTGTGGCCAGTCATCTTCTTTTCTTTCTTCTAGTCTTTCTTTTTGACGTATTAAATGTAGCCGACCCTAGAAGTTTTCACGACAAGGCAAGGAAAATACATCATTTATTTGCGACCCTGTATAAATCCAAGCATAAGGAGAAACAGAAATATTTGCCGTCCGACCCAATCTATATACCTGTCAAAATACTGGAAATATGTTTTTATTATATCGGTCTGAAGACATTGTGGGTGAAATAGTGTTTTTGCGCTCGAGTAATATAATCGAATCTTATCGGCTGTGGGTCATTCGACGATAGCAGGACAAATTAGTGTCCCGGCACGTTCGTGTGGAATTTTTCGGTAAAGAAAACTGTTAAAATGATACTTCTTATGTGCTCTTCCTCCTTGTTCCCTGCTGTACAGGGGTGAGAGTCAGGTAAAGTATTGTCGAGCCACTCTTTCTGTTCTTTCTTTCCATAGTTTTCTATCGGCCGCCCCATCTCTACATCTTTCATCTTCCCCCGATCTTTTCATGTCCCTCCTCACGCAGTCCTCCCATCTCACCTGTGGCCTTCTCCTTTTCCTGCTTCCTTGATATTTTCCCACCCCTGCTCTCTTTGCTAGTTTGCCTGCATCCATTCTTACCAAGTGGCCAGCCCATCTCATCCTGCTTCTCACCAATCTTCCTGTTAGGCTGCATTGCATCCCAACCTCTTTCCTCAGGTTGTTCATCCTTCTTCTGTCCACCCTCTTTGTTCTTGTTATTCGACGAACCCAGTTATTCTCACACTCTTGCAACTTCTGTTGTTGTTGTTCTGTCAACGCCACTGTCCCCAGACCATACAGGCATACTGGTGCAACACACGTTCTCAGGACTTTCAATTTCAACTTTTTGAAATTTTTCTGTCCAACATGAGTCCCTCTACCTTTCTCCAAGCATTCGCTCCCGCTTGTGTCCGACGTCGTACTTCTGCCGCTGAATGTCCATCCTCCGTAACCATTCCTCCAAGGTACACAAAGCCATCCACTTGCTTGATCTCTCTGGTGTCCAATCCACATCACTCCTGTCTTCTCTAGGTTGCTGCGTTGACAGTGGCTGGCATGGCGGTTGCTGCGTTGACAGTGGCTGGCATGGCGGTTGTTTCGTTGACAGTGGCTGGCATGGCGGTTGCTGCGTTGACAGTGGCTGGCATGGCGGTTGTTTCGTTGACAGTGGCTGTCACGGCGGTTGCTGCGTTGACAGTGGCTGGCATGGCGGTTGCTGCGTTGACAGTGGCTGGCATGGCGGTTGCTGCGTTGACATTGGCTGGCACGGCGGTTGCTGCGTTGACAGTGGCTGGCATGGTTGTTGCTGCGTTGACAGTGGCTGGCATGGCGGTTGCTGCGTTGACAGTGGCTGGCATGGCGGTTGCTGCGTTGACAGTGGCTGGCATGGCGGTTGCTGCGTTGACAGTGGCTGGCACGGCGGTTGCTGCGTTGACAGTGGCTGGCATGGCGGTTGCTGCGTTGACAGTGGCTGGCATGGCGGTTGCTGCGTTGACAGTGGCTGGCATGGCGGTTGCTGCGTTGACAGTGGCTGGCATGGCGGTTGCTGCGTTGACAGTGGCTGGCATGGCGGTTGCTGCGTTGACAGTGGCTGGCACGGCGGTTGCTGCGTTGACAGTGGCTGGCATGGCGGTTGCTGCGTTGACAGTGGCTGGCATGGCGGTTGCTGCGTTGACAGTGGCTGGCACGGCGGTTGCTGCGTTGACAGTGGCTGGCATGGCGGTTGCTGCGTTGACAGTGGCTGGCATGGCGGTTGCTGCGTTGACAGTGGCTGGCATGGCGGTTGCTGCGTTGACAGTGGCTGGCATGGCAGTTGCTGCGTTGACAGTGGCTGGCATGGCAGTTGCTGCGTTGACAGTGGCTGGCATGGCGGTTGCTGCGTTGACAGTGGCTGGCATGGCGGTTGCTGCGTTGACAGTGGCTGGCATGGCAGTTGCTGCGTTGATAGTGGCTGGCATGGCAGTTGCTGCGTTGACAGTGGCTGGCATGGCGGTTGCTGCGTTGACAGTGGCTGGCATGGCAGTTGCTGCGTTGACAGTGGCTGGCATGGTTGTTGCTGCGTTGACAGTGGCTGGCATGGCGGTTGCTGCAGCTGTTACATGACTCATTGGAGCAGAAGCAAGTTCAGTCTGCAGAACACAAGTGGTCCCAATTATATAACATATAATGTTGTAAAATGCCATATATATATATATATATATATATATATATATATATATATATATATATATATATGGCATTTTACAACATTTTCATTTAAGGTTTTAAATATTACATTATTTATGTTAGCTGTAACTTAGAACGTAAGAAGGCTATTCGTTGTGTCAATGCTTGTATGCTTATATGCTGTTTATGTAAGTAATTAAAATGTGATGTACTGGCAGGGAAGCTGTTATGCTCAACTGTACGTTAGCTCTAAATATATGAGGAAAGAATGTAAACCCTTGAAGCCAATAGCTCAAGTTGGTTTTGCCCCACATATTATTACTGCATTATATGTATGTCATTGTTTAACATTATATGTCTTGCACTGTGAATGTGACCTGGAGAAAAAGTAGCTTCGGTAAATGTATTGTTTTATGGAGTTTGATGTTTTTTAGCATGATATTGTACTTGTCTAAATGTTGTGTTTCTGTTGTGGCTGGCTCACCTGTGGAATGATCCAAATTTGTTAACGTTGACCTCTTGCTGGAGTTGATGCGGCTGCTGGGAATATCCAGTTTTTGATGTGCCGTGCTGTACGAGGTTCAGGGCTCATCGTGGCAAATAGCCCATTGGGTGCCAGCTTTGCAAATGCGAAAACTGTATTCCGGAGGCAAGGGAAAAGCTCTGTCACCCGGTCCTTTACCTCCATGTATGGCATATCTGAAGGAATGCTCAACCTTTTTTGTTTGAAAAAACGGTTGCTTCCTGCAAAAATGCATTGGTACATGAGGATACTCGTCAAAATATTATGTTCAAGTATTTAGTATTCAAAAGGTCTTACATCTGGTGTGCCCAAAACTGCACGCACCTTGGTTAATGAAACATTTATTATAATTACTAAGGTAATGTGAAAGATTCCATTGAATGCTTTATTCTTAGATGCCAGTATATTATGCAAATCCACTGGAGTTACATAGTGTTATGTTAACCTTAGTTACATTGAATACAAATTCCAAGGTGGCTTCAGCCAGAGTCCAAACAGGTAATTCACATGACTGTTAACGATTAATTATTGCAGCTAAAAGTTACTGCTTCTGTCTTACCTAGGAATAAATTCATATCACTTCTGCTAAGATGGTGAGATGGCCTCGGCACCAATGAAATATGAAGTGTAATATTTGGCCTGTTGTTGTGTGTTATGTCAAATCTTCTCTGTGAGAAATGTTGTAACCTGTGAAAGCAGTTTTGTATTAAAATGAATTTCTAACAGTGATTATTGTCATTAATATACTGAATATATATATATATATATATATATATATATATATATATATGCATGGATGTTTTTAACTGTTGTCAGTTAAATATACATTACTAAGAAGTTGAAATTGTAATTGGGAAATATAACTATTTGTTTTAATGCCAACACATGTAGTGCTAAACACAAATACATCTGAGTTAATGGTCGAGGTGCGGTAGTAAGTGGGACGTTGTTTCCTAAAGAATTAAAGGCAAGTTGGCCACCAAAACAGATGGGAGATGGGAGTTTCAGACCTCTGTCACACCTCGTGAAGCCTGTAGCTTGCGTGTACACGCGGGAGTTTATTAGAAGCCTGCCCGCTGGGCTACGATTAGATGTGTTTTTTATTACAAGACAATACTTACTGGGAAATCAAATCAGAATCATCCGTGTGGGCGTCTCGCTGCTGTTGGTCGTTTTGTTCAATTTCTCGAAAGGTGGTGTTAACTTGGGTCAAAATGCTATTTAGTCACTCTCGAATATTCGACATTTTCGCGGTTCTTTTGATGTTCTGATCGGCATGCGAGTAGTACGATTCCTTAATCCGCGCTAGTGACCCGCAGGTTAACTATAATCCATCATTAGTTACACTACCCCACGGGGGCCACTCAATGCACTGCAAGTATACCATCGTTGAGAACTGACCGAACTGAGTCCCTGAATACGTTTTACACTTTCAGTAAATACATACCGTTTTCACGTTGAGCGGGTTGAAATACACACACTTTTCCTTGGACAGGAGTCACATTCCACAAGTTACGCAAAATTATATCATCTTTTCAAGTTAAAGGAGTAAAAGAAAATACGCATTTTTTAGCGTATAAACTATGCAATGTTTCACGATATGTGCTGTAGATTAATTCATTATCATAATATGTCGGTGAATTATTCACTTTAATTAACATTCTAATGTACCCATAACATATTTTTTATTATTACATTTATTTTATTTAAAGTACGAAATATGAAAGTAGTAAGCTTAATAGCATTGCAACTTGCTTGTGTTAACGTGTGTTGGATACAGAAAATAAAACGTGGATTTTGTCGGGAGGATATGTCATATGATGCACGTACTAGCTGGCGATGTATTGAGTGACCCCCCTCATGGCCACAACTCGGGAAACGTAGGGGTGACTACAGTGGCTAGTTTAAGTATTGCGAGAGTTGTATTACTATTGCAATACTATTGCGATTATTTACCAGTTATTGCTATATATAGTATACTGTATTCGCGCTTAGCCAGGTGAGCTGCAGTCTTCTTCTATACGCCTTTTTGCAGATGATAGTATTATATATCGTAAAATTTCTTCCAAAACCGACCACGAAATTCTCCAAACTGACCTAAGCCAACTCCAAACATGGTCAGACAAATGGCAAATGGAATTTAATGTATCTAAATGCGTCCACCTTCCAATAACAAACAAAACTAAACCCAGCACACACAAGTACTCGGTTTCTGGCCAGCCATTATCCACCGTATCCAGCCACTCGTACCTCGGAGTAAAATTGGATTCCAAATTAACCTGGACAAATCACGTCACTGACATAACTTCAAAATCTTCGAAATGTTTAGGCATGATTAAACGAACTCTTGGCCCATGTAAACCCGAAGTTAAGCAAACAGCCTACAACATGCTAATCCGGCCAAAACTTGAGTACTCTTCACCCATATGGAATCCCCACACCTTTTCACAAGTTAAACGCCTTGAAAGAGTGCAACACTCTGCTGCCAGATTTGTTAAAAATGATTACAGACGGAACACAAATCCAGCAGATCTAATTACTGCCCTTGGATGGCCAACCCTCGAACGAAGGCGCATTATCAAACAAGCAAGCCACTACCTTCTACAAAATTCTAAACAACATTATTGAGATCACCCCCCCCCTCCAGGCCTACTAACTCGCTCTCGAACCCCTGGACAATACATAGCCCCCAAGTGTCGTATAAATGCAATGGTCTTTTCATTTTATCCCAGAGCCATTCGCATATGGAATATGATTCCATCAAAAATTACCAACATAAAAAACCCAAAATCATTTCAAGAAGCTATTATGGAACTCCCTTTCACCACACCTCCTCGCCTAAACTGCCTTTAAAACACAGTGCTCAGCGTAAACTTATCCATGGAGTAGGTATGGAGACTGTCTATGTGTGCATGTGGCAAGGCAGCGACATTATCCATGCACACAACCAACCTATTAAAAATTTTCGTTAAACATCCTATACATAAAATAAATAAAACTATCAGATAAAAACCATTTCAGCAACATGAATGATACTAGTCTTTTAGTCGAATGTACCACCCACAGCGCATGCGCACAGTCCACCACAAACTCCTGCGTTAGCCCAAGTTTGGACTGTTTGGAGTAAACCACTTGAGAGTCCCGAACATAATTTAATGGTGGCGCCATCGCGTGGCCTTGGATGCAATTGATTTGTAAGTTCACTGACGTCACTGCAACGCAGGACAGCTTTATCGGGACCGTGAGGGAAGCGCGTCGCGACCATTGACCAATCCCATGCACGCTTCACTGACATGAACGGCGCGACGCGGAGCGGTGACTGACCAATCCCATGCACGCTTCACTGACATGAACGGCGCGACGCGGAGCGGTGACTGACCAATCACATGCGCGCTTCACTGACATGGATGGCGCTTCATACAAAAAGGTAACCACTGCGAGAGTTGACGACTCCTTGCACTGCCCTCTCAAATTGACGACTCCTTGCACTGCCCTGTCAAGTTGACGACTCCTTGCACTGCCCTGTCAAGTTTTAGTAGTGAGTGCCAATGACAATGACAACTTCACGCTACAAAAGTCTAGTACAACTGCCGGTTTCACGAAGCGCTCGGTGGACGTTTGACGTAGATCACATAACAATGGGTAAAACAAGCACGCTAACAATTGTACGTAACTATTGGTCTGAGTTATGTAATTTAAGTCAGTCTTCCACATGGCTTTCTTTGACGTAATACTCCATCCCCGGAGGGAGGGGTTTGGGGGTGTCTCCATCCCCAGGGAATCTGAAATATTTGTTTAAAGTACGAACTATCACCATGGGCCCCCGGGCACGCCTTAAACAAAGTCAGCCTCATACATGGGCCCCGGGAACGCCTTAAACAAAGTCAGCCTCATACATGTGCCCCGGGCACGCCTTAAACAAAGTCAGCCTCACACAGCAGTCCGTACAACATACAGCGTGTCAAATCATTACACAACATTACGCTGGAGACACTTCTATGATATAAAAGTGTATTTTGAATATCACATATCACCTCAATTATAATGTATAGTGTTCACTACGCGTTTTCGGTTTGTTGGTTCCGTATTGTCTGCGAAAATATATGTGTACATTTAAACTACAGGTTGTTTGTGCTGTTTAAATATTGCGAAATTATGTCATTTGAATTGTTTTAGCCGTATGTTTCTGGATAATAACTTGGCGAATCGTTAAAAAGTATGCATGATTTTCCTGTATCTAGCCATTGCCGTCATGTTCCAAACAAAGAACTATTTCGCCGAAATACATAAATTGTATTCAGCTACGTTCTATTGTTAAACATTATTGTGTACGTGTGCGTGTGCGAGCGCATACGCGTGCGCGTGTGCGTGTCGTATTCCCGCCCGTATTGCTGAATAACGCAGAGTCAGATTCCGTATTGGCCGAGTTCAACCCGTATTGTGGCGAGTTCAACCCGTATTGTGGCGAGTTCATCCGTATTGATCCGTATTGTGGCGAGTTCAACCCGTATTGTGGCGAGTTCAACACGTATTGTGGCGAGTTCATCCGTATTGATCGAATTCGCCAAGAACGTTCGGTTATGACGTTAAACGCCATCACTCGTTTGCACAGATACGCGTCAATTTCGACGCACGTCAAAACACGTATGAAGCGCCATCTACGTCAGAGAAGCGCCCTTGGGATTGGTCAGTCACCGCACCACACCGCGCAGTTCATGTCATTGAAGCGCGCTTGTGATTGGTCAACGGTCGCGTCACTCGTCCTACGCAGTCCCGAAATAGCAACCCGCGTTGCAGTGACATCAGTCGCCTTATAACTTGTACTAGCTGCGCAGATATTAATATAACACAACCCGCCAGTAAAGGTTCTGTGCGCTAGTTACCCGCAAGTTAACTATAATCCCTCAATAATTGTACTACCCCAAGGGTAGTAGCATTGGGAGCCACCCAATGCATTGCCAGTATACTATCCTCGATAACTGACCGAACTGAGTCCTCAAATACGTTCTCAGTAAAAAATATACTGTTTTTACGCTGAGCGGGTTGAAATATATACACACTTTTCCTTGGATAGGAGTCACATTCCACAAGTTACGTACAATTATACTCTTTTCAAGTTGAAGGAGTAAAAGCAGATACACATTGTTTAACGTATAAGGTGGCGTATCGAAATCCAGTCGTTCGTGTCGTATCTTATCAGTTAGAAGTATGACAGCAGTCACATAAACAATAACATTTGACAAGCCTGATACATTGGAATTTACCCGATATCCCGTTAAATGTGAATTTTTTTTATTTTATTTACAAAGCTATGCCATGTTTGGTTAAAAATCAAGCAATTATATGGATATTAGTTTGGAAATAAACTCATTAGTATATTTAAAAAAGCAGGCTTCGTTGGTTCGCAATGCTCTGGAAATTTAGTGTACATGATCTATGATTTACGAAGTGTCAAAATCGACCTATAATTAAATTATGTTACCGGTTTTCAGCTAATATTACGGGCAAGGCATTGTTTAGACTTGGCTGTCAAACAAATAATAATGACTTGACAAGCAGGAGTGTTCCATAATGTGTCTACATATACATTGTGCCGCAACGTGATATAAAATTTGACACTTTCTAAAAAACTATTTGGGTAAGACCACAGTTGACCTTCCAGTTTATTGTTTCACACGAATGTAGGGGGTATTAAATTGTGATATGTGAATTTAAATAATTCATATGATATGACATAAGAGCAATTGAGCAGGCATATTCACAGGTTTCTTTGTAGAATCTATTGTATGTGAAATAATGCATATTTTAGAGTTTAACAGGCGGGTGGATTTAAGGGAATTCTTCTGCTATGGGCCACGTGGGCGCATGTATTCATGGCTATTTTTGTAAAACAAATTGAAGGGCATCGCACATCGGGGAGTTTTAGAAGAGCTGGGGTACGTAATTTTGACAAAACTTGGTCAGCATATCAATGAGATGTTGTCAGTTGCTGGGACAAATTTTAAGAATTTTTTTTATGGTCACGTTTTCTTATAATCAAACAAATCGTTAACATGGTCACCAATGCAATTTCTGTAGGCTTCCCCCTGCAACGCGCACAGCTATTTCAGGACCGCGAGGGAAGCACGTCGCGACCGTTGACCAATCCCATGCGCGCTTCACCGACATGAACGGGGCGGCGCGAGGCGGTGACTGACCAATCCCATGCGCGCTTCACTGACATGAACGGCGCGGCGCGAGGCGGTGACTGACTAATCCCATGCGCGCTTCACTGACATGGATGGCGCTTTGTAAACAGGTCGCGGGAAATTATATTCAGCGGCAAACGCGTCACGCACGTTGTAAAGTACAAGGTAATTTATATGTTATATTTAGTAGTACTAGCAAAAATGCCCGTCCCCAGGACGGGATATACACACCAAGCAACCTAGTCGATGTTATGTACAATTGCTACGTGTGTTTTCTACTATAATTAAAATAAACCGCCCAGATGGCGCTACGTACTCTCAAGCGGTTTACGTACCGAAGTATTCACCGCGCGCGTGGTTTCAGCGATTGTTGGAAGTTAACGTTTTACGTAGCGAACATTTGCTGATTTACCATAAAAAACAGACCCCTTGATAAACGGGGTATTTCGAAAAAATAAAGACGTTACGTTTCATTAATGGGGTCGTAGATTAATCCCTGAAAGTTTGGCGTCCGTGAACGTGAACAAACATACAAACATACGCCAGCTCGATTATAGTTAGATAGATCGCTTGGAACGTATTTAATCTATGTTAGTTTTATTAAGTTTTATTAACATCCAGAGATTAACGGAAACCAGGTTTGTGAGACGGGAAACACCCTGCTTTATATCAACAAGAACTATTAGTGTTTGACAGGGTGAGTAACGATGAGTGTCAAGTGCGGGAGAGCTAAAGCAATATGGTTGTCACTTAAAGGGGGAAATGAATAGTGGTTAAACCCTGGACAACCCTGGCTTGGCGACAGTCCAAGAGGAGAAGTAATATTTTTTACTCGATACTTGCTGACGACATCGTGTCCAGCAACTAAGGTGGTGGTGGGTTAAGTGATCAAGACCCAATAGGGATTCTTAAATTACCAATGCAGATTACAGCGTCACCAACGGTAGCGTCTAAATTGTGTAAACTCGGGGTATGAAAACCCCGGGAGGAAGATTTAACGGGGGGGGGGGGGCGGTGGCGACTATTCAATTGGACTTGACGTGTATAGTCACGGCGTTCGAGGAGAACTAGGAATGTTCTCTTAATATTTTGGACTGACCAGCGATGTCAATGTTGACTTCGTCGAATTAGTGATAGTTGGTGATGCCGTGTAACGAACTGGTATACTTGGTGATGCCGTGTAACGAACAGGTATACTTGGTGATACCGTGTAACGAACTGGTATACTTGGTGATGCCGTGTAACGAACTTGCTTCGGGCCAGCTACCCTCGGGCCAATACAGCTACCCTCAGGCCAATACAGCTACCCTTGGGCCAATACAGCTACCCTCAGGCCAATACAGCTACCCTTGGGCCAATGCGAAGGCAATATGAATATGACCAATCAGTAACATATACTAGCGAAATATTGATATAATCGGTCGGTAATATGGTCGAAATTGCATTGTTTGATAAGTGATGTCCCGTGATTGTGACAGTGAACGACGTATTCATTGTGTCGGGAACAGATTTCTTGATGACAAGTCCTGGCAACAAACACTTCTTCTGTGGCTGAGGGAAACAGCGGCTGGATTTTGCGCTAAACGTGTAGAGGTCCCTGTCTACCAGAGCCAGACATGCCTCGTTGTCGGCGTCATTCACGCAAATTGACATTTCCATTTTGACTGCCGGATACAGGAGAGCTTGAACTGAAACTAAAATACAATGAATGAGCCGTTTTAATTGTTAATGTTTATTAAGTTATATAGCACCAACTCTATATAATGATTTTAAATAAAAAAAAAATATTATGATAGTACAAATGAATGTGTGTGTGTGTGTGTGTGTGCGTGCGTGCGTGCGTGCGTGCGTGTGTGCGTGCGTGTGCTGAAGCAGTCGTATCAGTCGCAGAATCAACGCAAATGTCACCAGTTAGTGACACGTCAAAGGCCGAATTAGGCGTATCAGTCGAAGCATCTGGGCAAACGTCAACTCCCGGTGACACGTCAACTGCCGAAGCAGGCGTATCAGTCGTAGAATCCACGGAAATGTCAACAGTTAGTGACACATCAACCGGTGAAGCAGACTGTCGTAAGAGGCATGTTTGTTTTATCGTAACATAGTTATGAAATGAGAACAGTAGCTCCATTGCTAATAACAGTGATGATACTAATCATAGTGTATCTGATAGCAACAGTTGTAGATCAATAGTGGATGAAACGGTTTCAGATACATCAGATATATCAACTGAAATTCCTCTGATGTACATATTTCTATTTAAAACACCACCCACAACTCCAATACCTGATGAGACGCCCAACATCAAAGTGACTTTCACCAACAATGATGTATGCAGAAAATACGACAAGAAAAGCTACTGTTATTTTTGTGAGAAGTCGCAGCTAAAGCTTGCACGACATCTGAGAACAGTACATAAATGCGAAGAGGAAGTTGAAAAATACATCAACACCAATGATTCTGCTTCAAAGAATCAACAGTTGATGAAACTTCGAAATATGGGCAACCATGAGCACAACTTGAGAGTAATGCAGAAAAGGGCTGGTGAGTTCGTGGTTCAACACAGACCTACAACCAAAGATGCTGACTACATGGAATACGTCCCATGCAAATACTGTTTTGCATATTTCGTGAAGGCATCACTGTGGAAACATTCATGTGCCCTGGCACCAGAATATACTGGAGGTGATAAACAGAAAAAAACGATTGTACAATATTGGGGCAAGTACGATGTCCACTGAAGGTTCTGATGAAAATGATCTTGGTTTTCTCCTACTGGGAATGAGGAGAGGTGCAACTGGCACTGATGCCTTGAATTATGGACTTATCTTGAAATTGGGTGAGCACCTGACCAGAAAGCTTGGAAACAACAAGGAACAGCATGGCTACATCAGAAGCCACATGTGACATCTCGGCAGACTTCTAATCCACCTACGTGCCAAGACGGGAAGCCAAGCGAGTGTATTGCACGACTTTATCCATCCGACAAAATTCAGAATGGTTGTTGACGCAGCACAAGTATGCGCTGGATTTGATGAGCCACTCCACTCCTACTTGGCACCATCTAGTGCCATTCGGTCTGGGCAACTGTTGAAGAAGGTAGCTCAGCTGAACATGGCCCACGCCTTAGAAATGGGGAATACTGCCACTGTTGATGCATCAACGCAATTCTTGAAATTGTGTGACCTGCAGTGGTCGGAAGTTGTTGCATCAGCACACAGAAATCTTTCTGAAATAAGTCGTAATGGGGTTGATTTCTTGCTACTTACAGCAGATGTCATGAAATTGAGCAAATGTTTAACGGAGGAAGGCAAGAAGAATGCTGCCATTTTGAATGTTGAGGTGAAAATAAATCAGAAACGTACACAGAGCTTACACAATTTACCCTGGCCAAATTAATTTGTTTTAACACAAAACGACAGGGGGATGTTGCAAAATTAACAGTGACGTACTGCTCAGAAAAGAAGGAGGCGGTAGCAGATAAGAATTGGAACACAACCTCAACGAATTTGAAAAACACTTTATCCACGTCTTGGAACGCCTGGAGATCAGAAGTAAAAGAGGGCGCATAGTTCCTATCCTGAGCACAGAAGAAGTGGCAGAATGGGTGCAGATTCTACCCAAGCGTAGGGCCCAGTTTGTAGCAGGCGACAATCCTTACCTGTTTGCCAACTCTTGCAACTTCATAATACATCTGATCCATCGCGGATCAGATGATATGCGAAAATTTGCTTCGCTGTCTGGTACACAACGACCACATCCGTTGACGACAACAAAACTTCGCAAACATATCGCAAGTCTTGCCCAAGTGCTCGCTCTTAAAGAACATGAGATGGACCTGCTGGCAATTTTCTTAAAGAGTTCACAGGTAATTCTACCGCATGCCTCTTGATGTCCTCCAAGTCGCCAGATTCTCCAAAGTGTTCCTTGCATACTGCACAGAACCTCGCTCAACGATGGAGAAACCTGAGGAGACGGCAATGCCCAAGAAAAGGATTAGATACAGCGAACAACACAGCGGGACAGAAGATGGAAATGAATAGCGTGGTCAGTACAAACCCGCCGCGGTCTCGCCGACCAAAACAAAAACAAGGTGCAATATGAAAGAGTGCCATGGACTGGAGAAGAGAAACTTTCTGTCAGGATGCATTTTGCATCCTATATAATGAGAGGAGCGCTTCCAGAGAAAGAGGTTATAGAAGAATTTTTTGGAGAAACAAGCATGGCATAGAAGATCATTTCGTAACATAAAAGACCACATATATGAAGAGAGTTTAAGGTACACTGCGACAGAAGTGTGTGAATGACCCTCGGATTTGTGGAATGGTTTACCATGTGATATGACGTGAAACATAATACATAGCATTTAACATAGCTGGACTTAATGAGTTTTGCTAGCGTGATGAATAATACTTATGGTGTGCACCTGATACCGCAACTAGGGTCACGTTATTTTATCACGTTTGTTATCATATTTTATATGATACGCGTTCACGTTTCTGTAGTACAACTTACTACATATATGCCACATCTATAGTTGACGACGATGGCATTGTCTAAATTGGAAACCACGCTCCAGGTAGCGACTTGTTACAAATAATTTTCGTGGGAACATTTATTTCCTTTAAATACAATTTTTTGTTGTTGACAGCTGTTCATGCATTTCTTGTAAACTGTGTCCGATTTGAATATGACATGTAATGCTTATTTTGTTAGTGTATATATATTATGTTGTGCTTAAAACACGCGGCACGTCCCAACCATTATATTAGGAATATCGTATCGCAATGCGCACCGCACCGGGCATGAACTTGGCGACATCTTATACCGATCATTCGATCCTGTCAATCATGATGCAATTACCGTTGGAAATATTGTAATATCATTCACTTTAACATGTCGGTTTATTCGTTCAGATTCCTAGAGTATACGATTTAGAACTAATCTGTTATTAATGCATTCTGTTTTACTCTTGTAGCTCATTGCTGTTTTTGCCGTATATCACTGATAATCTTGTTTAGACGATATTTTGTAATCTATTCACATGACCTGGTTTGTTTATGTATCTATGAATGACCATGTTTGATATGATTTTCAGAAAACTGTTTAATTCCTTAAGAACATGTTTCTGTTTTACCTGTTTTACGCATTTGTCGTGATGAAACTTAATACGTTAATAGTTAAGTATTTTAATTGGGCCTAATTGTTATTACTGCACTCATTGCTACAGTCACTGCAAATGGGATATTGCTGAAGGTCAGAAGAGTTTGCCGACGACATTCATGTTCATGTAATTCAAAATACTTTTTAGAATCGACATTGTGCCGTGTATTTTGTGTCAACACGCATGTGTGTGTGTGTGTGTGTGTGTGTGTGTGTGTGTGTGTGTGTGTGTGTGTGTGTGTGTGTGTGCTTTTGTGTGCTTTTGTGTGTGTGTTTGTGTGTGTGTATGTGTGTGTGTTTGTGTGTGTGTGTGTGTGTGTGTGTGTGTGTATTTGTGTGTGTGCGCGTGTGTGTTTGTGTGTGTGTTTGTGTGTGTGTGTGTGTGTGTGTTTGTGTGTGTGTGTGTGTGTGTTTGTGTGTGTGTGTGTGTGTGTTTGTGTGTGTGTGTGTGTGTGTGTGTGTGTGTGTGTGCGTGTTTGTGTGTGTGTGTGTGTTTGTGTGTGTATGTGTGTGTGTGTGTGTGTGTGTGTGTGTGTGTGTGTGTGTGTGTGTGTGTGTGTGTGTTATAAAGACATGCGAACATCACGAGAACGTATCCCACAGGCCTAACACTTGCAGTACCTTCATTTGCCGGGTTGTTTCCCCAAGCCCTAACATCACCACCCTATTAAGCCTCGATTGTCGGTATGAATCATAAATTGGGACCAGGACTAGTTGTAGGAGAGACCGGGATTAGTTGTAGGGGAGACCGGGCTAGTTGTAGGGGAGACCGGGACTAGTTGTAGGAGAAACCGGGATTAGTTGTAGGGGAGACCGGGCTAGTTGTAGGAGAGACCGGGACTAGTTGTAGGGGAGACCAGGGCTAGTTGTAGGAGAGACCGGGACTAGTTGTAGGGGAGACCGGGCTAGTTGTAGGGGAGACAGAGCTAGTTGTAGGAGGGACCGGGACTAGTTGTAGGGGAGCACGGGCTAGTTGTTTTAAATTTTCAGTTAAAGTAACTTTTTTGTGAAAAGTATGTTAGATGCAGTATTTCTTCTGTCAACGTATACATTATATATATATTATTCCTGTTAATAAAATGTATGTTAGATGCAGTATTTATGTCAACGTATACATTATATATATATTATTCGTGTTAATAAAATGTATCATATCATGATATTCCGTATGGTAGTTAGGTAGATATGTGAAGTTTCCCAGGCGCGGTCGACTGTAACAACTAGCCCTGTAAGCGGGGCACATTGTTACAGCAAAGAACGTGTGGATCGTAAAGCAAGTGTCACTCGGTCAGGTTACTGTTATTACATTAATTGGATTAAAAAATCCTATACATGTTATACACAATGTGCATAACAATGTGGGTGTTCGCAGCTTCGCATAGTAAGTTTTTTATTTTTACTTACCAAAAGGCATCCATTCCCGGTTTCTTACATAACAATCAATTGTGAATGGAATATAAATTATTTAATGGAGTATGAAATAATGAATGGCAATGTACATGTAATGCGACTTCTACTTGATTGAATGATACACGCACACGCGCAACAGCATCCACATTTAAGTTAATCGTGCAATATTTATTAATTGCTCAAATACGGCTGTGCTATAAAAATTAACAAGATTTTCCCCAAACACAATTTTTGTAGTTGAACGCACGAGGACGATGACAAATCCGGAATTTCAATTTAAATTCTACTTGACATGACCCCTTATACGATATGGTAGAAATGTTTCAAGTTTCATTCACGAAACATGACAAGTGGCTGCGTGAGATCATATTTTGTAGACATATCAAAACAAATTTTAGGTGGTTAAAATATATTTTTGGCAACACCTCGTTAATTTCGTCTTCTTGACTGCCGATGTTTGGACAGTATGTCTGTTGGTGGACATGCAACCAACTATCGATGGTATATCCACATGTGCGCAATGTTTTCGTAAAACGACTCTGTAACAACTTGCACCTGTATACAACTAGCCCCGGTCTCCCCTACTAAGCAAATATAAAGAGAATAAGTGCCTTTGAGATTATGTACTACTGCAAGTTACTACGCAAACCCTGGTTAGCGCATCGTACCAACGTATATATAATACATTGACCGGTCTGCGTGTTCCGCAAAACTGTTGATGCAATTTTTTTGTCAAGCAAAATTTTACATTGGCCTTAAAAACGTCAAATGAACTCAATTCAAATAAGCTAAGCACCAGTGGATTCCTCCTTCTTTTAGAAAATACATGAAAGCATGTTTGCAGGTAATTATAGTTATTTATGTGCACTAATAAATTGTTCTGGATGTATTTTAAAGTATATGCGTTTCGTAAGGATTGTTTAAAACATAACTCTGACCAGAATATCCCAAAATATAACCCATACACGTTATTTCCACTAACACCAACATTTTGGTAACAGCAAGAACCAACAAGCAAACGTTTAGGGTTAAGATTTGGGTTAATGACATGGTTACGGATTAAGGACAGGGTTAGTGTTTGGTGATAAAACATGATGCTCTCTTTCAAGTCCAGGGTAAGTGGCTTTATTTTGAGGCGGGCCACAGAAAGGCCCCTGTGGCGATGTTGGGGTTTGAAGCCAGCCGATAAGGCAATTACATAGGGAAATGCTGCAGGAACACAGACTGCACATGAAATCTGCGACTGGGGTAACGCTGAAGACGCTGCACTAACCTAACAGCAAAGACAGACATGGATGAACAATCTCCCGGACTATGATCACAGACGATGTTATGGCTGCTTCAAAACCGCAAACAACATATTCATTGGAGGTTGTCCAGGGTGGAGGAAATAAAGAGTGTCTTTAAGAAGACAAGGGCTGAGTCTCTCAGCCGGGCGCCAACAAAGCCGTGGACATGACCTGTCTAGGAAGCGTTAAACGGCTTAACGGACGAAAATGGATATGTCCGAACACCTATCAAATTACGTTAATTGAAACGAACACTGGTCACATATTTTAATAGTATTAACTATATAGAACAAGAGTTGGGTGCCATTGAAAGAGACACTTAGTGTGAATCAATTGCAAGAAAATCCTGTCATCCAGTCACTACTGCATAACAAATACATTTATGAAGATAATGTCGACTGAATTACTACTAACTTTCTTACTTACTTACTTACCTACCTACCTACTTACTTACTTACTTACTTACTTCCTTACCTACCTACCTACCTATCTACCTACCTACTTACTTACTTACTTACCTACCTACCTACCTACTTACTTACTTACTTACCTACCTACCTACCTACCTACCTACCTACTTACTTACTTACCTACCTACCTACTTACTTACTTACCTACCTACCTACCTACCTATTTACTTACTTACTTACTTAATTACTTACTTACTTAATTACTTACCTACTTACTTACTTACTTAATTACTTACCTACTTACTTACTTACTTAATTACTTACTTACTTACTTACTTACCTACCTACTTACTTACCTACCTACCAACTTACTTACTTACTTACTTAATTACTTAATTACTTACTTACTTACTTACTTACTTACTGCTTACTGATCCGTAACCCGCCTGGGTCGTAGGGTCGCTGCTCCAATGAACATTGCACAAGTCGGCCCCAGTCTTGGCGGTTGTCTGGTAGTGCCTGGGTTTCTGCAAAGGTCTTTCCTGTCCATTCCTCAATGCTGTCTGTCCATCTCTTCCTGTCCATTCATCAATGCTGTCTGTCCACCCCTTCCTGTCCATTCCTCAATGCTGTCTGTCCATCTCTTCCTGTCCATTCCTCAATGCTGTCTCTCCATCTCTACCTGTCCATTCCTCAATGCTGTCTGTCCATCTCTTCCTGTCCATTCCTCAATGCTGTCTGTCCATCTCTTCCTGTCTTCCTCGTCTTCTTTTCCCCTGCACTGTTCCCTGAAGGACTATTTTAGAGAGACCGCTTGATCTCGTCACATGCCCACACCATCTCAGCTTCCTCTTCTTCACTGTGGTCAAAATGCTTCACAATGACACACGTGTTGAGGGATGGTTTACAGATTTCTTCAATGGTGACGTGGTCGGTGTAGGAAATGCCGAGGATTCTTCGGAAGCTTCTACTTTCCACTGTAGCCATCTTTCTTTGTAGTTCCGCTGTGAGAGTCCACGATTCACATGCACACAGGAAGATGAAAAGGACCCGTATATGTAAGAGCTTCATTTTTGACTTCATTGCGATGTTCTTGTCCTTCCAAATTGGTTTCAGTTTCATTGTTTGTGCAGACCTTGAAAGGATTTCGGTCTTGGATCCCTCGTCACTAACAATGACCCCGATGTATTTAAACTGTTTCACTGCTTCCCGTTCTTGTCCATTGGCTGTTATGCGTGATCTAATTGTATTAATGCTGTTTGCCATTATCTTGGTTTTCCATGTCTGGCTGATGTTTCGTCCAGTAGGTTCACCAGGTTGACGAGTTCTTCTTCCTCTCCAGCCAAACCGTCGATGTCACCAGCGAACCGAAGGTTGGTGATGGTGCGTCCTCCAATGTTAACTGTGTCGGTGTGGTCTTCTAGTGCGTCCTCCAATGTTAACTGTGCCGGTGTGGTCTTCTAGTACGTCCTCCAATGTTAACTGTGCCGGTGTGGTCTTCTAGTACGTCCTCCAATGTTAACTGTGCTGGTGTGGTCTTCTAGTGCGTCCTCCAATGTTAACTGTGTCGGTGTGGTCTTCTAGTACGTCCTCCAATGTTAACTGTGTCGGTGTGGTCTTCTAGTACGTCCTCCAATGTTAACTGTGTCGGTGTGGTCTTCTAGTGTGTCCTCCAATGTTAACTGTGCCGGTGTGGTCTTCTAGTGCGTCCTCCAATGTTAACTGAGTCGGTGTGGTCGCTTAGTGCGTCCTCCAATGTTAACTGTGCCGGTGTGGTCTTCTAGTGCGTCCTCCAATGTTAACTGTGTCGGTGTGGTCTTCTAGTGCGTCCTCCAATGTTAACTGTGTCGGTGTGGTCTTCTAGTGCGTCCTCCAATGTTAACTGTGTCGGTGTGGTCTTCTAGTGCGTCCTCCAATGTTAACTGTTTCGGTGTGGTCTTCTAGTGCGTCCTCCAATGTTAACTGTGCCGGTGTGGTCTTCTAGTGCGTCCTCCAATGTTAACTGTGGCGGTGTGGTCTTCTAGTGCGTCCTCCAATGTTAACTGTGTCGGTGTGGTCTTCTAGTGCGTCCTCCAATGTTAACTGTGTCGGTGTGGTCTTCTAGTGCGTCCTCCAATGTTAACTGTGCCGGTGTGGTCTTCTAGTGCGTCCTCCAATGTTAACTGTGCCGGTGTGGTCTTCTAGTGCGTCCTCCAATGTTAACTGTGTCGGTGTGGTCGTCTAGTGCGTCCTCCAATGTTAACTGTTTCGGTGTGGTCTTCTAGTGCGTCCTCCAATGTTAACTGTGTCGGTGTGGTCTTCTAGTGCGTCCTCCAATGTTAACTGTGTCGGTGTGGTTTTCTAGTGCGTCCTCCAATGTTAACTGTGTCGGTGTGGTCTTCTAGTGCGTCCTCCAATGTTAACTGTGTCGGTGTGGTCTTCTAGTGCGTCCTCCAATGTTAACTGTGTCGGTGTGGTTTTCTAGTGCGTCCTCCAATGTTAACTGTGTCGGTGTGGTCTTCTAGTGCGTCCTCCAATGTTAACTGTGTCGGTGTGGTCTTCTAGTGCGTCCTCCAATGTTAACTGTGTCGGTGTGGTCTTCTAGTGCGTCCTCCAATGTTAACTGTGTCGGTGTGGTCTTCTAGTGCGTCCTCCAATGTTAACTGTGTCGGTGTGGTCTTCTAGTGCGTCCTCCAATGTTAACTGTGTCGGTGTGGTCTTCTAGTGCGTCCTCCAATGTTAACTGTGTCGGTGTGGTCTTCTAGTGCGTCCTCCAATGTTAACTGTGTCGGTGTGGTCTTCTAGTGCGTCCTCCAATGTTAACTGTGCCGGTGTGGTCTTCTAGTACGTCCTCCAATGTTAACTGTATCGGTGTGATCTTCTAGTGCGTCCTCCAATGTTAACTGTGCCGGTGTGGTCTTCTAGTGCGTCCTCCAATGTTACATGTGCCGGTGTGGTCTTCTAGTGCGTCCTCCAATGTTAAATGTGTCCATGATTCACCTGCATACAGGGAGATGAAAAGGACCAGTAATTGTATTACTGCTGTTTGTCATTATCTTGTTTTCTGCCCTAATTCCCCTTCCATATCTGGCTGTTCCGTCCGGTCGGTTCACCAGGTTGACGGGTTCTTCTTCCTCTCCAGCCAACCCGTCGATGTCTTCTGTGAACCGAAGGTTGGTGATGGTGCGTCCTCCAATGTTAACTGTGTCATTGTAGTCTTCTAGTGTGTCCTCCAATGTTAACTGTGTCATTGTAGTCTTCTAGTGCGTCCTCCAATGTTAACTGTGTCATTGTGGTCTTCCAGTGCATCTGTCAGTATTCGTTCCAGGAATATGTTGAACAGTGTCGGTGGCAAGAGGCATCCTTGACGGACTCCGACTGATGTGTGGAACCGTTCACCTATTTTGCCGTGCCCTAGTACTGCACTTCTGGCTTTTGCGTTCAGCTGTTCGATGTTGTGAACAAGCTTTCGTCTAACGTTATATTTCTTCAGTGTAGCCCAGAGTGCGTCAGGCCAAACCATATCAAAAGCCTCCTTGAAGTCAATGAAGACGTGGAATAATTGGATTGGATAAAATACTTCCATTCTATGAAATATATGATTTGAAACAATTGGTTTACTTTACAATCCCACCAAGAACAACGTTAGACAATTTGAAACAGGGTAAATTTGGATGGGGGGAAATATATTTAATAAATTTCCTCTGTGAAGCAAAAAAGTTAAACAACCGGAACCACTATATATTTGGAAACATCACGCCCAGTTTTGTTTTCGGAAAGCCGTGGATTTTACATTGATTCAAGAAGATGTTGGGGTTTAATTTCGTGTAGGAAGATTATGTTTACGAATTTTATACAATATATTAATGCTAAAATGCAATAACATTATGTTCAACAGGTTAGCTCTAATACAATATTTAGGACGGTCATAAACTGAAACATGTACAATATATATCTTCACTCCCAATTGTATTTGGATGTAGAACACGAATGCCATGAAATAATAAAACCTTATTCAAACAAAGCAAGTGCGTCCAGGAGTATACCCCTTTAATGTTTTCATCGTGAATTGAGATCCTACGATTACGCCATAAAATACGCAATTCTGTATATTAAGAAATACTTTTGGAGGCATTTGCAACTTTACATAATCTACTTTCGGGTGATTTCATAAAACAATACTTTGAAAAATGTCGAATTTTTACTCCGTTATCTCCGTCTTGGCTAAAATTAGGGGCGAATAACCTTAAATCAGATTTAAGCAGACGGGCGTCAGGCTGCGGTCGGACAGAAACCTTGTGAGGCTCAGAGAGATGGCGACTGACTGGACGAGATGGCGCGGGCTAATGGAGGGAGGGGACTGATTGCGACATGATGATGTCCCCAGACTATTCCTGTCACAGGGGGAGGGGACTGATTGCCATATTATGATGTCCCCAGACTATTCCTGTTGCAGGGGAGGGGACTGATTGCGACATGATGATGTACCCAGACTATTCCTACAGGAACAGTTAATCAATCTTTGGGCAACATTTTCTCCTTTAATTGTTGGAGTTTGATCAATAAAAGATCAGAAAGCGGGTGAAAAATAACAAGTAAAATGCGACCCGTCGACCCTCACTCAGTATTCACTGCTTCAACTATTCAACAATGATTAACAGAACATTGAAATAAAGTGTTTGGGTGAAAGCTGAAATGTTGTTTATTTAGTACATTACAGAGATGATCTAAGAGATTACAAAAGGTGTTTATAATCGGGCGGCGAAAAAGGTGGAATGGACACAACACAAGGGTTAATCTCCTCCCCCTCTGGTCCCTTGTGCAGTGGACACAACACCAGCGTTAATCTCCCCCTCCGGTCCCTTGTGGAGTGGACACAATACCAGGGTTAATCTCCTCCCCCTCCGGTCCCTTGTGGAGTCGGGGCCACATCACTTAATCTATCTTAAAACTCATGCAATACTAAGGGTAATAGAAGTTCCGTAATTAAAACAAATGTCCACTATGAAAACGAAAGACATAATTTTGGATCGTCTAAGTTGTGACCATTGTTAGGCCGTCTAAAGTATTATAATAATGTTTGATGTCCGCATTGTAAGCAGGCTTGAAAAAAACGATGTTTGTTTTCAAAGCGGGTCGTCGTTCCGTGACGTATGTTCCACTGGAGGCAACACGTGTTTCCGGTTTGTTTAAAAATGGCGCGCCAACGAGATTTCAAGGACATTTCGAAAATTGCCTCATAGCATCAACAATATTGATTTACCAAGTTTGGCGTCGCAAATGTATTGAATCGAAATGTCAGCAACGATCTACTTCAATCCATAATCATTGTCGATGGATTCATGCTTAAAGCAAAATTGCGTATGTTTTTTTAAATATCACTTTTCACCGCTTACCTCCAGTTATTATCGGTCTATTTTTTGGAAGACCAAATCGTGGATGATTTGTGCAGTTGTCCATTGGAATCATGAGCATGGAATTCTGCGTTCCAACCAGAACGTCACAATCACTAGCAGCAGCTGAACAAAATTCGCCAATCTCATGATGATAGTGTTGTGTCTCCGTGTTTTAGCATCTTAGTCGCCATGTGTAAAACATCTGGTTTAATATATGTATAAAGAATAGATAAACATTTAATCAATACTTGTCAAGTGATCATCTCTTCTTAATACACGTATTATCACCCTTATAAGGATATATGTCCTACTGGGTGATTGCAGCGAAACGTAATGCACCATGCTTTAGCTGAATGGTAGTACGTTTATGAATAATTGTTACGGAAAAAGGCGTATTTTTAATCGCCATATGGCAAATATGTCTTACTGCAAGGCATCAATGGCATTGTTGTTGACTAGATGTTCGCGAAATGCATGTGGTGTACGTGTTTTTATTGATGCATACAAGTTATACCATATATATATATATATATATATATATATATATATATATATATATATATATATATATATATATATATATATATATATGTATATTTGTATATATATATATACATATATATATATATATATATATATATATATATATATATATATATATATATATATATATATATATATATGTATATATATGTATATATATATATATATATATATATATATATATATATATATATGTATATATATATATATATATATATATATATATATAGAGAGAGAGAGAGAGAGAGAGAGACGCTTTCTATTCATAATATATATATACTATATATATATATATATATATATATATATATATATATATATATAGCATGGCAAACAGCACTAGCTGCATTATAGTAACATTGTTATTTTGGCCCCCACTCCCGGGGGCCCCCATTGGAATGGCTCCACATCCGACCCACCGTGTCCGTCAGACGGGTCCCATGGGTCACCTTTTCGTTTCGTCCAGATCGGCCCACAAATGCGGCCGTGCTTGAGACTCAACATACAAACAGACAGACATACACTTTGATATATATATATACAGTAGATAGAAAGGCTACGTGGTCACGTTAACCTTTTGCTTGATTAAAAGAAAGCTGAGCCATCACAAATTCTGAAACTTCTCCACAGTCACTGCATGGCATCATGCCAGTGACACTCTGAACAACTTTACATATATTCAAAGCCACAAACTTCCAACTCTTTTAACATGCCTCCATATGAGATTCCAGTTAATGTCTACCGAAATAGCCAGACCTCCCATATGAGATGGTGCCATGGTATACCACTGTAAACTATTTATAGAAAGGCAAGCCAGACCTTCGCAACCGAGATTGTAAAATTGTAATGTACTCAGTGCACTTCTCTACGGCAGACGAAAGAAAACCTGCCGTATTTGTCATCTCTTGGCAGACCCACATTCTCATAGGTCACGAAATGAAATATTATATTTTATGTTTCTTTGGTACATTAAGTGTTCCCTTCGTGGAAATTACGGAATTATACATGCTTAAGTAAACAACATTTCAGAAAGGCCATTTAACTAACGTAGGATGCAATTAATGAAAGCAGAGCAAGAACACATGATGTTATTATTATTAACCCGATATACCAAATAACAACACCCATGACATGTCCGGGCAGCACGTCTAAGCGTTGGTTGGTCCATTGTCAGCTACGTGGCGCCACTGTTCTTACACCTACGCCCACTTCGGAAATGTTTGTGCGTGCGTGCGTGCGTGCGTGCGTGCGTGTGTGAGTGTAGGTGACGAAACGAAACCTATACAAGATTTGCATTGCAATGTTTTCTTTTATTTAATAGTGTTGGTGAATCAAAAGAAATGTTTGCATACGTGTTTAATATACGTTAATATACAGTGTTTTGTTTGGAAATTCTTGATATATTGACACACTATATGAAGGTGTATGAAGTATGCTAGCAATGTGGATTTATTTAAAACCAAAATAGAAAAAAGTATTTAAACGGTAGGCATCACATCTAGATGTCATATACTATTGATTTCCTTACTTTGTTCACATGATGAATGCGGCTTTGAAAGGCAATAATGTTATGTGTTATAAGTTCAACACAACTGTATGATGTAATGCAACATTCTGAGTATACTTTTCTCGTCGGAACGTTGGTTGAACCGCATGCCACCACGTGGCGCCACTCACTAAATATTGAAAAATTTTACGTATTTGTTGTGTTGTTTTGTAGAACACAATGTTTAAAAAGGTATTTCAGGTGCTTAAATGGTTCTGTCTGATTTCAAGAGAAGTGCATGCTTTAGAATATAATATTATGTGAAGATTTTCAGGGCAAAACGCGAAAAATGCGTTTTTTTAAAGATAAAATATTGTCTTTCATCCTTATAGTGTAAATAGAAACTTGTATACTTGATATTGGAATATCTTAAGAATACAATATCCATTCAGAAATGTCGCCCATATCAGTGTTTATCGCATTTTATCCTGAAACCCTTTATATATTTATTTCTAGTGTTTGCGGATGTTTCGCTATAATAAAAATGTGAGCATCAAGTACAAATCCATCTAAATATGAATATATAACAAATAAAAACATCCCCAAGACGACTGCTGTGACTATTTGTAAGGTTTATGGGTGATTCATGAAATTCCAGGATTTGCATTGCTCCATCTACAGGCGAGAGCAGAGATAATGTCAAAGTGGATGAGATGTGGAATGAATTTAAAGTACAACTCCACAAATAATGCTTAACAATAACAACCAGAGCTAATGTATTGTTGATTAGTCATTGTATTGAAGGTTTCGTAGCAGTCTTTCGGTCTGCCTGGACTACGATGTAACAGCAGCATTAACTTCACTCTGCTGAAACTAGTGTGGGGTGGATTTGTAATCGACGCTCATTATAATCAACACTGGGACACTTATTCACGTTATACAAAGCATTCAATGGTGCCATTCTATAGGGAATAGTGCACTTGTGTGGGTTATAAAGTGCTGACTGCTTCAAACTGTAAATTGTGTACTTTAAAAACAAAACTGGAATTTATGTCAGATTTGTCTGTGGGGAATCTATTAGGCTACAAAAAACAAGGTATTGCAAAATATATCAACATTTATGACATACATTTTATTGTGCATTGAATTACAAAATTAATTATTATTATACAACATTAACAAAACATGAAGTTAAAATACACGAGACAAGTAAAACTATATGAATCAAGAACACTATATGGTCAAAATGATCATTAATAGTGATTTAATAGTGTTATTACATGATGTCAGAAATACCTACTGGCACCAATACAATTCTACTAGCAGGAATGGCATATTTTCACTCTGCCATAGATATGGATCAAATATAAATCCATATAAAATGGTCGCGACATTTTAGTATTTAGGATTGAGATCACTTTAAAATATATACATTACATATGCTTTTACATTTTAATCATGATTTACAGGTAGTATGGTATCCCTCTATCTAAGTGCTAAGCTTTGTCACAATCTGTACTATAAAAAAACGACAGGTAAAAAATGCACAATTATTAATGTGATATTAATTAAAATAAGGTAGGTGGATTTGTACTTGATTTTGAACAAACGTGCTTAAACTTTGACGAAACTTTCATACATATATATATATATATATATATATATATATATATATATATATATATATATATATATATATAAATGTATATGCCTGCGGCGTGCGAGAGTGCATTCATTGAATCAGTCATTAGTAATCAGTAATTTGTATTTGATTCTGAGTGTGTGTGTGTGTGTGTGTGTGTGTGTGTGTGTGTGTGTGTGTGTGTGTGTGTGTGTGTGCGTGCGCGTGTGTGTGCACGAGAAATCACTGAATCAGTCGTCCAAGTATCAAGTTTGGTACAAATATATTTAGGTATCAACATATTGCTCTGGTGATCAACTCATACAGTTAGTTTGTATTGTATTCACCAACTGAGCTTCGCAGGCATAACCACTAGGAGACCAGCAACTTAATCTACTGGCTGACAAAACTTCCACGTTTGCAAATCAAGAATAACACAATATTGCTCACATAGCTATCACAGGTTTTCCTGTGACTTTCATAATGTAACTGTTCTCCTGGTTTGTTGCAGCGTGTCCAGTTGTTATTGTTCACACAGCCATCAAGGTCATCACAAGTGTTCATGTGAATCTATGTGACTGTCACAATGTTATTGTTCTCCTTGTTTGTTGCAACGTGTCCAGTTGTTATTGTTCACACAACCATCAAGGCCATCACAAGTGTTCCTGTGAATCTCTGTGACTGTCACAATGTCATTGTTCTCGTTGTTTGTTGCATAGTGTCCAGTTGTTATTGTTCACACAGCCATCAAGGCCATCACAAGTGTTCCTGTGAATCCCTGTGACTGTCACAATGTCACTGTTCTCCTTGTTTGTTGCAACGTGTCCAATTGTTATTGTTCACACAGCCATCAAGGCCATCACAAGTGTTCCTGTGAATCTCTGTGACTGTCACAATGTCATTGTTCTCGTTGTTTGTTGCATAGTGTCCAGTTGTTATTGTTCACACAGCCATCAAGGCCATCACAAGTGTTCCTGTGAATCCCTGTGACTGTCACAATGTCACTGTTCTCCTTGTTTGTTGCAACGTGTCCAATTGTTATTGTTCACACAGCCATCAAGGCCATCACAAGTGTTCCTGTGAATCTCTGTGACTGTCACAATGTCATTGTTCTCCTTGTTTGTTGCAACGTGTCCAGTTGTTATTGTTCACACAACCATCAAGGCCATCACAAGTGTTCATGTGAATCTCTGTGAGTGTCACAATGTCATTGTTCTCCTTGTTTGTTGCAACGTGTCCAGTTGTTATTGTTCACACAGCCATCAAGGCCATCACAAGTGTTCCTGTGAATCTCTGTGACTGTCACAATGTCATTGTTATCCTTGTTTGTTGCAACTTGTCCAGTTGTTATTGTTCACACAACCATCAAGGCCATCACAAGTTTTCATGTGAATCTCTGTGAGTGTCACAATGTCATTGTTCTCCTTGTTTGTTGCAGCGTGTTCAGTCGTTATTGTTCACACAACCATCAAGGCCATCACAAGTGTTCCTGTGAATATCTGTGACTGTCACAATGTCATTGTTCTCCTTGTTTGTTGCAACGTGTCCAGTTGTTATTGTTCACACAGCCAGTTTTTAAATTTACCACCAAGGACATCACAAGGGTTCCTGTGAATCTCTGTGACTGTCACAATGTCATTGTTCTCCTTGTTTGTTGCATAGTGTCCAGTTGTTATTTCACCATGTCTCACCACAATTCGTTGCTGCAGAGGTTCATCACCAGAGCCTCATTACTTAACTCATACTGAAGTAGCTCGATCAGTTTTTGAGCAACGATAATAAATTGTATATATTTGTCTTCTCAAATGATGTTACATCTTGTTTGATTTGGTGAAGTGGTTCTTGTCTTTTGACCAAGTGGTGTAGACGTCTTACATCTGGGAAGTGATTCGTGTCTGAGTTGTGTTGACATCTTCTGTGAAGTGTGTGTCTCTGTTGCCTCTGTCATATCTCTGTGCTTCCTCGGTCAAGGCAGTTCAGCTGAAACAATATGACATCATTGTGGTTAATGAGTGACTCATGCATTCCATTGAACAACTGGCATAGTCTAAAGTGCCACTGACACGGCAACTTTTAGCCAAATAGAAAACCTTCACGGTAATACAATCCATGACTTCACACATACAGGTTATATTTTCGTCACTAAATGTGATAATCAACAGCGATCTTGCAGCCGGTTCTTTTAATGGTTTTTCCTAAAAGTTCTACGAGAACCCTCTGTGATATCGCTGTGAATTAATATATTTAGGGAGAAAGATAATAATCGTCTGTATGTGTAAAGTCGTGGATTTTATTACTGTGGTTTTTTATTTGGTAAAAAATTGCTTTTTGAAACGACTTAGAATTGAGAGCAACCGTGTCAGTGGCAATGTGGTGTTTTTAGCTGAATCTGCATGGAGAATTTGAAAACATATTTGATCATAACAATTCTGAAGATTGACAAATATGCCATTTATCTTCTGAATTCGTTAATCAGAGAAATTCTGTAACCACTGACCAGTATCATTAATGGAAAATATAAATCAACAGCAGAATATGTTCTAATGTATTTGCCAGTACTGTGTTGTATTACACACAGTATCCAACTTTTACTTGACATTTACTCTTACCTGTCTATGACACCATTTCGCCTGTCTTGTAGTTTGTGTTATGAGGATGTTCTACTCATTGGTCCTTTGACAGCTGTGACAGCTGGGACTTCCATGGTCTGTGACAGCTGGGACTTCCACGGTCTGTGACAGCTGGGACTTCCACGGTCTGTGACAGCTGGGACTTCCACGGTCTGTGACAGCTGGGACTTCCACGGTCTGTGACAGCTGGGACTTCCACGGTCTGTGACAGCTGGGACTTCCACGGTCTGTGACAGCTGGGACTTCCACGGTCTGTGACTGCTGGGACTTCCACGGTCTGTGACAGCTGGGACTTCCAAGGTCTGTGACAGCTGGGACTTCCACGGTGTGTGACAGCTGGGACTTCCAAGGTCTGTGACAGCTGGGACTTCCACGGTCTGTGACAGCTGGGACTTCCATGGTCTGTGACAGCTGGGACTTCCACGGTCTGTGATAGCTGGGACTTCCACGGTCTGTGACAGCTAGGACTTCCACGGTCTGTGACAGCTGGGACTTCCACGGTCTGTGACAGCTGGGACTGGGTCTGCGGTACTTGTCTCTTCTGTTTGTGATCTCCAAGTTGCTGCCTGGTTCTGTAACATGACATCACTCACACTGTTACAACTCCAGAGCTGCCAATAACACAGTGGGCCTTGAGCCGCAGTTGCGAGGGGGAAGCGTGATTGTGGTTTGGTTTCAAAATGAGCATATTTTATGTTATGTTACTTTGAACATACAGTGTGATGATAGGTTTGGGTTGAAAAGTGGTAGATCATGAGGCCTGAGAGAGAGAGAGAGAGAGAGAGAGAGAGAGGGAGAGGGAGAGAGAGATCAGGCTAAGGCATGGGTGAAAGGGAGGGAAAACATAACAGAGCACAAATGGACTGTACCAACTGGGGTGGGCTGGTCATTCAGGCACTTGTGAATTGGAGGGAAGTCCTAGACAACAGAATCTTCTATGGTAGGGTGATAAGTTGGTTTCTGGCTAATCTTGGTTTCTGCAAATCTCTGTTTAAAGTAAACATTTGGGGCTGGCATCTTGCAGCCAAGTGAATCTATGGTGCCATTAGACATATGAATCTATATTTTGTTCGAGTGTACATATAACTGTTAATGGGGTGATGTAGAGAAAAGTAATATAGCTTCAGCTTGAGATCTTTTTGTAGAGCCAACTTAAATAAAAAGCCTGCCATAAAATAATTAATTTTAACAAGTATCTGCAACTTTTAAAATGTTATTAAATGCCCCGGAAAGAAATGTATTGTAAATATTGTATGAGCAAATCTCTTTCCAACAAAACACATTTCTGTCTTGTGATTTTAGAACTGTTTTAAATGTGTAAACATTTCTACACGATGTAATTATTAATTGAATTAAAAGTAATTTATTTTACTGAATAATTTGGGAGGTTAATTTAATTGACATAAGAAATGTATGTGGTTAATTTAATTTAATTTGAGATTTTTGATTTAATTGTAATTTAATTAATAAACTTTTCAACACCTCTGCAACTAGAAATAAATTGCACTAGCTAAATATATTTTATGTTAACAAAACTATATTTGAACTAGAAAGAAATTGCACTGCTTGTTTTGCAAATGTAAATAGTGAATAACCTTAGTTGTGATTTGTTTTATTCCAACCTATATTTACTTTGATTACATCAATATGGTATTTAATGCATTTCTTTAATTTGAGGTCAAATGTTTTTGAAAATCTATATTAAGACAAATGTCTGACAATGTGTTGTGCAATAGCTGTTATATCATATGATGCATTTATCGAACTGTTAAATATGCTAAGATGGAATATATTTACATACTTTAACAACATAAATATGTGCGATTTGGTTGAAAGTATTGAAACATAATGTTTGCTAGTTCTAATTAGTTTCCCTCACTCAACAAGTTCTACTAACTAATTAGTTTGTATATATGTTGTGGTAATGAAAAAAACTGATGGTCTTGTGAGACATTATTTAGCTTGTCCACTTTTTCAGAACATCACGCCTAGTCGACCTTCTATGCTCTCACTGAGCATGGTCACTGCCGGGTGCTTGTCGTCCTCTGTGGTTATTTTACATCCCTAATTGACCTTTGTGGTACAATGATCTTTTACTTGCCTGTATTGCAGTCTGTGACTACTGGAACTTCTTCTGCTTCCTCTTGTACAATGATCTTCTACTTGCCTGTATTTCAGTCTGTGACTACTGGAACTTCTGCTTTCTCTTGTACAATGATCTTCTACTTGCCTGTATTGCAGTCTGTGACTAATGGAACTTCGTCTGCTTCCTCTTGTACAATGATCTTCTACTTGCCTGTATTGCAGTCTGTGACTACTGGAACTTCTGCTTTCTCTCGTACAAGGACCTTCTAATTGCCTGCATTTCAGTCTGTGATTACTGGAACTTCTTGTGCTTTCTCTCATACAATGATCTTTTACTTGACTGTAATGCAGTCTGTGACAACTGGAACTTCTGCTTTCTATCATACAGTGATCTTCTATTTGCCTGTACTGCAGTCTGCGACAACTGGACCTTCTGCTTTCTCTCGTACAATGATCTTCTACTTGCCTGTATTGCAGTCTGTGACAACGATATTCTCCTTATGCTGACGTCTGGATCTCTGGATCATGACTTCCGGCTAGCAGCCTGGTTCAACATAGCGTCATTGACACAGCTACAAAAACAAACCTCACTGGTTGTTTTGTTTAACAAACCATAACTGGGCTAATGTTGATAGCAATGGTTTGTTTTAACAGAACGTATATTTAGCTACATTGCATGACTTTGATATCAATACCATGTTACAGGAATGTGAGCTAAGCTGATTTTAAATGTATGTATGAAAATCCATGTATGAAAATGGATAGTAGGATAGCGCTTATCTCATCTGATTTATTTATTTAACTGTCAGATGTACCATGTTGGTAGATTACACTGATAATATGATATGTAAATCCACATGAACTATAACATGTACATTTGTGCTATTGGGGTTTATATTAAAATAAAATATTAAAACAAATTATTGAACCCAATTATCATTACATAACTATACATTTATTAGCAGCTTAATGATGTGCATATTTAATATGAAACTATGTAAATATCACACATCTACTACATCATAGCAACATTTTTATAAAATATACAAGAATAGTTTGTTGATATATCTAAAGAAATATAAACTTTTGTTAGTTGAATACCTTGATATGTATATGGCGCCATGTTGTTGTTGTGTTGATGGCTGAAGTTGACACTGTCTGTTTAGACGTCAAAGACCATAGTGGGCGTTTTCCAGCCAGACCTTGAATACATTCTGGTCGTCCTACAATGTACAATTGAAATGAAGACATTCATATTATATTACCTTAATTATATTCCAAAACTGTTGCCTAGCTATGTATAGCTAATTTGTTACATAGCTATGTATTGCTAATTTGTTACATAGCTATGTATAGCTAATTTGCTGTTAGCTTTATACATAACAAATAACGTACGTTGTTGTTATGTGTAGAATCTTTCTCGCACACAGGCTGTTAGTAGGGTCTATGTTTTAGTGTATCACGTGTGTCTACGTCCTTTACAACATGTCAGATGGTAGGCAGATTGGCTGTTAATTGCAGACAATAATGTTTAATCGACTGTCTATGACAGTCTAATTATTCTCTTTACTGATTCCATAACAATTAGAATGAAAGTTGCCCTCATTTATAACTCAGATAACCAGATCTTTCTAGGAAAATACTCCACCAGGTGGATATGTGTATGTTATGTAAGATTTATCTCGAAAGGGCAGAGGTGATCAGCCAAGAGTGGGAGAGAATGGCTCAGGATGATTTGTTTAGAGGGCAGAACAATGGCCCTACCCTGCAAGGGTCCAAGGGCGGAGAAAAAGAGATGTTTCAATATCATAAAATAATGCTGCTAGAATTTGTCACATTAATCTGAAGATGCAAGTATTTGTCCTTACCCCAAAGAAAATGTGTCCACGTCTCACTTGCCCACTGTCAACTGATGACTTGGTCACCTTGGGTAGTTCATCCTGTCTGTGACGCCACTGACCTAACTGATGAGTTCATCTCCACCCAGGATATGGTGGATGTCGCCCTTTAGTGTTTGTACTGGAGTGTCATCAGCTGTGACGTTTTAATGTGTGACGTCCTTACCTGTTATACCTGGACTAAGACATACTAGAGAACATGTGCAACAAGTCAGTGTCACCACAGTCAATGCTGTTTACCCCTCACTGACTGGAGAGCAGTGCAAGCAGAAATATAGAGAGGAGAGTTGAAACCTACGGGAAGAAAACAGAAATATAGAGAGGAGAGTTCAAACAGCAAGAAAACTTAAATAATTCAAATTAACACATAATCAATATACTTACTTGTACCTGACCGTCCTGACATGCTGCATTCCCCGTGCAGATATGCCATGTTGTGGGTGACGGAGTTACTATAAGGCCCCATGTTGAGACTGGTATGGAGTCCTGTTTTCAGTTGGATTGAACCATGACTGCAAGAAAACAAACCAATAATCAGTCACCAGGAGACAGTAGCCACTTGTTTGGTTACACTACATGTACAGTATTTGTTGTAATTCTTGCTGTTTGAGTCAGTGGTGTATTTAAGGGAGGGAGCCATGGCCCCTCTTGGCTTTTTTATTTGTTTTGTAAACTGTTGTACTACTACATGGTGGCTTGGTATACTACGTGTGACTAAGCCTGTCTCCTCCTTTAACCTCCCATTTTGGGCTCCTCATTTGACCTCCCTTTGCCCTCCCCTTTGACCTCCCCCTTTGGCCTCCCCTTTGAACTCCCCCTTTGGCCTCCCCTTTGACCTCCCATTTTGGCCTCCACTTTGACCTCCTATTTTGGCCTCCCCTTTGACTTCGCATGTTGGCCCCTCCTTTGTGATACCCTAGATATTGTTGTAGTGAACCGCCACTTGGGGTATAACTACCTGTCCCTAAGTAGAAAGACATTACTTAATTAACAGTCTGCATATTCCACATGTAGACAATTCAAAGTAATGCAACAGGGGAAGTGAAGCTACAAAGTCTACTACCTGGGTGGAGCATACTGTGAGTAATAAACAACATCATTTTCAACTGCTAATCCCCGTGGCTGGCCAGTGACATTGTATACTTGTGGGTTGTTGCCAAAGTAGTCACTACACTGTACATGCCTCTGGTCTGTAACAGAGACATTTGACATCCAGTAAAGCAGTGTGAGCAACTAGAAAATGACACGTACAGAATAAAAATCAAAAGATGACTTTGGTTACTTAAATAATTAAATTGGTTTTACAAATGAAAGTATGTTTCACTATAATTGTGAGTGACTGTTTCTTGTTGTTTGTACATTATCAGTTCCCAAATTAAATATTTGTTGTGTGGATAGTCTTAAAATAATTAAAAGCGTATATATGATGCTATACTAGATATGCTTAATTGTACATACTAGTTTACATGTGTTAATAATAGATTGGGTTAATTACATAAATTATATTTTGTAAATTGCAATACCATGACTGGCTTAGGATTTCACCTGAATGAATGCATTGATAACATATAGAGAATATGACTTATACAATACCTTTCCTTGATTTAAATTTGTTTAATGCACTTTGTGCTAGTGAAAAAAATGCTGATGGATTATATTAAAACACCAATATATGACACTACATGGCACTGGTTTCATGGAGGAAGGGGGTAAGTTTTAGTTAGTTTAGGTTTTCCCAAAACAGTGTTTATTTTCACATCACCGTTCACATGGTGGTGACTTTGAGCACATCCAGGTAATTGTGCTATCATGACATACGTGCAAGCACATACCCACGCTCGTCCACACGTGCACACGCACACAGGCATAATTTATTTGTTCCTAAAATTACTACTTCAGTGGGACTTCAGTTTTGTATTATAAAACTGGGTCAACTATGCTAAGGAAAGCAACAGATCCCAACCAGGGAAAACGATATCCTCTCGTGGAGTCACTATACCTAAAAAACACGATTGGTGCAAATACGTTGCGAGCAAATGATCTTCAAGTTTAAATGAAGAAGAAACAAATTGGCGAAATTATTTTATAGAGATTCCACCGTAAATTCTTATAGTTTGTCAGAGATAGGATGTCAACTTACTGTAGTCAGTCCAACACAACCTGCTGCTGCTGCTGTTGTAGTTGATGGACACAGCCAATATCAACATGCCCCTAGTTGACACAATCTGAGTGTTTCCACTTCCATCCAGATTCACCTTCCAGATACCAGGTGATGATGATCCACCATATTGTGAATAAATCAACAGTCTAAAATGGTACATGTAAAACAATGTGATGGCAATAACATGGCACATCAAGCAGAGTTAGTGGGATATTAACAAAACAAACAACTCCTAAATGCTGCAGGAAGTTGTTTGATCAGTTAATGGGCATTAATCATTAAAATAAAATGTGATGCTGCAATCAGGAAACATAACAAAATAATTTGTTTAACTTTTTATAATTTCATGAACCCGTGTCTTCAAAGTTTGGCTATACAGCTGTAATGTGCAACATCATCGCATCCGTGAATTTTCAAAACCCATCAAGTAAACATTTATTAGCATAGTAAGCATTGTTTCATAACATTTATGATAGAGTATATTATATCATGTGTAGTACACTAGTTTTAATTAGTGTCCCCGTTTAAGCGCAATAATTAGTTTAACGTTGAAAGAATCACTGACGTAATTTCATTATGCACCTATGGATCAACTGCAATTGCAACATCGTTGATGATGACGACAATGAATATTCATTACAAGAAGGCAACAGAAAATGGCGCCCGTTGTCGAAGGCGACTTTGAAACATCGCGACATCATCATAACAAAATGTAAATAGTCGCATCACGACCGAATGAAAATTACGACAGAATGCAATGAACAACAATATCTTGGCCTTTGTGATGTGTTAATCGTTATTTAAACGGATGGATGAATTTTGTATTTGTTTGGAGTGATTTAAATCATGATTTAAATTAAATGATTTAAATCAAACAACTCTGGTCAACATTAGTAAAGGATCGTTATAGATTGGATATCAGGAAGTACTCATTACACATAGATAAAAAAGTTGGACTTTCGATAAGCCAATGGCTTCCTTGTCCACTTGCCATCTGGGCCTTTGCCTTGGATGCAGGGTTGAAAAAAAATCATGATTTAAAAAAAAAAATTATCTGATTTTTTTAATTTAAATCTTATTTGTTTATTTTTTTGAAATCTGATATACACAATGTCATAAAATATTTGACTATCAGGCTATCTGGTGTCAATACAGCTACACAAGTGTGCACACTTTGTGCTTTTGTATTAAAAAACACACAACACTTTGTTGATCTCGATGCTTGTAAACAATTATTTGTGTTAAATTCATATGAGCGATTAAAAAAACCGGAAGTAAAAAAAATAAAAAAATCATAAATCAATGATTTTTTTTCATGATTTAAATCAACGATTTAAATCAAACAACCCTGCTTGGATGGCAATCTTGTTAAATCATTGCTTGTATTTTAGACTCTGTAGTCACAGACCCTGTATGATGCGTAAAAAGTTAATAAAAAGATTCTAACAGTACTTCGCATGGCAAGTTTTTGCCAGAGATATCTTCCCAGAACCGAAAAACATTTAAAAATAATCTTTTTTTTTTCAAAAAGTAAGTAATAAAAAAGGAGGCGGCGACCAAACAGGAAGTTGGCGGGTCGAGAAACTAATTTCTTTTTTACTAAGTCTTACAGTAAAACCAAAGGAATTTTGGGGGCCTTTGCACCTATAAGAGTACTTGAAAACTAACCATTTGCAACTATAATCATGAATATCACGCAAGTGGTTAATTAAATATACCTCGTTGAACACCGAAAATCTTTTTTTGCATGGGCAGCACCATATTTGCCCAGAATCCTACGTCAAGGGTGCTGACTAGGTTTCCCACTACTCCAACTTTAAACACCTGATCGTAGACGTAACGATTTTAGTCGCACACTTGCTAATAAGTTTGGACATGTTGTTTGTAACTAAAATCAACTTAGTTGGCAAGACAGTCCATTCATTCATTGTATACTAACTTCCTCGTGTTCGAATTTGACCTTTCTCTTGATCTAGCGTTTGCGTTGAAGCCTTTGGCTGAGGTACATGCTGGAAGATTGTCGGTATTGCTTCAGGCTTTAACGTTCCAATGTTTTGAAGGATCTTGACCCATTAGTTGATGAAAATATATCAACTTCAAAACGCGACTCTTCAAAATGGGCCAAACAAAGTTTAGCATATCGCATCGGCTTCCAACCAGCCTGCCCACAATTGTGAATCCATTGCTTCACTACTGTCTGTTTTTCCAGAGGAAATCAAAACAAGACAACTCTCTATACTTCGTCGAATCATATTTACATACGAATGCTGCACAGTATGGCAGTGTAAGAGTTTTTGCTGCGTGTAAATCCAATATGAATTCCGCACTTTTAGAACAGATTCCCAGTAAACCAGTTGCATGATATTAGGTGCAAAGGCCCAAAACAATGCATTTTGTTTCACTTTAACTACAACGTAATATATATTCAGGATTCTAGAATAAAACTTTGTGCTCCACTGAATAAGTATTTCTTCATAAAGTACATATTGTAAATGTTCTAGACTGCTGCCACCTTCTGGTAATTACATGTTTTTTAATCAAATTTATCTAACACGCAATAACACCTAAAAATGTAAATACTTTTTTTGCAAGCTACATTAGCAAAAGCCCAGTGTGTAGGTGACAGGTATTAATATTGTAAAGAGTACATGTTGTACAAATTTAATTGTATTATTTGCAATTTGCATTCTACACATGTTTGCAATTTGCATATTACACAAGCTACATAATATACACAATGTCTAAGCCCTGTACACTTTTATAGCATACTATTTCTGTATTGTAAGTTTAAGCTAAAATTGTAAAATTGCAGGAAATAAGTTACCTCTCTTTCAGATCCAAGGTCAACCCACTTGGTCCGCCTGTACAGTTGGTGATTGTTGTCCTCCCACTGCCGTCCACCCCGACCACTTCAATCTTCTTGTCATTGTAGTTTGAGAAGTACAACTTGTCTTCTACTGGATCAATAGCGAGCCCATTAAGCCATCCACAACCTGAACATATAAGAAGAAAATAACAAAGTGTTTTAGTGCTGTGTTAATGACAAATTGTTATGACTATTAAATATTTTCCCCACATTCGATGGGGCCATTTTAGTACACGTAGATGTGATGTCAAGTCAATCCATATATTGAGCCCATTATCATTGGATTATTGGCCAATAGCATCATCATTAAATAAATGACATGCTTACCAGCATTAAGTAATTGCCTAATGTAGGAATTCACATAAATGGATGTATGCAATTATACGTCATACTAATTGTTATGCAAGTCAACAGCACTACTGCTATAACCACACCTTAGTGTTTAGATAAGAGGGAGGTGGACTTTTCATAATATAATTGTTTAACTTAGTTTTAGCGCACGCGGTCGGCATTCGACGAATTTTATAAGAAGAAAATAACAAAGAAAAAAAGAAAAAAAACTCAAACGAAAGCAAACCACGAACAATTAAACTGTACTCAGTCAAGTGAATGCATATTGTTTTTGTCCAATAGGCAATACTGGATCTGGATGATAGGCTGTCTTATTAAAAAAGTAATACATCAATTTATGACTTTCAAAGCCAATTAAGTGCTATCTTCAATTGACATATGTTGTACTGCTTTACTTTTAGTGTAAATCCTTTACTTTTAGGGTCAAGCCTTTAATTTTTATTTTGTAATCCAATTTATACATATTAGACATATTTGTTTGTAGGCATATACTTAAGACTAAGTCATGATGTTGCAAGCATTACTTCCATGTTTATATATTTAAAATAGAGCTCCAAGTTACTTTTTCATGAACCTTTATGTGTTGGCTCTTCCTTTATTATGTAGATTTTACCATATAATAATTTTCCTATTTCTCATTATCGTGCCACATTTTGGTTTCATTATTTTTTAACCATGCTAAATACTAAGGTTTAAATGAATGCAAAGTTGTTACTACTGTAGAGGTGATAATGCCAACCTCGCTGCTCAGCTAGCAATACTTGATTGGGCCAATAATGGCTAAACTGGACTAGGACTGCCTTTGAAAAACTAATTCAGCCAATAATGGCTGTCATTTAACATTGTCTCAACTTGCATTGTCTTACCAGCGGAAAAACCAAATGGGCCAATCATGGCTGTCATTATATCAACCAGCATTGGCTTGCAGATGAAAACAAACAGTTGGGCCAACAATGGCTGTCATTCGCGCGAACGGCATTCGTGGAAGCCATTCGCGCACTTCAGGTTACACTTTTTTTTAGAAAGTTTAAGACTGACAACATTTTATGTTTGGTTAAGGGCCTGGTTGCTATGTCCATGACATCAGCATTCGGGGAGCGAAACAGCCATCTTTGCGTTCCGTTGATAGTTGGGATCACATTGAAAATTTAAACCCACAATTGATTTGGTGGTTTTACATTGTGCTGTAAACCACATTGACTCGTCCCCTCAACTGGTCGGTTCACAACTTCTTGCTTTTACAAACGAATTGGTGGAGTTTGGTTTTAGCCACGACATGATCTGTCAGCTTCTTAGGTGTGAGAGCTGACACCATTTGTCACCTCATAAGCTCAGGAGGGGGCGAGTGTGTCGCTGTTGTCAACAACTTTGTTCCGCCGGCTTGCGAGGGGGTTACCAGGTCGTGTTCTTGTGACACAAAGTCAAATTAACTTTAAGGTTTCTGGAACCCACAAAACAAAACTGTTGTGGACAATGGTGACCATTTAAAAAATGTTTATCGAAGTTCCAGGCCCAGGTTCAGGCCCAGACCCAGGCCCAGGTCCAAGGGTGTTGTTTGTGGGCCACACATCTGTGTAGTTCAAAGGGCGATAAAAGGGGTTATGTTTTTGAGGCCTGACGGACGAATATCACTCGCATGTCTGTAATAAATTGACAGACATTAAATAAGCATACGTAACGGAACAGTTACCCAAAATTAATGAGACTTGGTGGTTTCCATTTGCATTTCTATTGTGTCTTGTTGATTGGTTCACAGTTCTGTTTCACATCCCCACTGGCTACGAGGATTGTCCTGTTATAGGTTATCTCTTTATAGTTGGGCAGGAGGGAGGGTAAGATGGTGAAGCGACGAAGTCAGGTAAGTATATTATTCGTAAATACATATTTTAATTATAAAAATATAGAATTTACAGCCTATCATGGACTTATCCTGGCTCCATCGCTTCACAAAGTGCAGAGTATAGATTAATGGATGGTGGGGTATAAACAAATCTACACCTAATGGCCTGTTGGTGGCAGAATTGTCTCGGCAGCCACTATTGGTCCCAGGTGAATGAGATCTGAGGGGTAGAGGGATAGGTCTTTCAGATAAAAATCTGTAAAATTGTAATGACACCGCCAGATACAGGCTCTCAGTATCTGTTCCATTAAGACCTGTCTGTGGAATGCAAGGGACGTTGCCATAGACTGTACCTGGTGTGCCTTAACCCGATGGAACTCGAGGAGTTTAGAAGATGACTGCGCATAACATTCAATAATGGTGGATCTAACTGGAGATTGTTGATGGGACAATATCTGATCTATGTCCTGGATGACATAGATCTCTCTAGGTAGAATCACAACGCTTGGACAGGACACAGGAGTCTGTCATTGGCCATGCCGTCGTTGAAATGACTGTCCAGTGCTGGTATAGTGCATGAAAGAACACATTTGGGGCCTTTATAATAATAACTTTTATTTGTATAGCGCCATATATCTGGATATAAAACCTGTTCAGAGGCGCTTAAAATACAACATATGTAAAACATAATCGCTACAAAAAGGATATAATAAGAAATTTGCATATACATTTGTAAAGAAATGAGTGATGCAAAATAACGGATCGGCTAAATATATAGTAAACTCTGCTTTAAAATCTAAAGCAAGTAATACAAATAAATAAATAATTAAAATGCAAAAAAAAAATATGTTACACACTGTTATAACAATATCTAATAGTTACTGTTGACCAATTATCGGAGACTGTCAAGGGGTTCCAATGCTCAACCTATTTTCAAAGCATCCATGAACAAATATGCGCCTAGTTTCTTGGGGATTATCCGAGCTCCCATCCGAACATTGCGTCCAGACACCCACCATTGTAGATCCTCGTCCCCCGCAGAGGAAATGAGGATCTACATGTCGCTTGTTGACGGATTTAAATCTCAATGTAGCAACATGCGGGTGTGAAGGCGACCCAGACGAACTAATTTCTCTGTTGGCGCAAACAAACCTAACAGGATCTGCCACATATGAGCTTGCCCCCCCATCGATTCAGGAGGGACTGAATGATCTCCTGGATCTTGCGATGATATTCCAACATTGGGGTCACATGGAAGGAAATCAGGTCGAATTAATATACCAGGAACAGGAACTTTTGCGTGGGAATCAAGTCGGACATCTTTTCGTGAATAAGAAGTGCCATCATGTGACAGATAGAGAGAACTTCGCCTGTGTCCCGGAGGCTTTGATTGAGTATATCAGCCAGCCGTCCAGGTACTGACATAGATTGATGCCCATTCCATGCACCAGAACTTGGATCTCTACCATAACCTTGGTGAATACCCAAGGTGCTAGAGAGAGATCAAAAGGTAGGTCCCTGAATTGGTAGAAGGTATCCCGAGTCTGGAACCAAAGGAATTTTCTGTAACCCTGATGGATTATAATATGGAAGTAGGCATCGATAAGGTCAATAAAATGGGGCATTTCCAGGAGTGTGTTGAGGAGTGAGAGGTAACAGACCTCCTTCCTCCTGACGTCTTTGGAACGAGGAACAGGTGACTGTAAAAACCGGGAGAAGATGCACTGCAGGTAATTTTGATCGCCTCGTTTCTCTCGTTTTGTGGACTAAGGCTGATAATGCCTTCCTCTTCAAGAGGGGGCCCCTGTCCACAAATGGTGAAGGGGTACATGTCCTGGGAGCACACTCCCTGAAATGTAGCTGGAAACAGATTTCCAGAGCTTTACACACCCATCCGCTGCATCCCTTTCTTCTCCAGACATCGCAGAACCGGGATAGTCGAGCTCCCACCTTTTCTGAAAGTAAAGTGTGAGTGTCTAGACACCGGAAAAGGTGCAGAGGCACGATACAAGATGTTTTCTCTCTGCCGACCGACCACCTTTTCTAGCAAATGCAGCTTTGTCAGGAGATCGTCAAAAAGTTACGAGGACCCGAATGGGGCAGTACGTAGACTCTCCTTTTCAACCTGTGATAAATGAGGAGAGGCATCCAGCAGAGCCTGGGCCCGTTGGTGCAGCAATATGTTGAATGCCATAGAGCAATCCAATGCCGCACCATCGGACCAAGCTGTAGCCACATATTGGGAAAGCTGTAATGCTGCTCTTAATTTGTTCAAGCAGACTTTGCTTGAACACTCTCCACGCTCACATGGTCGATGAGGCCCTGGACTGAGCTATTCAGGGCTGCCCCAGACCAATCCTGAAAGGAGGATATACACAGCCATCTTCACGACATGGACACTAGATTACAGAAATAGCGCTGTTCCGCAACAATTTTTATTAGTGTGCTGCTCCCCCACCCCACCCACACGAGAGGGTGAAACATCAGCGAATCCACAGTGGATAACTGAAGGATCCTTAGAAAAGGAGAAGCCTCCTGAAGGCAGTTCTAAGGGGTTGTATACGGGTTCCTTAGAACGAGGGACTGTTGCAAAATGTTGAGATCTACCCACCCTAGTGGGTTGTAAATCACGGTGGATTTTACGAAAATTATTTGTCATTGCCACTGAAAATGTGAACCTGGGCATGGGAGCTACTTCAACCACATACTCAGATTGTGCCAGTGACAAGCGCCGTTCGTCATTTGATATATTATCAGCTAACCAACTAGTAATTTGCTGTTTACCTTGTATGAATGCTGTTACGAATTGGCCAGTTGGTGGCTGTGTGAACCGGCCAGTACCTGGCGCTTTGGTCCAAATGTTCATTTTATCCTATCAGTTTGGATAGCCAACAAGTAATTAGCGTTTATATTGTATGAATGCTGTGACGAACTGGCGTCTGGGCGAACCGGCCAGTACCTGGTGCTTCGGCCTAGATGTCCAGTTCGGCGCTTTGGTCCAGATGTTCGGTTGGACACTTCAGTAGTTACTACTGTCACCCATTTGACATGTCAACACAGTGAATTCCCTACAGGTACAGTGAGGTTGTCATCACAGTGGGCCTGGACGTACATAACGCTTTTCCATTCAGATAATCAGCACCATGTCTGGCATGCTCTAAATATTCCAGGATGGCGCCCAAAAAGGGCACAGAGCCAGAGTGCGAATCGACCCATTGCAGCAAACATTGAGTACATCAATATTGGCATATTGTCCCACAGGTGGCCGCACCACTGTTGAAATGATGTAGCGACGGCGGACTGACAGCGGTGGGGGCAGACCATTAAGAATGCATGCAGCGGTCAAGCAGATTGCTGAAGAAATGCCTCAGATGCTGTCTGACCGTAGCAACACGGTACCTGGTAATGTTCTGGTGCTGGTTTGCCCATCCAACACGCCACCGAGGAAAGTGATGGCCTCGAGTCATTCAGCGAACGACTTACCACAGATGGCATCCCCTACAGGCCTGCCGGAGTGACGGTCTCCATGCAGTTGGTAGGTGATCTGGCATTCCCCACAAGCCTGCCCAAAGTGGCGGCTTCTGAACCCTGGCCAGTTGTTGATAATGTTCTTGATCTGTCTTGGGCATATTACCGGTGTGTGCGGCTGTGTTGAATGGCCTCACACGGATTCTGTCAAAAAGTTCAATCCACAGGAATTTTCTTGCATGCAGTACGCTACGATTCAATATGTCATTGCTTTCATTAAGAAATCTCCCTGCACTATTGTTTTAGGTAAAGTTGACACAGTCGGCATTCCAAATCATTCCTGTGTTACCACTCGACAAGCCTTTGTTGGGTCTTCAGTGGAAAGGAAATTCTACATGGACACCATTCTTCCAATGGGACTAGTCAGCTCCTATAACATCTTCAAATCATTTAGTAGTGCACTGGAATGAATGGCAAAGACAACATTAGGACTGACATGGATGGTACATTAGGACTATCATGGATGGTACATTAGGACTGACATGGATGGTACATTAGGACTGACATGGATGGTACATTAGGACTGTCATGGATGGTACATTAGGACTGACATGGATGGTACATTAGGACTGACATGGATGGTACATTAGGACTGACATGGATGGTATATTAGGACTGACATGGATGGTACATGTGATTGAGGATTTGTCTGTTTTCAACCGATTCTTCTGCAAAAGGTGCAGCTGGCATTAATGCATTTATTCAACTCTGTGCGCATTGGGCGTCCAATTAATACTGGGCCCTGATACAACTCTGTGGGCATTGGGCATCCCATTAATACAGGGCCCTGATACAACTATGTGGGCAGTTGGGTGTCCCATTAATACAGGGACCTGATACAATTATGTGGGCAGTTGGGCGTTCCATTAATACAGGGCCCTGATACAACTATGTGGGCAGTTAGGCATCCCATTAATACAGGGCCCTGATACAACTCTGTGGGCAGTTGGGCATCCAATTAATACAGGGGCCTGATACAACTATGTGGGCATTGGGCATCCCATTAATACAGGGCCCTGATACAACTATGTGGGCAGTTGGGCGTCCCATTAATACAGAGGCCTGATACAATTATGTGGGCAATTGGGCGTCCCATTAATACAGGGGCCTGATACAACTATGTGGGCAGTTGGGCATCCCATTATACAGGGGCCTGATAAAACTATGTGGACAGTTAGGCATCCCATTAATACAGGGCCCTGATACAACTCTGTGGGCAGTTGGGCATCCAATTAATACAGGGGCCTGATACAACTATGTGGGCAGTTGGGCGTTCCATTAATACTGGGGCCTGATACAACTATGTGGGCAGTTGGGCGTCCCATTAATACAGGGGTCTGATAAAACTATTTGGACAGTTGGGCGTCCCATTAATACAGGGGCCTGGTACAACCCTTTGGGCTGTTGGGCGTCCCATTAATACAGGGCCCTGATACAACTCTGTATTTCTTGGATATTACTTTGGATATCCTGAATTTAGAAGCTATACTCACTGAGGTTTAATTGGATAAATGTACGTCGTTATTGTGCAATTTTTTGTCCACAAGAAGATTTAGCCTCAAGCAGCTTCAGTCCCTCACTGATGTGCTAAATATTGCATGTTGTGTGATCACACCAGGCAGGGCTTTTCTTAGGCGTCTCATCATATTTAATGAGATTTTGCAAAGTCTTGTCTCGGGCGAGTTCTTCTAACCCATGGACACTACACACTGTGAAACTACAGTTTGAATGTGTGATGACCTAACATTTTATATTTACTTTAATGGGATGTTAGGAAGACTTGTCTCAGACAAGTTCTTTTGGTCTGTGTAAATAAGAAATGGGTCTTTCACAAGCACAACAGGCTTTGGTGGGGCGGTCACATGTCTGGGTGACCGGGTAGCGGAATTGCCCCACCTCGCTGTGTCGTCTGAGTCTCTAGTAGTGTTAGCAATTGATGTATTGCCATAATTATTACACCACATGACTTGTAGATGAATGTAGACCTCTTTGTAAGAGGTAGTGTTTATGTAATGCATTCATTTTGGTATGTTGTTGTTCATATGCATAATGTGGGCCTTTTTATAATGCGCTGACTTAAAATATGAGGCAATGACTGATTACCTTTATTGGCCCACATTTGTTTGTATTTGTTTAATTTTAAACCAGGCTATCTAGTAGTTAATAAATCTTAGAAAGAAATTCTAGCATTTTTCAATATATGTGGTGTTGTATTGTTGCATTGCAAAAAAAATTATTTATGCAGTTAGATTGCATACTAATTTTTATGCAAGGCAACAGCACTACTGCAATAACCATACCTTTGTGATTGGTTCGGAGGGTGGTGGACTTTGACCAGGTCATGGCCCAATATTTAAATTAACCATGCAGCTGCACATTTGCACAAAGTGCTGCATAGTAATACAGGGTGGAAACGTCCAGCCAATCAGTGTTAAGAGACGGCCTATCTAAAGTGATTTAACAATGGGACACTGTTAACTGCTTGAAACCTTGGATAAGATATCCCATAGTTATATTGTCCTTAAAACTAAAAATGTTATTGAAAGATTCTGAAATTACCAAGTTAAAACATCTCATAAGTGATCATGTATTATTAAAACCACTTTAAGGTATACACCTATATTAGTCCAGCGGCTATGTGCAAAAAAATGCTATTATAGTGCCTTTTTGGAAGAGTCTGTCAAAATTTGCACAGATGTTGGTTAATATTTATTAAAATTTTTCAGATGGGTGGCCTAGAAAAAGTTCACACGGAACGACCTCATTTGCATAAATCCAAGATGGCGACCACCAAAAATTATTCCCCTGTCTAAAATGTGCATATCTCTGCATCTACTTGGCTGATTAAGACAAACTTAGGATCTATCTTGACAGTTCTTTGGATGAACAATCGAATGGAATTGGGTTCATGACCTTCATAGGTCAAATTCATGGATAAAGGTCAAGGTAAACTGTCAAAATAATCATTTTTTTTAGCCATTTTACCATGTTTTTTTGCACATACCTGTTTTTATATGGAATATTGAGATGTGGAACTTACTACGGTAACGAATGTTCTTTTCTTGCTTAGGAAAATGTTAGGCAGACGCCAACCTCTACGTGACAACCTGCACGTATGCCACTCTTTCAATAAGGATCCAATACTGATTCATCATGGATTGGTCGAAATGCATATTGTGTTAAGATGACTGAGGTGGAGAGGCATTGCGTTGCCCAGCAAATAACTCAAAATGTGTCAATATTGAAAATTACGTTGATCTGGCTCCACTGCCTTTAAAGCTTGAATTTAGACGCCCTTGACGAAGGAGACGGTGTGTCATTGACATTGTTGCGTCGTAGTGCAAAGTGGCATCCGTCATGCAAAGCCATGATAAAGAAATTGAAAATCAAAAGACTGCATTAGGCCATTAAGAAGCGTCATGCCTCGGCCCCAACACACAGTGCCCCAGATCCTAAATACACACGCAGTAAGTTTGAGCCATTTTCAACGAAGCATTGTTTTTTTAATTGCACAACTGAAACAAATACAGAAAATCCACTGAGACAGACGAAACAGCTGGACAGTCGACTGAGGGAATACGCTAAAGTACTAGAGGATGACCAACTAATCACGAGGTTGAGTGCTGCGGATCTGATAGCCCAAGAAGCGAAGTACCACGACCGGTGTGCTCTGAACTTGTTCAATGAAGCAAAGGCAAGGTTGAGAAAGGACCACGGTCATTCAGAATTGTGTCATTCATTGTGGCACAGCTTGGCCTTTGCTGGGCTGCTTGACTACATTGAAGATGGATGGGGGGATCTTGAGTGTCCACCCTTCAAATTATCTGATCTCACTCTGCTGCTGAAACACCGCTTGACGAAACTGGGTGCGTCTGATACATATGTGCATAGCACCAAACTCAAGGAAAAAATTATATGAAAGATCCCAGATATCAGATGCTTTAAGCAGGGAAAGTTTGTGTGCTTTGTATTCGATGTTCAAGTAAGTGCGCTTATATTTGGTAAACTGGATAACAATGAACAACAGGATGACGAGGCCATTGCATTGCTCAAGGCAGCTAATATTCTCAGACGCGATATGGTTGATCACGGTCAGTCATTTAATGGAAAGTTTGCATTGACTGAGTTATGTACATACGTAAGTGTCTTTACAGTCAGGTTTGTAAGAGGTATATTGGCATTGGTGTTGTTGTCCCTCCTTTGTATCGTCTCCTGTTTGTTCTGGCAGCCATTGATAACATTGGTGTTGTTGTCCCTCCTTTGTATCGTCTCCTGTTTGTTCTGGCAGCCATTGATAACATTGGTGTTGTTGTCCCTCCTTTGTATCGTCTCCTGTTTGTTCGGCAGCCATTGATAACATAGACATCAACTCGAGCTCTACCACAGCCATGACGAATCTTCATGGTACAGCTGTTTCACTGTTCCAATGCCTCTGTCGAAACTATGCAGGCATGATTGAAGGATCTCACCCGGGTATGAATAGTATTGAACACACACATTCTCTGGATTTTCCAGAGTACTACACATCTATCGAACCAGTGAGTAACAGTACAATGAAGAAGGAAGAGATACCGTTGCAATGTAACAATCAAGGGAGCGCTTGCTGAAGGACCGTCTGAAATCAACGAAGACATCCTTCAGTGCCTGGAACGCTTCACGGTCCTACTGTACGACCGCACGAGCGAATCAAACAGTGTCAATGAGGTTCGAAAGCACCTTTTCACCGCAAAGGGGCGCACGCTCCAGAACATTCCCCCACCGCAGCTGCCCTCGAACAGCACGCCAGGCCGGCAGCACTACAGGGAGGTTACATTTGGGGCCATGCTCACGAACCACGACTGCTGGAGGTATCCCCTGCTGAATGGGGATGGGCCAAGGAGTCTGGAAAGTAGATGCCACTATGGTCTTCCCTCCCAATTGCTAGTGAGGCGTGCAGGGGTCTCAGCCGATGTGGCTGTGTGAAAGGTTGTACTGGTCAATGCAAGTGTGTTAAGGCTGCCATGCACTTCACTATGTCTAGAGTGTAAAGGGGAATGCCAGCTCAACTATATGCCAATATAACAGAAGTATAAATATTCTGCCTTTTGTTAGACTGGAGTTGTGCATAATGTGTAACTTTGAATATGCATTATACCCACAGATAACATAGAGAGACAAAGTAATTTATGTATCAGCCATGTAATATGGATTGAATAACGACGCGTTATTCATTTGACCTTGGCCTTGATCCTGATCCATGAAGGTGTGCTACACTTATACTGATTCAATATAACATTCTGTTGTGCTCTAACATTATAATATTACAAGCATAAACATGACAAAAATCTGCTTAGAGATTGCATTGACATTTTAATAAAATAAATGAACTTAGTAATGAGTAAGCTACAGGGATCGTGTATTAGCAATAAAATGGCATGTAGTATTATATCATAGCCCATGACAACTTGTGAACAATCAGGTAAGTTCAACTTGCCTGTAGAGAAGATGACCTTTGTACTGGATCCGTCAAGTGTCACCTGTGTGATATTGCCACCATTATGACCAAAGTACGCAAAGCCATTAACCTCGTCCACGGCAACAGACTGTGCAACACCTACACAAACACAATACAACATCTAGATCACATGTGACATTTCAGAGATATTCCTGAAAATATATGTTACAGTCAATCTGCGTAATCAGTCATTTCGCTTAATGACTGACATGTTTAGGCATTACGCAAAATGACTGTTTCACTCAGGCATTTTGCGAAATGACTGAAAATTCCAGTCATTACGTGAAATGACTGGAAAAAAGGCACTGTTATTACACAGTTTAACTGGTGACCATTTCAGTAATACTGCATAATAACAATTTGTATAGTTTTATCATTATATATTGTTCCAATGTTAATTGTGCATTAATGTCAGCTTTCATAATTCTTCAGACATTCACATTACTTAAGTAGATAAACAAAGTGAATAAATATTTGCTATATATTTGCAAATGGGAACATTTTGCTAATAATTTATCCCTCTCTGAGTACAAGACTCCAACCCTCCCCCTGACAGTTTGATTGACAGCTATCCCACTAGTGTTCTCTGATTTGATGGACAGGTAATGGATGACCCAACCATTCTCCAACTGGGAATGCTAATTGCCTAACAATGGTGACTGTCTCAATTGGCTATTGTGCAATGCCTGTCAAACTGTGTAATAACTGTGCTTCATTCCCAGTCATTTCGCGTAATGACTGGAATTTTCAGTCATTTTCGCGAAATGCCTTAGTGTAACAGTCATTTCATGTAATGCCTAAAATGTCAGTCATTACTCGAAATGACTGTGATGATTCACCTGGACAAACATGTTATTTATTTCTAATTTTGGACATTCATTATCAATGATTTAACATACTAATAGATTATGTAGAATAAGGTAGGATTAATAATTATTTATTAAATTATTTGGTTATGTTACAAGATTTTTTTGTAAATGTGAACAAAATAACCACAAAATGCGAAATTATATAGTTTTGAAAAATCCCCCAAAAAATAAATGACATACATACAAGTATGACAGTGTCACTGATAACTTCAAAAGGGAGATTTTTATTAACATAAAGGAATTACATCTGCTACACCACCATGAATTAATTAAGCAAAAGTTGAATGACAGCCTAAAGTGGCAGTGTATTTTTGACACAAACCCTTCACCAATCATAATTCAAATTCGCGTTATGTTGCCTACATGTACGCGCATTCATATGCCAAATTGCAGCATCGTAAGTCTTGTAGTTTATCTAAAAATAATTAATTAAGCATAATTTCCTGGTTATTAATAAAAACACTCGTTATCTGGCGGGGTCACTAGGTCGGAGTCAAAGGCCATTTCAGTTATCGGTTCAAAGGCACAATAAACTACGTTAGCACTGATATTTACTGGTTTAAAGACATGATTAAGTTAGGTAGATATGATACTGATGTGCACTGAAATCACAGTAACCTGACAATATGTTCCGCTTTCACGGCGAATGAATATTATAGCTGGTTCAAACATCGTAGCACACGTGGTCGTTACAAGATTTAACAAGATTTGCCACCCAAGCCAAAGGCCCAGATGGCAAGTGGACAAGGAAGCTATTGGCTTATCGAGAGTCCACACAATTTTCATTTACGTGTAATCTACCCTCCTGAGATGTGTCAACCTTGTTTTTAAACATATTCACGTTGCTAGCAGTTACAAATTCCATAGACAATATGTTCCATTCATTTATTGTCCTCTGTTAGAACAAGTACTTCCATATATCCAATCTACACTGATCCTTTACTAAGGTAATCTCTATTAATGCAACAATGGGGGGTACCAATTAAGAATACCCTAACAACCAAATTGAGTTTACTACAATAACAATCTTTTATTTACACTACAGTACTAATAACACATTCCAAACATTAAACCAACTGACAATGAAACACTTCACTCATCTTGTCTCACAGACAGAGTCCCTGGCTAACCCCAAACTTTAACAGCTAACAATAAACCTCAACTACCATAACACTATCTGACAGACTCCCTGGCCAGTTAGGACACTGCCTGATGACACACCAGCTACTCTTAGGCAATCACTCCTGCCTTCCAACAACTCTCATAGTCTCCTCTCTACCTAAACTTATATTAACTTTAGACAGACTCCAGGAAAGATGAATTAGCCAATGGGTATCACCCATAATTCCTGCCAACTTCTGGATCATCCCTCTCTAGCAGTAAATTATTTGAATTGATAGCTGGGTTTCTCTCAAGAGGTGTCAGGTTGTGATGTCTTGTTTATGAAATTGGTGACTCCAAAGAATAAGTGGTCATTAATCCTGCATTAGGATTAATGACCACCAGGCTTATCTACTATATACATCTGATAAAGGGTCCAGCCATCACCCTGTCACAGTCCCTCAAGGGAAGAGATGTTAGCCACCTGCATGTTTAATCACCATCCTACCCTTCTATATAATTTATATAATTCACATATATATATATATATAATATATATATATATATATATATATATATATATATATATATATATATATATATATATATATATATATATATATATATGTATATATATTATATATATTATATATATATATATATATATATATATATATATATATATATATATATATATATATATATATATATATATATATATATATGCTTCTATATGCTATGTTTCTCCTAATCAACTCAAGAATTTGATTACCCTTTGAAGCTGCAATACCGCACTGCTCTGAAACTTCCATAAGTCCTTTTTTGTTACAGTAGTTCCGAGAACAGCATCTCCCATGTTATAGTTTATATCCAATTCCCGTGTCCTGTATGCAAGCATTTACATTTCCCAAAATTGAATAACAACAGCCATTTTTCAGACCATTTAACTAATTTTTCTAGATCGTTTTGTAAATGTTGTTTATCACAATCATTGTTGACCTTTCTAAACACTTTTGTGTCATCTGCAAATTTCAGTACGTTGCTTGTTATATTGTCATCCGAATCATTGATATATATTAAGAATAATAAAGGTCCTAATACCGATTCTCATGGTACCCCACTCAAAATTTAATTCCAGTTTGAAACCTCTCCATCTACTACAACACGCTGTCTTCTGTCAGCCAGCCATTGTTCAATCCAGTCAATTATGCCATCCCCCATACCATGGGCTTTTACTTTAAATAGTAATCTTTGATGTGGCACTTTGTCAAAAGCTCTCTGAAAATCTAAGTAGATAATAATGTATGCCTAACAACGAAGTCTACCATATGATCTTTAATTAACCTTTCTAATAATCTACAAATCACTAACGTTAAACTCACTGGTCTGTAATTATCTGACTTATACCTTGAACCTTTTTAAATAATGGTATGATGTTTGCTTCTGTCCTTCAATTAGTTCAAAAGGAACAACTCCCTCTTTTAATGACAAGTTGAACGTTCTTGCAAGTGGTATACTAATTTGTTCTACTGTTTCCATTAGTAGTTTTGGAGGAATTCCATCCACTCCAGGTGATTTATTATCCTTTATTGCCTTTATTTTCTTAGCTACCATTTCTGGAGTTTTCCTGAAATGTTGTATCTGGAACTGGTAATGAACTAATATCCTCTCTGGTAAACACTGAACAGAAGTAAACATTTAGGTTTTCCGCCATTAAAAAATATTGTGATATTATATTTCCAACACTGTCTTCTAGAGGTCCGACCTTGTCTCGTACGTTTTGTTTACTCCTGACATATGCATAAACACTCTCGCTGTAATGTTTTATGTTACACGCTAGTATTTGGTCATCGCTTCTTTTAGACTGTCTATTTTTAGTTGTAGCTGCATTAAGTGCCTCTTTATAATTTTCATTCTTCATCCTTTCTGGTACGCCTGTTTCTTTCTAGACTGTTTTCCTTGTTTTTTTCAAGGGAACAAATTTATCAATGATACTCTCAATTTCATATTTTAGGATGTTCCAACATTCAAATGCGGTCTTATTCCTCAGCATGTTATTCTAATCTAGCTTTGCTAAGTATTTTTTTTTATATCTTTATAGTTACCTTTGTGGAAATTTCTCCTGTACGTTTTTTTATTTTTAATTTCTGATTTTACTTTGATGTCAAAATGTATTTGAATATTATCACTGTTGCTCAATGGTTTATGTATTTTTACATTGTCCACTAATTCTTTTGTGATGACAAAACTATATATAATACATTCTCTCCCCTGGTTGGTTCTAGCACATGCTGAGTAAGGAAGCTATCCTGAATTAAAAATAGAAATTGTTGGTTCTCACCCCCTGTACTATCTAGAGATTTCCATTGTATGTGTCTATGGTTAAAATGTCCCATTATGATACATTCCCCTTTACTCACTTTATTCTTTATAGCATTTTGTATTTTTGTGTTATCCTCTTTGTTTATGTTTGGACTTTGATAAACTAATCCAATAGTTACTGTTGAATTTCCTGAAACTATTTGGCACCAAACAGCTTCAACGCAATCTGCTTCCCTTTCTAATTTTATTTCATAAGCCTGAATAGATTATTTAACATATAAAATAACTCCCCCTCCCCCTCTTCATATTCGATCTTTCCTAAACATTACGTATCCTGTCAGTCCTAATTCAGCATCTGTTATGTCTATGTTGGCCCATGATTCGGTTATTCCAAATATGTGAGGGTCAGTATCTTCTACCATAATGCTCCTAGCATTTAAGCCCACGCATTTATATCCAACTTCAGATATGTTTTCCGGACATTTTGTTACTTGTTTGTATGTACTATTGGCCTCTTGTCCTGTTTGAGGCACTAAGTAACCCGCTGCGTTTCTAGTTTAAACAATGTTTGCTACCAAAAATATTTGGTATGCTACCCATGCCACTGTCTACTGCTGCTGAGAGTTCATCCGCAAACACTGCTGCACCCTTTCTACTTAGATGAAGCCCATCCCTCATATACATATCAGCCCTCCCAACAAAACATCCCCACAAATCCAACTTCCCCTTCCCTACATAGCTTCTGGACTAGCATGTTAATTGCCATCCCCTGGCAATTTCGATATCTCAGACCCCTCCTTAACCTTACTGGTAATATTCCTGACAGAATTATCTGCTTAACTTGCGTCTGCTTTAGTGTTCTGACTAACTGCCTGTATTTCCTAACTATGGCAGTTGTACCCTCCCTCTCTACGTTATTTGTTCCTATGTGTACTAAAACCAATCCACCCTTGCCCGAACACATGATGTTTTCTACCCTCTCAGTTATCGCCTCTATTTTGGTTCCAGACAAGCAAACAACGTCATCTCCCTTGTTTAAGACTCTGTCGGTCTTCCTAACTATCGAGTCCCCCACAAACACCCTCGCTCTCCTCCTCACCCCTCTATCACTACTTCAGAATAGCTCTTCTGTTGGATGCCTTCTGTCACTTTCTGTCCTGCAGTCTTGTCACCTGGCAGACTTATCAATCTCCCTCTCACCCATCAACCTGTCACCTTTCCCTCCCATCTCATGGCTATCTTGCACTCCTGACACCTTCATTCCTTTCGCCTTCCCTCCCATCTCTCTCACTCCCATCGCCTTCACTCTCGTCTCCTTCACTCCCGTCTATCCCACTCCCATCTCCTTCCCTCCCGTTTCCTTCCTTCCCATCTCCTTTCGTCCCATCTCCTTACGTACTATCTCCTTACAACCTGTCACCTTACCTCCTCTCAGCCTCCTCCCAGGCTGAGGTGAGTTCTCCCTAGCATCTCTCTCATCATCTTCCCCCACTTTATCATCTAATGTCCCCCCACCGGAACCTTCCCACCATTGCTACTGTGACAATGTGTATATTATACATTTATTTTATGACAGTTGTTGTGACAATGTGTATATTATCCATTTATTTTATGACAGTTGTTGAGACAATGTGTATATTATACATTTATTTTATGGTTATTCTACAGTCATAGTAAAGCACACTATCTTACGTAACACGGGTTATATAGCTATTGTCGAGCCAGGCTAGGCAGTAGTCCTAGCAATGGGCATTATGTTAGGTAACAGGCCGGTAATGTTTACTGAAGCGTATCGTAGACTGGTAGACTATATATACGCTGGGGACTGTTCTAACCGTGGTCGAATGATGTGTTAATACATGTTATGAAGGTGAAGAGTCATCTACCGTAAATATGGTTTTTAGAATTGACCTAGAATTAAGCCATTATTTGCATAAAGCGTGTCGGCCATTGTTGGCTTAGAGCTTGTCGGGTGACACGCCCTGTAATCGTATTTTGTATAATTCAAATGGTAAACTGATATGATTATCATTGCATTGTTATTCACGTGTATATGATAATTATTTACTGTCAGCGTGGTGATTGGGTTAAATTGTATCATACACAACAAGCTTGGGATATAACGACTGGCACCCAGCTTGGGATATAATGACTGGCAACCAGCGTGGGCTGTATAGCCGAGATACATATACGCAGCAGAGGGCGAGCTGGAGCGTCATGTGAGAGCGTGGTCGGTTGAGCGACAGAAAACGATGGACTGTCTGGGAACCAGTGACACAAGTAGTGTGTGGACGATGTTCAAGTGATAGGTGAATCGTTATCGAGCGATATGTGAACTGCGTTCGAGCAATAATGTGAATCGTTTTCATTGTTATTTCATTTGAATTCGAGTTATACTCGCAGTGTAGTGAGGCGTTGATTATTATTTCTTTTCTTTGTTTTGGTAGTTATGAAATTATATATGTATGTATTGTATATGATATACATTCAGTAATGGAATGTAAATTAAACATGTTAACTGGCTATTATAGTCCAATGGTATTATTTATTACATGACCATTGTGTGACAGTGTCACAAATGGCGATCGCGCCAGGATAACGTGTAATATAATTCTGATTATGACGTACATGATTCTGTTGATGTTGAAAAAACAGTAGTAGATTACACTGTTGGTTGTTAGTGTATATAAATTATTGCACTTGTGTGAAAGAATGACAAGTTTTTTGACAACTTTTACATAACGCTCGGTGGCGAAATTAGTAACTGACTAACGATGAGCTGTTCATCAGTCGGAGATCGGTAAGCGGAGCATTTGCAATTTTTGTGTATCCCATGCGCATGACATTAGTTGACTTCATCCTTTTTACGTGTACATAGTTCACATCAATTGTTAATTGCAAATGATCATAATGTTTTCTTTTGTGTCATTCAAAAGGTTTACAGTCATTGTATCATAACTTTTAGTTACGGGGTTATACCAAAGTATGTTATAGCTGCCTCAGCTGTTCCAACTCCACCTCTAGTTCATTCATCTTTACACATCCCCTACACTCAAAACTAAAGTAAAACTATCTGCCTGAACCTCAGCCCAGGACTTCTCACACTTGACGAAGTCCACCCAGTTGCTGCAACTGCCACATATTCAATGCCTGGTGGCCTTTAACTGCAGTTTGCATGCTGCCATCACATAATTTAGTCTTAATTTGATTGCTATGTTAGCCTAGAATAAGGCTGTTTTTTGTGTTCAAAAGAACCCTTTAGACTGGGTTATTTAGGATTTCATTTGATATTGACAATATACTTGTTAACTATGTATTTTCTACTAAGCTCGCATGAGCCAAAAAAAATGCCTGCCACCTAGCGAATACGGATATTATGTCGGATATTACCTTATGTACATAATTTATATGAATTTATCACTTTATCTCATATGTGTTCAACAATGTAAACGATAGTTTGATATACCAGTTTAAATCAGGACCTGTCAACAAACCCCCTTTATCACTCGCTGAATTTTAATTCGGGACACAACTACCTCAAAAATAGCATTTCAAAAAAATCAAGGGGATTTCCAAAAGGACTGTTTTTTAAAGGATGGATTGGTGAAATATGACGTTAGTGCCAGGTGATTATTTGTAGTGTCGACGTTCAGTTCAATATTTCCTAGCATGCTATAAAGAAAAAAATCAACTGACACGCTAACTGCCGCAATCATTAGTGTAATCACGCTAATGATTGCCGTCACTTTCGTTGCGATTGCAAATATATTATTTATTGTGTAGTTAATTATGGTTTTGCCTATTCAGTGTAACTAAACAAATTAATGTTTTACAAATGTCAAGAACGAGGAAGATTCATGCTTCTACCATGACTTCGTCAAGTGAACCATTGCAGCTGGGAACAATTGACGTAAGTATAATTCAGCAACACCTTTGTTAGGAAGCAACCATTTGTTACCATGGGGATAGTTATGATATGCTAATTATGAAAACAATCACGCTTTGAGTCATATTGTGCAAGTCATTTGGTTAATTTCAACCAAATGTCGGATACAAAACTGTTGTGTATGGGCAATTCCGGCATTATGAACGTACATTTAAGAGAATTTTTGATGTTTTGTAAAGACCTGTAATACAGTACAATTGGAATAGGTGGATTTTGAAATGGGCATAGTGTGTAACCTACCTAGTACTATTAACATAGTGTGTAACCTACTTAGTACTATTAACATAGTGTATAACCTACCTAGTACTATTAACATAGTGTATAACCTATCTAGTACTATTAACATAGTCTGTAACCTACCTAGTACTATTAACATAGTGTATAACCTACCTAGTACTATTAACATAATGTTTAACCTACCTAGTACTATTAACATAGTGTATAACCTACGTAGTACTATTAACATAGTATATAACTTACCTAGTACTATTAACATAGTGTATAACCTACCTAGTACTATTAACATAGTGTATAACCTACCTAGTACTATTAACATAGTGTATAACCTACCTAGTACTATTAACATAATGTTTAACCTACCTAGTACTATTAACATAGTGTATAACCTACGTAGTACTATTAACATAGTGTATAACCTACCTAGTACTATTAACATAGTGTATAACCTACCTATCACTATTAACATAGTGTATAACCTACGTAGTAGTATTAACATAGTGTATAACCTACCTAGTACTATTAACATAATGTTTAACCTACCTAGTAATATTAACATAGTGTATAACCTACGTAGTACTATTAACATAGTGTATAACCTACCTAGTACTATTAACATAGTGGTTAACCTACCTATCACTATTAACATAGTGTATAACCTACGTAGTAGTATTAACATAGTGTATAACTTACCTAGTACTATTAACATAGTGTATAACCTACCTAGTACTATTAACATAGTGTATAATATAACCTACCTAGTACTATTAACAAAGTGTATAACCTACGTAGTACTATTAACATAGTGTATAACCTACCTAGTACTATTAACATAGTGTTTAACCTACCTAGTACTATTAACATAGTGTATAACCTACGTAGTACTATTAACATAGTGTATAACCTACCTAGTACTATTAACATAATGTTTAACCTACCTAGTACTATTAACATAGTGTTTAACCTACCTAGTACTATTAACAAAGTGTATAACCTACGTAATACTATTAACATAGTGTATAACCTACCTAGTACTATTAACAAAGTGTATAACCTACGTAGTACTATTAACATAGTGTATAACCTACCTAGTACTATTAACAAAGTGTATAACCTACGTAGTACTATTAACATAGTGTATAACCTACCTAGTACTATTAACAGTGTATAACCTACCTAGTACTATTAATGGGCCAACTGACAGCTTTCAAACAATAACAAAACTATACTTCACATTTCCTATTTAAAATGCACAAATGACATAATATCAACTTCAAAGCATTACTGTTTTAAATAAAACTTTAAAATGCATATATTATGAAGAATCAGATTATTCATATTATTTTACTTAATGTTTTATGAACAAAATCATAATTTTCAGCAGTTCCACTGAAAGCATGATGTTTCTGTCCTATTTCTTTTTAAATTCAAAATCTGTTGGCTTTCTCAGGAAGCCCTTTCATCAAGACTCATGCTACTTTGTTTAATGAACAAAATACATTTCAAATCTCTTGCTGTTCTATGAATAATGTACAGTCTGTTCTTATTCTTTTCAAAGACAAATATTTGTTGGGTTTTTCAAGAAGCCATCATATCCCGCCTTATGCAGCATAATAAAGAGAGAAACAGGAGAACTGTTTGGCTGAGATGGAAAATAAAGAACAGTGAACTGCAATATTCAATAAAACATAGATGCATAACTTGTCTCATAGTCTATAAATTAGGGCATGCAACTTGGTATAAATAAAATCAGAACTCTAACAAACTGACTTTGAGAACAAAATGATGTTCATGTGCTCGAGTATTTATGTTCTTCCCCTCATTGTTCTTTGTGTTTATAAAGATTTTTTTCTATTTACTTGTACTTTTAGAAAACCAATAAACTAGTTCTTCAAATGTTTGCATGCTATTTTTATTTTTTATTTGAAATGGACCAGATTTGACTAAGGTGACAAGATTCTTGAAGATAAACTGCTTTAGGAGTTGGGACATAGTCTGTTTCACATATCATTGGTTAATGAAATTCCTTTGTTAGGATGTTGTATTATACATGTGCTTCTTGATATGTCCTTACTGATGTCCCAGTCAATGTAGAATTCCAATGTTGTATTATACATGTGCTTCTTGATATGTCCTTACTGATGTCCCAGTCAATGTAGAATTCCAATGTTGTATTATACATGTGCTTCTTGATATGTTCTTACTGATGTCCCAATCAATGTAGAATTCCAATGTTGTATTATACATGTGCTTCTTGATATGTTCTTACTGATGTCCCAATCAATGTAGAATTCCAATGTATTATACATGTGTTTCTTGATATGTCCTTACTGATGTCCCAGTCAATGTAGAATTCCAATGTTGTATTATAAATGTGCTTCTTGGTATGTCCTTACTGATGTCCCAGTCAATGTAGAATTCCAATGTTGTATTATACATGTGCTTCTTGATGTGTCCTTACTGATGTCCCAATCAATGTAGAATTCCAATGTTGTATTATACATGTGCTTCTTGATGTGTCCTTACTGATGTCCCAGACAATGTAGAATTCCAATGCTGGGCGTAGTAATTTTCCCTTGTGATAGAACTAGCATTAAGTGAAAACAATGGCTTCAGAGCCACATGGTGAGTTATATGTGGTATGTATCCAGTGTAGTTCAAATATTTGACAAAATGTGATAGCCCTATCAACTTTGCACTGTGAGAAATGTGTTATGATATACAGCGTTATGGACATATAAAAAATGTCCATAACAGAGATAAACCATAAACTATGATGACTAAAATAAAGTTAAGTATTTGTGCATGCTCAGAACTTTGCCTATTATAATTTTTACTAAGCAATTATTAGACTGTAATTTTTTTTTATAATTTTGTGTTATGGATGTATATGCCTGATGTGACCCAAATTAAAATAAGGATTTCATTACTACAATAAAAAATATGGAAAAAAAAGAATTTATGTGACAGCGGCGCATAAAGGATTTTATGTGGGATAACAAGGCAATGTATGTGTTTGAGGTGAGACCGACCCTGGTTTCGAGGGTATTTATGCAGCCACTTGATCTAGATCCAACCTCACCCGATTTCTAAGCTAGCTTGTGCTGTTGTGGGAATTTTGCTCTGCAAATATTCCGAATTTCTGTTGTTACTTGTTAATCGTTATCTATTGCTAAATGGTTGGTTTTATGCAAGACCAGATTTGCTGCACAGTTCATTGTTGCGTGTGTCCAAGTGATACTAGAGCCAACATGCCCAAGCGGATACTAGAGCTGACATGCCCAAGCGAATACTAGAGCCGACATGTCCAAGTGGATACTAGAGCCGACATGACCAAGTGGATACTAGAGCCAACATGCCCAAGGGGATACTAGAGCTGACATGCCCAAGCGAATACTAGAGCCGACATGTCCAAGCGGATACTAAAGCCGACATGACCAAGTGGATACTAGAGCCGACATGCCCAAGTGGATACTAGAGCCGACATGCCCAAGTGGATATTAGAGCTGGTGTGTCAAAGTGGATACTAGAGCCAGTTTGTCCAAGTGCATACTAGAGCCGACATGCCCAAGTGGATACTAGAGCCGGCATGCCCAAGTGGATACTAGATCCGACATGCCCAAGTGGATACTAGATCCGACATGCCCAAGTGAATACTAGAGCCGGCATGCCCAAGTGGATACTAGAGCCGGCATGCCCAAGTGGATACTAGATCCGACATGCCCAAGTGGATACTAGATCCGACATGCCCAAGTGGATACTAGATCCGACATGCCCAAGTGGATACTAGATCCGACATGCCCAAGTGGATACTAGATCCGACATGCCCAAGTGGATACTAGATCCGACATGCCCAAGTGGATACTAGATCCGACATGCCCAAGTGGATACTAGATCCGACATGCCCAACTGGATACTAGAGCCGGCATGCCCATGTGGATACTAGAGCCGGCATGTCCAAGTGGATACTAGAGCCGGCATGCCCAAGTGGATACTAGATCCGACATGCCCAAGTGGATACTAGATCCGACATGCCCAAGTGGATACTAGATCCGACATGCCCAAGTGGATACTAGAGCCGACATGCCCAAGTGGATACTAGATCCGACATGCCCAAGTGGATACTAGAGCCGACATGCCCAAGTGGATACTAGATCCGACATGCCCAAGTGGATACTAGATCCGACATGCCCAAGTGGATACTAGATCCGACATGCCCAAGTGGATACTAGAGCCGACAAATCATTTGTGCTGAACTCCTGGTCTACATTCACAATTCAGGCCTTGACATTTAAAGCTTTTGTAACATTTGAAAAGTTACTGCCCCCCCACAAAAGTGACTGCCCCCCCCACAAGTCACTGGCCACCCCCACAAAAGTTACCACCCCCACAAAAATTACTGGACTTTTTCTGATATAAAACAGAATGTGTGCAGTTTCGTTTCGTTTATGTAGGGCCTATATGTAAATTTATTTAACTAGGTAATTTTTTTGGCTACAAGACAGCCTTATGTTCATCAAAAACTATTTATTAGTTAGAGCAGGAATTATACACCGATATTTCTGACTTAGTGCCCTGCACGGGCCTATAATTTTACCCCAAGCCCGGACCGCAATTCGCAGTTAGAATCCAGGCCCGGCCCAGGCCCGCAAAAATTTGTCAAACCCAGCCCGACCCAGGGCCACAAACTAGAATTTAGGCCCAGGCCCGGCCCAGACCATTAATGTTTGGCCCAGGCCAGGCCTGGCCCGCATGTTTCAGGCCCAGGCCAAGGACGGGTAAGCCTGCGGCCCGCTATTTTTTTAAAGATAAACCTATTATCTTATAATAAAAACGAAACACAAATAAACTGTATTACATAAGTATTGTTTTATGGAATAACATAACAAAAATAATATATGAACATTGTATAATGTCTACTAGTCTGCAGTCTACTGTCCATATAGTGTGCTGGACGAGTTCTAAAAATCCAGCACAACCAACTGCTTCAAACGGACGAATTTCCTGAAGAAAAATAATCAACTGTTTATTGTCATTACTATTAAGTATTATAACATATTTTATATATGGCTTTAATTTATTGGCTTATGGTTAGGATAGGATATTTGTTTATCTAACTCTAAATTAACCCTAATGCAACCATAACCCTAATTTAAGTTGTTAATGGAATTAGCTCAACTAAGTTAATTTAATTAATGTTACCAATAAGGACAGCGCCATTAGGGTGATAAAGAACGCATATTTAGTCTTGCAAACAGACACTAGTAAGATGTAACATGACATTTAATGCAGAACAAGAAAACACGACCAACCGAAAATAAACCCGGAGAGCGAGAGCGTCCTTGACCCGGGGAGCCGGGGTCACCCACAAACAGTCATAGACGTGAATTATAATTGATCGTCTATTGGCGTGACTTCTTTCTTCTCCTTATACTATATATGACTAATTATAGAGAAAGCAATTATACAATAATATTATTGCAATTATAGTCTAAGTGACAAAGTCGCTTAGATACTCGGGAGGTCTGCGTCTTCTGGTTGATCGACGGGGAAGCTCCTCGGCGGGGAAGTTCTCTTCATCTTCGGACTCTTGCCTCTCCTCGTCCGGAACGACCGGAGTCTGCGCATCCGGAATCGGATGTACCGACTGAGCGTCGTCAGGTGTGGCAGGGTACAGTAGCTGTGTTGGTATGCTCGATCAAGGTTCTGGAGTGGGGTCATATGTCGGCGTATTCGTCGAGTCACCGTATTGATACGCCGTTGGCGGATCAAGTGTATGGGCAGCAACCTTGTAGCATTCCGTCCGTTTCACTCGATAGGAGGTGGCTCGCAATTGATTGCCGATGAATTTGCTGACATTGAGCCAGACCCCATCTACACTCACTACTAGGTACCGACACCGAGAACGTGACTTGTTTCGGTCACAGTACAGATACACAATGTCACCAACATCAATATTTAGTGCTTTGTATACGGTATGACTGGGTGACTTCGATAGTTGACTTGGAGCGTGGTTGGCATTTCGCAAAGAATGCTGCTGGCGAATGAGGTCGTAATCGGTTAAAGGCAGTTGTTCGTTTGTGAACTGGTCTCGCTGGGTCCACAACTCTCTGGCGGAAAACCCCCTGTTTCGTATACGAGTGTTGAGGTTTGCGGTGGCAATAGATAGAACAAGCTGCGTGACAGCCCCGCCTGTGGGTTGTTGGTGTAACAGTTCATGCTCGAGCTCGCGTACAGCCTTTTCTGCACCCGGATTTTTATTGACGTTCTTGACGCGTCCAAGTTCAATCGTGAGTCGATACGTGGACAGCAGGGCGTCCTTGACGAGAGCAGCGAACCCTGGGGCGGGGTCAGTGCGTATGACAGCAGGAGGCCCATCTAGCGGTCGTAAGCCAATGCACAGCTTGACCAGAGAGTCTCGTAGTGTGTCGCGGCGTTCGTCATCGATTAAACACGAAGCAGTGTATGACGTTACGCACTCGCGTAGGACCAAGATGAGTTGTTTCTCACGTTTGATGACGTCTGCGGCATAGGAAATTCCTACCACCTCTGGAGGATTGCCTGTAGACTGTGGGATAGTCGTGTGTGGAGTATCGCGTAGTGAGGCACATTGGTGACAGCTACGCGACGCTGTGTCGATTGCTTTGTCCAGGTCCAACGCGTACAGATAGCGATGCATGACCTGTTTCAACTGGTAACACGAGGGATGGTCCAGTTGAATGTGTAGTGCTGTCAGCCCGTCAAGGACCATGCGGGGAACGATGATGCAATCTCGTGCTGGGCTGAGTGGATCGTTACGACGTACGACTAGCAGACCATCACGGGCGATGGATGCGACGTTTAGATATCGCTTGACGTCTTTGGCATTCGGTATTTTCTTGGATGGTCGCGTCCCTTGTGTGAGGTGTGAAAGTGTGCGTCGCAAATCAGGGCATTCGGCTTGGATAGCTAGCCACGTTGATCTGCTGGTGAACGGAAGTCGAGCCCTCCCAGATGTCACATCTTCGGTAGTGACGCATTGCAGGACAACCGACTCCTCCATTTGCCTGACGAAGGTGCATACTTGACACTGTTGTTCGAGACATGTCGGTGCGTTGCGACTAGCAAAGTCTGATGGGACATTTGCTGAGCCGGCGAGGTGTTGGACAGTTGCCTGATAGCGGCTGACTACCGACAAGAATGTAGAGACTCGCGGACTCACAGAGAACTCGCCGCGACACAGTTTTTCATGAGCTTGTGCGCAAGGCTTGCTGTCAGTGAGGATAGATGCAGTGTGACTCGACTGTACGATGTACGGGCTGAAATGCTTCACTGCTGCTGCAATAGACAACGCCTCTATCTCGCAAGGCAGCCACGTAGTTTGTCGCCCGCGTAATTTCGCACTGAAGAATCCGGCCAGCTTCAATTTGCCAGCACGCATAACGTACAAGGTAGCCCCTAGTCCGTACTGTTTGGTGGAGCCATCGGTCACAAGCCATAGCTTGTCGGAGGGTCGAGGCAACGTGATAGCCTTGTTCGTATGTAGACTGTCCTGTGCATGCTTGAAGGCGTTCCGTAACGAGTCTGTCCAAACGATGTGTTCAGGAGACTGGCGTCCGCCAGTTGCGTTATCGAAAGGTGCGAGTAAGGCAGAGCAACCGGGTATTACACGCGCTAGCATTTTGTAAGCTCCAACGAATACGCGCATGGCCTTCACCGTCGTGGGAGCTTCACAGCTGGCTAGGGTAGCAATACGGTGAGGACTCGCCCGAATGGTACCCATATTCCATATCCAACCGAGAATGGTAGTTGACGTCGGAAAAATCGTTGTCTTGGTGGCTGATAGTCGCAAACCACTGTTGGCGAAGCATTGTTACAGCCTTTTGACGTTTTGTTGAAGTTCAACAATGGTATTGCCGCCGCAGTAGATGTCGTCTGCAAGTTTAGCGACACTGCCTTCTTGCAGCAGATCTCCGAGTATGCGACATAGCAATTCTTCCAGTGCAGTTTCTGACCCGGGCATCCCCATTGCAGAGCGTGCATACACGCGTACGCCGCGGAACGGCGTGACGACACCGCAGTACCTCATTGATTCACGGGAGAGTGGTATTTGATAGAAAGCATTCGATAAATCAGTTGTTGCGATGTGCTTCCATTGTGCGATTTTACGCAGGGTGCTATCAACGTCGGGCATCAGGGATGGTTGTGGTTTGCTATAGCGTCCCACGTCTGTGAATGCAGTGACTAATCGGTGTCCACCGTTTCGCTTCTTAACAAGGAACGACGGATTGAGGTACTCGACGTTCACAGGAACATCCTCAGGTCGGACGACAACGCCCATCGTCTCAAGTTCGTCGAATTTGCTCTGAAGCTCAACGAGCTGATTTCGAACGTATTGTGGTAGGCGGCCTTTCCGTTGAGGTGGTTGAACAGGGCCCATGTTTACGACCGCTTCGAAAGGTCCAACATGGCCGTTATAGCCAGTGTAGTTATGGTCAAATACATCGTCGTATTCTTCAATGATGGCGCGGAATGATGCACGTTCATCGGATGATAGTTTCATGTCCGGATCGATTTGGACAGAGGCAGAGTGCTTCCTAGGTGTAGATCTGCGAGGTTGTAGGTCTATGGCCTTACTGATAACGTCAGAACGTAAGGGAGTGTTTGTTGGAACGTCCGGTACAAACACGTCTCGAATTTGGCAAAAGTGTTCGTTTCGTTTCAGCAAGCGAGTGGTGTTTGTCAGGTTGGGTCTACGTACCACGCCATCTACGCTGGTAACGAGCGACGGTTGTGGCCACAGGTCACTGTCTCGTGTGAACTTGTTGCCTGTAGTGTCACGGCGTGGCTCCAAAGCGAATGTGGAGTCCGTAGTAAACAAGTCAGTGGGGAGGTTTACTTCCACGAACTCGCCAGGCCAAACCGTGGTATTGGTGGGGGGCGCTCGCAACACGTGGGTGCGTCGGACTGCATGTCGGTTGAGAGATTCATCGGTTGTACCATACGTGTAAGTCGTGCCATCAGACAGCGTGATGATTCTCTTAGCTGGACGTATGGTCACGTCGTTGACTTCCATAAATGGACTGCCAGCTAGAACTTCGACATCCACGTTCTTCACGACTAACCCACAGAACGAGAAGGTGTGGTTTTTGCGCGTTAGGTGCACTGTAGTCTCGCCAATTATGGCCAGGGGCGATGTCCCATCAGATTGATGAGCCGATTGAGAAGAGGTCTTGATCTTACAACCGAGTCTCAGAGCAGTGGAATGTCGGATCATGTTGCCTGTAGCACCGCTGTCGATGGTGACTCGGACCGTGTGATGGCCACAAAACGTGTCCAGATAAGGCGACTGACGTATGTCGATGCGTTGTGCCGTAGCGAGGCCTAACGTAGGTTGGTCAACGATTTCGGGTTGATGTAGCTCATGGCTGTACTCGTCGTCCTCTTCGTGTACGTCAGTGACTTGACGGATCTTAGCCATGTAGCGACGATCTTGTTCGGGAAGATATGGGCATTCGCTCAAGAAATGCTGCACGTTGCTGCGGCCAGCTTGTTTGCAGAGTGGACATGCTTTTGTACTGGTAGACCGCCTTGGAGCAGAAAATGGAGATGGTTGACGCCTTGAGAAGGACTGTCTCTGCCCAAATTTGTTCTGTTGATAGTGAGCCGTAGCTGTACGCATGATCTTTGCATCATCGGCGGAAGTGATTTCATCAAGTAGTGAGTCTAGGGCCTGGGAAATTTCAGGCTTAATCGACGCCAGTGTTCTAGCTCTCAGTTCAGTGCCGTATCGTTGCTTGACGAGCTTTGGGAGTGCCACGTTAATTAATCTCAACCATGTTAGCACAATCATGTTTTCGAGCGAAGGTGTCATTTCTTCGTCGACATTTATGGCGTCACCATGGTGAAGAATAACATTCCCCCCTCTGGAGCATGTTGTCTTCAACGAAGGCCACTAAGCGCTGATACAGATCTTCAGGACGTTCGTCAGCCTGGAGCTGAATGTCGGCAAAGTCAAGAAAATGGGCGCCCGTAGACTGAAATCCGTAGTGTAGACGAATAGTTTGCCAGATGCAAGATAAACTAGTTGAATTCTTGACGATCGTGTTGCGCAATATAACTGGGCAGTAATTGGCTATCTGGCCTAGCATCAGCTCTAGCATGTACACTTGCTGGAGAGCCGTACGGCCGCCTGACGCAATGACGTCATCATCAGTGAAACCTCTGTTTGGTTCAGAGGCACACTTCTTCCCCCAGTTGGCGTCAGTGGTAATAAATGGCGTGAAGTTGGTGTCGAGCGATAAAGTATAAATAAGGTTTTGACGCCAGTTCTCAAACGAGTTTACGGTTTCGGTTTTCGTGAGACACCACTGTTTCGGTGCACGTTGCGTGTTGGCCATGTTAACGTTAGGCTACTACGATTTTACTAGTGCGACAAAGTCAAAGCCGTCGTTCAAGGCTAACTGCTTGCGCCGATTAGTAGGCTAGAAAGTCAATGCGATTCAATTTGCCATTGTACACAATTCGGTGTGTGAGTTCGTTATGAACACTGCCACCACGCCATTAGGGTGATAAAGAACGCATATTTAGTCTTGCAAACAGATACTAGTAAGATGTAACATGACATTTAATGCAGAACAAGAAAACACGACCAACCGAAAATAAACCCGGAGAGCGAGAGCGTCCTTGACCCGGGGAGCCGGGGTCACCCACAAACAGTCATAGACGTGAATTATAATTGATCGTCTATTGGCGCAGTTAATTTGGTATTAATTGATATTTCAATTAAATGTCACCCACTGGTACTGACACCCAGTGGCATTTCCAGCAGGCCTGCCATCACTAGCCTGACACAGATCAGGTTCAGACATGTGTGATTTAGTACAAGTGTGAATGAATTAGTACTGGGGAAATTGTAGACACTAAACAGTAGACACTAGTTGACACAATTGAAAAATACCAACTACCAACTGGGGTGGGCAGTGGGCAGTTGCCAGTGGGCAGGTCATTCAGGCAGACAGGATTTGGAGGGAAGACAATAGAATGTCCACTGGTAGGGTCAAAGGGTGATACATTGATGGTTGATCATGGCTTGGTTGCCTCTGCAAATATGTCTAAAGTAAACATTTGGGGCTGGCTACTTCCAGCCAAGTGAACTTATGGGGTCATTAGATCTATGCAAAAGGCTACGTTCATGCAAAAAATATGCATATGTAACATCGGTATTGTGTATGTACTATGTAGAAGTGTCCTGCATGGGCCGGGCTTTGGGTCCAAGCCCGGCCTTCTACAAAAGTTCGTGGGCCGGGCCGGGCCTGGGCTGAAAAAATATTAAACATGTCGGGCTTGGGCCGGGGTCTAGTTTTTTAGCATTACATAGTTGCAAATTGAGATCTTGAAAGTAATTATGAATGACACCAGTGCCAGTGCTTTATATAATGGAATGTAGTCTAACCTCTTCAACAATGGGACTTCCAATGGTATTTTTTTTTAATAATGTGCATTCTTTTAATAGAGACATTTCATATAATAGCAATGCATAGTATTGCATACACAGCACACACATTACACAGTACATATTACTACTACATAGTACATACAGAATACAGATGTTACATATGCATTTTTTGCATGACCCCATAAGTTCACTTGGCTGGAAGTACTCTTGAGTGCCGAATAAACGTATAGGCCAAATAGGGTGGCAAATCGGTCAAATTTATTATTAAAAAATAGTATAGTGCCGAATAACAGTATAGGGGGGGGGCAAATTGTTCAAAACAATTAATAGTACAGTGCAAAAAAATCACTAGTATATTTGTCTTTTTAGCACGGAAGCAATTTTTTTTACTCGATGCGAATCCAAGCCATGGCATCCCTAGAAAACTACGCGGATCGCCTGTATTTTGTTTTTTTTTCCGAATATGTATAAACTGTGTGCGTATTCGTGTCACCGCAGATATAGTAACCGCATTTTATATCTGAAAAACTGGGGAATTTTCCATTTTTAAATGGACATTAATGGATGTATGTAAACAGCGGGGACATACTGTCGTTTATGTGGAATGACAACATAACTTAATTCATGTAATATGCTTTAGCATCATAGCTATTAGGACAATACTAGTTTGGGCTACGAGAGTATGCACGGCGGCTCGCGCATGTGCACCAGATAACGCTATAAAAGCGAGTGTGGCCTTGATGTTGTCCTCTCTTTTTCTTCGGAATTGCGTGGAGTGTACACGAGAAACCTTTGCTTTGCTTGAATTGTTTGAATTGTTGTAATTTTTGATTTGCATATTATTGTGTAGTGATAGTTGATGTTAGTTTAGTCTTGTGCGTATATTCATTTAGTTTGGGTTTAATCTGAGTTCTTAAACAATTTGCCCACCCTCCCTCCCTTTGATGGATGGAATTGGACGTTCTTCAGGATTGTCTAGTTTTAAACTACGTGGTGGGCAGAGTGACCCCCACCCACGTTACGACCGGTTTGAGGCGCTGCGCACAGCGGCCATTTACGGTCGGTTTACGCGATGATTAAGGCATTTAAACTAATAATATACCATGTCGTGCTCCCGAGAACTAAGGATTCTGACGGATTGCTCTCCTAAAAATGATGCCCTGCATAATTTGCCACTATTATCAGAGAATATAGGCTGGCACAAATGTTTAAATTTAATAATAGTATAGTGCCAAATAAGGTGCTATAGGGTGGCATTTTTCATCAAATAAATACGCGAATAGGGACGCTTATTCGGCACTCAAGAGTAGCGGGTAGCTGCTAGGCATAATTTAATAACTATTATGTGTAAACACCTTTTGGGGGCTGGCATGCTTGCTGTGATTATGTGATGTATCTCATCTGATGATGTATGCTTGCCTAATTTCTGGTTCCTTAATACATTAAATGTCATTCTTTGGTATATTTCAATCTACACCGGACTTGTGTTGTTATTTTGCATAAAAGAAAATATGATGAAAAATGTTTTTCACAAAGTTGAATTCATCTGAAAAGTCACATATTCTATATCACCATCTTTGACATCAAATATTTTGTAATGATATGCAGTGATATCATGACACACCCATCATATTTCCCTTTAGTACAAATGTTTATCTTCAAAACAATTAGTAAACTATTAAAATGGTTTCTTCACATAATATTTCTTATGTTGTAGGTGGAAAGCTCAGGCAGCCAACCTACATCTCTTTCAACGCGATTTCACACAGCAAGAGGACCCGAACCCGGGTTCTCTCGATTGAGAGCCCGACGTTCTAACCGCTACCACGTCCCACTACAATGTACAACGTAAACGTCCCTGTAATGAGTGGACACCTGTTAAACGTTCTAACCGCTACCACGTCCCACTACAATGTACAACGTAAACGTCCCTGTAATGAGTGGACACCTGTTAAACGTTCTAACCGCTACCACGTCCCACTACAATGTACAACGTAAACGTCCCTGTAATGAGTGGACACCTGTTAAACGGTCTAACCGCTACCACGTCCCACTACAATGTACAACGTAACCGTCCTGTAATGAGTGGACACCTGTTAAACGTTCTAACCGCTGCCACGTCCCACTACAATGTACAACGTAAACGTCCCTGTAATGAGCGGACACCTGTTAAACGTTCTAACCGCTACCACGTCCCACTACAATGTACAACGTAAACGTCCTGTAATGAGTGGACACCTGTTAAACGTTCTAACCGCTACCACGTCCCACTACAATGTACAACGTAAACGTCCCTGTAATGAGTGGACACCTGTTAAACGTTCTAACCGCTACCACGTCCCACTACAATGTACAACGTAAACGTCCCTGTAATGAGTGGACACCTGTTAAACATGGCCAGCGGACACATTTTTTGGTTTTCTTTCCCTGCTAAGGGAGACAATCTGATTTCACGATATTTTCAAAACGGCGCAACTATCTGCGAGATTATCTTCCCGAATTCACAGTCACATGAAAACAAGAATTCATGTGTGAACTAATATTTTCGAAAAAAAACTGTGCAGTTTCAATTAGATATTTCGAAGCGACAGGTGTGTTTTACATCATGGCTAGTTCATCAAAGAGGAAAATACTGAGTCTCGAACAGCGTATCGACGTACTGAAGGGATTAGACACTGGACAGTCTTGTCGAGCTGTTGTGTTAGCGTGCGGTTGTGGAAAGTACCAGACCACAAGAATACGGTCGGAGAGGGACGCCATCATGAAAGATTGGTAGTCAGGTGGATGATGCGATCTGAAATATTTTAAGCGTCGCAAAACAGTGTATGAGGACCTCAAAAATATTTCTTCACATCAAAGTGAATGTGTCAAGGACCTGATTTGTCAATGTTTCATGTCCCCTCCATGACTGTTGTATGACATGGTCTCTTAGAACCTTTGTGTCTATTGTGTGACATGGTGCTTTTAGTGGTGGCATCGAGATACATTATTTTATTATTTTGTTTGATTTCTAAAAAAGTGTTCTTTTTATTTTACTTACTTTGTAGTACCTCGGTGATATTCTTATTATGCAACCTGTGAACATCGTACATTGTTAATAGATAATACCTGGACATAATTCAACCATATACACAGGACTCGTTAGTCAGATGAACCCCTCCACCCCAACGTGCTTGTCCCTCTGATCAGGGGACACCTGCCATGTAGGGACACTTTTGCTTGGATACAGGTGTGTCCGCTGAAAGCAGGGACTACTGACTACATTTATTTGGCCTTTTTACTAATGTACTTGAGTACGAATACAGTTATTCAAAAATTATTGCAGACTATTACTGCAGCTGACGTCCACTTTTGGAACTTCTCTATTACATATCCAACCTTTCCTGTCAAGGATAACGAAGCTGTACGGTACGCCACATGCACCAGACTGAACCATGGTTATATAGGAACGTGGGTTAAGGACGTTGCTGTACAAACGTATTATGCATGCATGTAGCACTACTTGGAAGACTATTGTGTGATAATAGGGACTGTTTACGTGGACAACTAGCGCCACCAGGCAGAGTTGTGATAAAAACTAGGACATATAGAAAGTGGCACATATTACATAGGTTTATCGACCGCAATGGCGGCACCCGAGGATTACAAGAGTTGACAAGTTCAACAACATTTTCCTAGTAAACCACTGGCATAAAATGTTGTATTATAATTGGAAATTGTTAGTTTTCATTAATTCTTTGTTGGTGCATTGCCAACAAAATATACCTTTTGTTTCCCTTTAATTTCTGCTGATGTAGAATTGTGTTTACGGATTTCCACAACTGGTGAGGTTTTTCAGAATTAGTTGAGATAACATTTGCATAATTGTACATATTTCGTCACCAAATTCTTTCAAGATATCAACGACGATATCTCCCTACAACTATTTCTAGAGACATCCATGGCGATGGAGGGCGAACTTGTACACTTTTTGTTTGTTTTGGGGTATGTTTATCCAGGAATTTACTTAATGTTTCATGATACTGATTAACCTTCACTTTAGACAAAAGATCAGAATTGGCAAGGTCATCCTGAAGGTCATCCTGAAGGGTATTTATGTTAATGTTATTTATCAGTCGAAATGTAATAAGTTTTTTCTAGGTTTTGACCCGACTTGTAATGACAAATCAATAATGACATAATGGTGATCTGATATACCATCAGTAGGAAATATTGCTTTGATGTTAGTGTAAGTAGGTCTTGTAATAAACAAGTCGAACAAGTCGAAATGAAACGTGTTGATGTAATGTTAATAAAATTAGTAGATATGGATGAAAGTTTTATAAGAATACATATTACCTCAAAGTATTCAGGTGTACGAATAATTTCTACTTTATGTTTCAGATAAAAAAGTGACGCCACCACCCCTACCTGAATCAATGGCGGGGGTGATGGCATAGACAAACACCTGATGTTTTACTCCACCTACTAACCAAATGACTCATTCTGTATCATAGTAATGCTATGTATGTTTGTGTTGTGTTTTCCCATATTTCATAGCAACAGTTTAAATGTGGTAAAAACAAAGAACAGTACAACACATGCGTTCCATTTATATCAATGATACAACTTGCCTTGTAAATCATAGCTGCAAGTTTCGTCAGTTTTAATCTTATGGGCTTACCATATTTATTTGATATTTCCACTTCAGAGATATTTTGGCAGTTCAGTTTATAATTAACCTGATATGAAGGTCGGAGTAAAGGACATTATAATTGTGTCATCATTTGATATAATATATATGTTAGATATAGTTGAGACAAAATTGTGCACATCAAAACAACATTCTCTTTGTGACAATTCAGTTACACTGCTAAAAATTATTTTCTTGTTTTAATAAAAAACAACTTAAAGCAAGAACGTTTTTCTAGGGAGCCACGTAAGAAAATTATTTTCGTGATTTAAGAAATGTTTCATAAGAAAAATTTTCTTGGCTGAAGAAAATAGTTTCTAAAATCAAGAGAAGGCTATAGATATATTTTCTTATTTATCCAAGAAAATTGTTCTTATCTAAGAAATGTTTTTTCTGAAATAAGAAAAGCATTTTCTCAAATCAAGAAAAAAAGGAAAGAACATTTTTCTTAAATTATTTTCTAGGGAGCCACACAAGAAAATTTTTAAATCAAGAAATGTTTTCTTAAATTTAATAAGAATATATTTCTTGTTGTCATTTTGGATGGTTCACGTTAGTAAGAATATTTTTCTGAAAACAAGAAAAACCTTCTGAAAGACTTTCTTGGAATAAGAAACATTTTCTCATTTAAATATTTTTCTTATAAAAAGAAAAACTACTGATCACTGCATGTCAGCACTCATTTCTGAAAATAAAAAAAATTTCTTACCACAAAATGCAAATTGCAATGAAGAGTATCAATTATCAAGGAACATACTACCGTGAAATGACAAAAGGGAGCAAGTGATATTTTTGCCATCACAATGATGGAACTATCACAATGATGGGACCAAAAGCCATATTTTAACATAAAACCTTTTAGATGACAGATTTTCTACAGATGACATGGCATAAAGGAGCAAGTGACAATGGATTAGTGTTTTATTATGAGAAAAGGGAGTAAGTGTGTGATCATTCCTGTCCTAACATTTTAACAAATTATCAAATGGTTATATCTGAGCAACTTTGCAGAAAAACTAAGCTAAGGGGTAAACGCACTTATTTTCAGGTGCCTCTAACTACAGAGCTTTAGTTTGCTGAATGTCTAGATATATTTGTACAGATGTGTATCACAAAATTAAAGAATGATAATGAGAAGGATACTGTATGTACAGAGTGTGCAAACATTAATTTTGTTATTTTATTTTTATTTCTGAGACTGATTTTAGCAGTCTGTATTTCAAATTGTTATTTTATAGGACAAGTTCCAATGTGCTACTGTATGCTGTCAGGGATACTTGTAATGACTTCTTAGTTCAATAGGAATGTAGTTACTATATCTTCAGAACAATTCAGCCTTAAACTCAATATTTTACGAATTTCAACTTTCAGAATGAGATTGTTGGACAAGTCTTATGATCACTGTATTTGTACAGTGCACGATCCTTTACATACTGCAGCTGAAATATAACTGTTCTGTCTAATTTTCTTTTCTCCCAAATTGGTGAGTGACAAATTTATGAAACTATTACAAATTACTGCACAGCAGCAAATAGCAATGGCTATACCTTATTGACACAAAAACTGGAAAAGGTTGCGTGCCCGTACTTTGAGAATTGCCAAATAAAAAAATCAAAGTATTACTTAATTCTTAAAATGTCAATTGATTACGACAACTGGTCACATAATTCTGTCTAAGACCTGCCTCGTTGTTTCGTAAGGGTAGTTATTCAAGGGTGATTTGATTGCACTTACTGCTCTATGTCAAAATTTTCTGTGTCAATAACTTAATTTATAAAATGACAAAATGGAGAAAGTGACACAAAGTCAACAAATAACCATGTCACAAAAAAGTACTAATAATTTTATAAATACACTTAGTCAAATAGTCCAAAAAATAGTGTACAATTACTGTGTTGTAATATGCACAAGAGAGCAAACCAAAATATGTTTTGTCCGATATTAAAAATACCATCGTCACTTGCTCACTTTTGTCATTTCACGGCAATATATTGTAAAATGCAGGGTCACAGATTTAAACACCGAATGCACACAAACACACACATTACAGCCCTTGTACCTCAACAGAACGGGTGACCTTATAAGAGGGGACCACTGGCACAGTAACGTATAAACAAATGCAAAATCAAGTTGCCATAGTAACAGTTAGTTGAAATTTGAAAAATATTTGAATTGAGTACAAATTCAAAGCCACAGTAGCAATGGCATGATTTAGATGTCCATGTCATTATGCACACATCAAAGAAGGAACAACACATTGCCAGAAGATACAATTAATGAACTTCCTAGTATGTGAAAGCCAAGGATTTCATCCATAGATTTATTTTATTATAAATTAGCTTTCGTGAAAGTTAAAACAGTCAGAATGATGACATGTTAATGGGTATTTTCATTTCTATTCATGATCAAGTTGACAAGTTGAAAGTACTGAATATAATAACAAATGCAAACTGCCATTTTTCAAACAGCCCGGCTGCTGCACCAAAATGTACTCACTGTGTTTATTGCAAGGCCGGGGCACATGTCAAATTGCTATAAAAGAAAATGCCTGGACAATGAACAGGATACAAATCAAATCATCCAGAAGTCTTCTTCTTTATCATGTATTTCCTACTAGTTGAATAAGCAGCATAGCTTCTACTACCACCCTGGTACTAGATTATCCAGATGTGGAAACTGGTGACCCTCACATAACCCTCATTAGCAGACCCTTAATGAGACCACTGGGGCACTGAGAGTGTGGTCTCACTGCATGTGTGTCACAAGTGTTATGTCATAGGAGACTGACCTAAATCTAAATCTCATGTCAGGCATACATTTATAGAGCACTCACATTGACAGTATTTTAAAATCAAAGTGTGTTGAACAAAGATTACACTTATGCTGAATACCCAATTATTAAATTTTTATTTTGTGTTCTTGATTACTCTAAATTATGCATGGATCAGATATTTTACATCATATCCTAGCTCCAGTAGTTTATAAGCACCTGTCCATCAGAAATAATTAATGCAATAGAACCAATGTCATATCTTTTACTCCAAGAATCAATAGCAAAAACATATGTTGGAAATTTCACTCACATCGTGATCTGATAATATATAAAAAATATTTGAGTTAAATAATAATCAGTAATATTACATTTAAATATTATTTGGTAGCGGATTTGTTAACAAATGCATTAATTTTGAATGCACATTTTGGATGGTATGCAGTAGCCATGCACATTCAAATGCAATTGTTACATTTTCAGTGCATTTGATTGCATACCACAAACATTTACATTAAAATTGTTCGATTCGTGCAATAGCTAAAACATTTAATCCAGACTCAAATACTCAAATTCATTATTAATAAAATTAACATTCACATTGTATGAATTGTAAATACAGTTGCAAAACATGCTTTTTGTCAGACTTTGAAAAAGTGCCCTGTAGTTAGCAGAATCATCAGCAGATTTTAGATTCATTGTCTGATCTGTAAATCCACTTTTTAAGTAAGACCATGGTGTATATAGTTGTATTACATTGAATGATGCTTATATTAGAACATGTAGCTTTGATAATATAACTATGATGCATATATAGTGCATACAAATTTGTATTTGAATGTGAATGTAATCCTTGAAAATGGCCTTTGCATTGAAGTGCATTTGATAACAAGCCTGCTTCATGTTGAATTATATTCACTGGCAGTTTTAAAGCTGTGTAGGGCTTTCTTGTCACACAGTTGACAAGTCAGACATTATTCATCAATAAATAAACATTAATGAAGTTCGAGCCAACAAATTAACACAGAACAACATGCTAGTAGTAATGCAGCCCCTCTATGGTGAATTACTTTCACTCAATCTGTACACATCAAACTAATACACCTCTGCTGTTGACATAGCATTATGTGCCACATTTCATCTTATTACTTTGTCAATATTGTTTCCTTTACCAATATGCATAAAATTACAAATTTGTGGGTGGAAAGAAATGATTGATGTGCAAAAAAATCTTTTAAACAATATTTATTTAACATTTATTTCTTCAGTAAGAACTGTTTTTTTAAAGGTGCTTAATTAATTTGATTTTTTTACTAGTCTCATTTCAAATACATTTTTTTGCAAAAAAACAAACCTACCTAGTATCCACTGCAACATGCTAGCTCGTTTGTGAAACTTTTGAATGTAGTTTTTTTGTGAAATCATCAGACAAACTGCTAAATTAGTTAATGCTTGTTCAAGCATTAACTGAAGTGAAAATCGAAATGCTGAAATATCACGATTTTCTTCCTTGGTGAAATTTTGTAACTGTGTCATGTGATCGGCGAGAAGATGCCCATGATCAGCATTGACCCACACAGTGTTTACACAGTGTTTACCACATCTAATGACTAAAGTCAATTGTTATGATAATTTGAAAAAAATATGCATTTTTTATTAAATCTACTATGGATGTTACATAAACTATTCACACACTACATATTTGGACACAAATGAACCGTAAATCAGTTGAGGAATGTGCATCCCCAATTCGATTTTTTTGCTATTCTCATTTCAAATTAATTTTTATAAAAAACAAACCTACCTAGTATCACTGCAACATTCTAGCTCATTCGTGCAACTTTTATATGTAGTTTTTTGTGAAATCATCAGACAAACTATTAAATTACTTGATTGATTGTTGAAGCATTAAGTGAAGTGAAAATCGAAATGATGAAAAAAATCATTTGTAACTTTGTAACTTTGTTATGTGATCGACGAGAGGATTGAAGTCACACCCATGGTCGGCATTGACTTGCACATTGTTTACAATTTTGGATATCCACTGTTTTGATCCTTACTAGATCTAACGACTGAAGTCAATTCTTTCGATGATTTAATTTTTTTTACATTTTTTATTAAACTGCTCACGTTACTTAAACTAGTCACACACTACACATCTGGACATAAATGAATTGGATTCACGATGGGCTGAACCATTTGAGAAAGGGGCTTTAACTCAAGAAAAACTTCTTCATCTAGAATATTTATTTCAAATGTTTTTCTTGAGTAAGAAAATGTTTTCTTTATTAAAAAAATTCTAGCATTAAGAATATTTATCTAAAATCTTTCTTCAGAAAGAAATATCTTCTTCATTCAAGACAATTTCCTTATTCAATCACATATCTGGAACTTGCGAAGAAAACATTTCTTCACTTTTTCTTAATTCAAGAAACTTTTCTTGTTTCAAAAAATATTTTCTTGTATAAGAAAATTATTTTTGGCAGTGTAAGCTGTAATTGACAAAACAATGGACACCAAAATGGGACATTTAAAAGTGCACTACATTCCAAACAGAATAAAGCATTAAAAGATAGATGAAACAAGCATTCTAACAGGTAAAAAAACAAAAACATGGTAACTGTCGTTACGGTTGGTGTCGTTTAGCGTAACAACAATTATTAGGATTGGCTAGCAGTGAATGTGAAGTCCCAACTGTTCATGTTATTAGGATTGGCTAGAAGTGAATGTGAAGTCCCATCTGTTCATGTTATTAGGATTGGCTAGAAGTGAATGTGAAGTCCCGACTGTTCATGTTGTTAGGATTGGCTAGCAGTGAACGTGAAGTCCCGACTATTCATGTTGTTAGGATTGGCTAGCAGTGAACGTGAAGTCCCGACTGTTCATGTTGTTAGGATTGGCTAGCAGTGAACGTGAAGTCCCGACTGTTCATGTTGTTAGGATTGGCTAGCAGTAAACGTGAAGTCCCGACTGTTCATGTTGTTAGGATTGGCTAGCAGTGAACGTGAAGTCCCGACTGTTCATGTTGTTAGGATTGGCTAGCAGTGAACGTGAAGTCCCGACTGTTCATGTTGTTAGGATTGGCTAGCAGTGAACGTGAAGTCCCGACTGTTCATGTTGTTAGGATTGGCTAGCAGTGAATGTGAAGTCCCGACTGTTCATGTTGTTAGGATTGGCTAGCAGTGAACGTGAAGTCCCGACTGTTCATGTTGTTAGGATTGGCTAGCAGTGAACGTGAAGTCCCGACTGTTCATGTTGTTAGGATTGGCTAGCAGTGAATGTGAAGGGCGTGTATTACAATGCAAGTTTTGTAAACTTAAAAATGCACAACTATCTTTTTGCTGTTTCCTGTTATCATGAGGTTGTTGAAGAATCAAATAAAGCTATTACCTTTTCGTTTTAGTGATTTAACATTTTGAGCTTCTCTGTTCCACTTTTGTGCACCAGCATTGAAAACACACACATGATGAGGTATATTTTCCATAAATATCAAACTCTAATATGAATTATTTTTTATAAAAGTTACATGAAGTCGAACATGGTTTTTATCATGTGGCCAGCATCACCGACAATTATTTACAATACTACATACAATTTGAACATTTCAAATGACATGGACACAGGAAAATCTTTTTCTGTCATTGTTACTTTGGTCATAGTGTCTGCATTGCTTTTTTCTTGGATATACCTTCTTTCTCTTATTATATACCTTCTTTCTCTTATTATATACCTTCTTTCTCTTATTATATACCTTCTTTCTCTTATTAAACTTCTTTCATGAAAGTGTTGTGAATTTTGTTCGACACAGAGTCAGTAACTATGATAAATAATCTTTGACCGTAGCATCTGCTGTATATGTCCAGGGGTTGGAATGTGACACAATATGAGCTACACAATGAATGACATTGGTGACACTGGACACACAATATATCTTCAATACGGCTATAGCATTATCCTTCATCATTAAGTAGAAAATGTCCAGGAAATCTACTTAAAACATGTTGTGCTATGTAACTCTATACAAACATGGAGTGTTTGCTTTTTTATACATATTTTACTTCACACATTTTTCTTAATTTAACATGTTTTTTTTCTCCAAATATTTAATCTCAAATCGTTTGGGAGATAATTGATGTAAACTCATGTAATGCTCGAACGTCAGAGTTACGAAGTGTTGACCACGCCAGGTATAACTTACAAGAAATCAACAAATAGCAGTCCAAATTAGGCATCATTTGACTTTTAACAACAGGTGACACTGAACAATCTGCGGTGACACTGGACACTGGTTGGGCAGAACTGACCCAAAGATAATTGTGTTTACTTACAAATCATTAGAAGTAAGTTATGATGATGCATTTGTGAAGGCTCCTTCGCCTGCATGTGAGAGTGTAGACATCATAAAACTTTCATACCATGGAAATCAAGCCTCTACAACCCACCAGTGGCGATGTAGAGGCCACAGTTTCCTAACCTCGACAACCTGGCAGCCGTCCTTTATAAAGCATTATTGGAAGCACGATGTTTCGTGCATTGGTAGCTAATTGTATGCATTGTTAGTGGTAGAGTGGACTGACATCAGACGTTAGTACATCTCCCACTCTGATACCTCCTCACAAGCACGGTTCCTGTCCTCATTACTGGCAAAGACATAGTGGATGACAATTATTTCTGCTTCTGCCAACGAGAAGAAGTCTTGTGCACAGACGATCAGACAGCTCCGTTTCACAGCGTCATCTGTACTTCATTTGATACAATTAACTAATAAATTTCCCAATTAAATTAACCTCACACAATTCCAGTCGGATGTAGAAGTTTCATATATTCATTGGAATGAAACAGAAAAGCAATGCCAATATCACATAACACAGTCTGATTATCCCATAATAGACCCATACTGCTCGGCTGCTGCTTAGTGGACAGTTAATTATTGGCTCAAGGATAGGATGATTTTCACACTTTTGGTCAATAGTGTGCAATCTAGCTACCAACTGAGAAAAGCTCAGAAAAGTTGCTATAAGTCCCTGGATTTTGTTCAAACATTACCCAGCATGGCAGGTTGGCAGCTAGGGTTGGGAGATGGCAATGACTGATTGATTGATTCAGATGTTACAGACAGTATGTTTAGTGCTTGAAGCTTGGAACCCTTATCCTGCTTCAATGAATGAATGAATAGGCTTGTCAGCGTAACCACATGTCCAGCGTCACCATTGAGTTTGAAGGCCACATTTCCCTAAATATGCTTTCCACTTTCACCGAAATTACATTCTAATGTTGTCGTAGCATCCCTATATTGTTTTTGCAATGTAAACTGAGAGCTCTTATGCAACAGAAATGGGTCCTAAAGAAGGTTTATCTTTATCAGTAACCAGCAAGTGTCCAGCATCACCACGTTTTGTTTGGAAAATAATGTTTTTTACTAAAGTATGTGTTGCATTGCTTTCATATATAGGAAGAGCAACATGTATCTGACCACTGTAGTTCCTGTGGGTCACTGTATATTGTGCTCGGAACAGTGTTTATTTAGTTTCCCCGCCAGTGATGCTGGATATGCCCAAATCCTTTTTTTTCGCCAGACCAGGAAATTTCTTGAATATTGGTACCACCATCAAGGCAATTGTGTATATGAAATACTTAAAAACGGTGTATCTTTCGTATTTTCTGGAGATAGGCCTTTCCGTCAGTAATGCTGGACATATACTTAAAATGCTATTTCATAAGTTTGAATTTTAACATACCATATTTTCCTTACGTTTAGGCTTAGCCCCATCATTTTATTACATAATTCCTTCTTTAGCCCTGTATGAAGGGATTATTTGTCTAAATACATATCAATCATAAATGAATACCATGGACCCCCATATACCAGTGACAATGTATACGCAAAAAGTGGTAACTTAAGAAACAATACGTAAAATGTTTTTACTATTTATACAGGATTTTATACTGTAAACACTTGACACATACCATAAATGCACTGAATACTCAGAAATAAAAATACAATAACATCTTTGTGTGGTACTGATTCCAATTTTGGAAACTTAAAATTTACATACTATTTTGGCCACCTTTGGTATGGATTGATTGATTTGTTTAGGTATCAAATGATACCAAGGATTACACATTAAAGTGTAAGTACACTTATTTCAAATGTGGTCTTCCTGGTTTTTAAGAGTGTCCTTCTCTAGTGTTAGTCAGTCCATCACAGGTTTTTTCCATTACCCTGCGTGGGACAGAAGGGACCAACGGCTTTTACTGTCTGTTCCGAAAGAGACAGGCAAAGTGGGGTGAACGCAATTGTCCAAGTTTCAAAACGACGGAGGTAGTTTCGAGCCCCGGTCCCGACGTTCTACCACACAACCACCGCGCTACTCACTGTTTGTTTGTTTGTTTTTATGTTGTTTAACCAGTATTAAGATAAATGAGACTGGCAAACTATATATGTCCGTTAAGCTCTTTGTATATGCAATCCATGTTGAAATTTTATTATTTAAACCTAACAATAAAATTCTTAAACGAAATATTACAAATGTGCGTGAGAAATTTGGATATAACAGATATGACCTTGGCTACGTTATCCATGCTCTGCTTTCTTTTGGGTACAAATGTTTGCAGTGTCAATAACCTTTTGCTCATCAACAGGTTTTAAATACAGACAGTTTCCAGTTCTACCTCCTAAATAATCATAGAGGTATATTTATCAGGATTTGTAATGTGTTTTGACTAAATTTGAACCAACAGTTGCAAATAACTTACTGAATTCACCTGCCATATTTGTATTGGTGGATACGTCTCTATTACCACACATTATATGAATAGGACACTTGATCGTTGGGTGTTGTTTACAAATGACAGTGTTCAATATTGCTAATGTTTCTTTAACGTGTCCTCTCTGTTCTGCTAGCAGTTCACTGTAATATGCATTTTCAGCAGATCTTAATATAGAAATTAGTTTGTTTTTGTACGTTTTGCTTTGAGATTTGGAGCTTTCAGTTCTATGTAATCTATAAAGTTGATTTTTCTTCGACATGCATTGTTTAAGCCGTTGGTCAACCAGGTTTTTTCTACATGTGCAATTGTCCTTAACATTTACATTCTAAGTTGGGCAATGGAGGTTGTACAATGTATTGAATGTGTTGATAAAATTAGCATACACTATGTTAACATCATCCGAATACAAAACACTTCTCCATTTTTATTGCCTCAAACTTTCCATTAACATTAGTATATTGTTCTTTTTCAAGCTCCATACATTTCTAAATGTCATAGAATAATTTGTTTTAAATTCACATTTACATAAGACAAATATCAGCAAGTAGGTACAAATGTCACTAATTAGTAACCCACTATTAGCAGAGTAGTTAGTTATTAAAGGATATAATCCCAAACCATACATACAGTTTAGAAACCACTTTGTTCCAATATGTGTTTCCTGTTTAAGTAGATCAATATCAATATTAAAGTCCCCACAAACAAAATTTGGTTTATTTTGATTTGCATACCTAAGTAACTGGTCCACGTGCTCACAGAATATATCTGTCTGAGCTCATAGATCCCACAATTAAAATTAAGGCAGGTGACCCGTCTGATAATAACACTGTGTGACCCATTGCTCTTGCCACAATTGATAGTGGATTATTTGAATCTTTAATATTATCTAGGGTTTCCACTTTTTAAACTACATGTTAACCAATTTGAATTTAAAAAGCATCACTCAATTGAAATGCTCATAATTGCATTAAACAAATTCACTAGACACTGTATAGCGAATGGCTCATCAATGTATGTCACTATGTTGGAGGCCTCCAAGTGGGGGGACATATTTAAAAAGTTGGTTATTTAAATTCATATTTTGATCCTGGACTGAAGAATGAATATACATACGTATGATACTGGCCGTCACGGGCACCCATAAAGGAATACCACGAACACACTGGCCTTGTACACAGCCATTGATTCAAACACATCACCAGCTGTTAGAGAATACCACGAACACACTGGCAGTAACAAGATACGATAGATCTAAAATCTTGGTTATTTCAATTCATATTTTGATCCTGGACTGAAGAAGAAGTGAATACACATACGTATGATACGGGCACCCATAAAGGAATACCATGAACACACTGGCCTTGTACACTAGCTAATTCATTACATCACCACCTAAAATATTAGAGTGTACCCATTCAGGAAACTAAGACTTGTACACGCCAAGCCATACGAGAACACCATGAAGCCTGAGATCAGTGTATGTTGTTACGTACCTGGATAAGTGGTGAATACTGTTGGTGGACCATATCTCGGAGGGACTGTGTCCAATGGTAACTTCAAGGCACGAAACCAGTGAGTCAACAGCAGAGCTTCAGGACAGAGGCTTCCAGCAGCTGGGGAAAAAAATACAGTACTTACAGGTGTCACTTACAGGAGGTGTCACTTACAGGAGGTGTCACTTACAGGAGATGTCATTTGCAGGTAATTCCACAACAATATGCTGACATTTATCAAAGTACAGATCTGACTAAAAATAATTTGCATCACAGATTATCTTATTTATATGATGACCTATTAATTAAACAATATATATGATATGATTATTTGATATAGCACTAAACTCAATATTGTTCGGTCCTACCCCACTTGGTCTGCATTTTGTCTACTGCTTTACCCCAATTGGCCTACTTTTGTTTTCAGGACAAACATCATTTGGTCTATTGTTGGTCTCAACGCCTCATTGGTCCCAGGTGTATCCCCCACATAGCGCGTGACTCATCTATGTATGTCACTATGTTGGAGGTTTCCAAGTGGAGGGGGACATCAATTAAAAACTTTGGATGTTTCACATTTCCTGGTAATAAAATACTATCACCGGCGTCATTTTTGTCTCACGCCAGATTTGGCCTCATTTTGTGATCTCGCTGTATCTCACATTAGATACACCAGGAGTGAGATATAAAATCATATATATATATATATATATATATATATATATATATATATATATATATATATATATATATATATATATCAGCTAATGGTACTACATATCGGTCACTGGTCATTGACAAACTTTACTTTTTTGAATATAAATGATGCATAAACAGGTTTTGAGACATATTGTTGTATATCTAGTTCGAAATTAATCGCCAGGTGGCCTTACTGGTATGACACGTCAGTGTATTTTGTAAATACGCCAAATTTCACTTTATCGGATAAAAATATATATGCAACTGTTCATAATAATCACCACAAGAACGTAATCATATATTACGTACAGTGAGGCTTTTTCAAAGACGATCTTTTTTAAGACAAATTCCAGCACTAGCCTCACTATGAGAAAGGTATATTTCTGTCGTTCAATATTGTTCACTCAAACCAACTTTTCTAACAACTTGTTTGTACTCGACAGATGAAGTAACTGGTAATTGTTTCGAATATTGATTGAATGCATGAAAGTTTCTTAAAATTTTAGTGAAAGCAGCATATTATATTACGTTAGGCAAAAACCACACCAACCAGTATACACATGCATTCATCAAAGTATAGGGGACCATTTCACTACGAATCTTATGAGCTCATTAGCATAATTTCTACGATCAAAACAGAAGATTGTGTTTCACTAAGAATAAATCATAAAAATGCTCACAGAAACGCCCTTAAAATGCTCACAGAAACACCCTTAAAACGCTCCTTATCAACGATGAGGTTAGACCACTCATAACTACATACACCAAACATATCCATCATAAACAGTCAAATTTACCTAACTGCATATTGTCTTGACTACAGTTTTATGCAGAGATCCTGTTTTTTCAGTTAAATAAATTTTCAAAATGTAAGCGATAAATAGTTTACACATTGTGGCTGTTTACAGCATGTGTTTTACAGCACTGTGCCACTGACATTGACAAGTCATTGTGGCTGTTTACAGAATGTGTTTTACAGCACTGTGCCACTGACGTTGACAAGTAGTTGTGTGCACTGTCAAGGTTGTCTGTGAAACGTTTGCCATTAAATTTTGAGTACATTTTCAACTATATCTAATTAAAATGTACATCCCTAACCTTCATATTGCTATACTCTGACACAACTTTGGTTAAAGTTGTTGGCGCTCTCCGTGAGAAAATTGTCAACACGCCGTCGGTGTGTAACAGAAATAGGGCTTACTGTATTCAGTGCACTGGCGCGAGGCACACTGGCGCGCTGAATACAGTAGGTGCACTGACAGTTCGGGTGGGCAAATGTGAAGTGATCGATTAGTTTATATACTACCACTATTAGATACAATACAAATTGTTATCATAGATGAATCATGCATCAACATGAAAACTGTACCTATAAAATTGTAGTAAGATTTATATGTTTTATATATGTTCCATGTACATTGTTTTTTCAAATGTAGACAAGATTTTCATTTAGTATGCTGTGCCAGAATTTCTGTTATTAGTATAGCATACAATTTAGAATATCAGTTCATTACCAGTTCCAGATGTTAGTATAGCATACTATTGAGAATAATAGTTCATTACCTGTTCCAGATGTTAGTATAGCATACTATTGAGAATATTAGTTAATTACCAGTTCCAGATGTTAGTATAGCATACTACTGAGAATATTAGTTCAGAACCAGTTCCAGATGCTAAATTTCAGGAGGCTAAATCTTACTATTTAGGACCATTAATTGTAACTCCAGAAATTGTTGCTAAGAAAATGAAGGCAATGAAGAATAGTAAATCACTGGGAGTGGATGGAATTCCTCCAAAACTACTAATCAGTATACCACTTGCAAGAGTGTTCACCTTATCATTAAAAGAGGGAGTTGTTCCTTTTGAATGGAAAGACGTAAACATCATACCATTATTTAAAAAAGGGTTTGAGAAATAAGAAATTTCAGACCAGTGGGTTTAACGTCAGTGATTTGTAAATTATTAGAAAGGTTAATTAAGGCCATGTGGTGGACTTCCTTGTTAGGCATAAATTATTAAATTCATCTCAACATGGATTCCTAAAAGCGAGGTCACGCTTAACAAATAATGTTATGTTTTTTGGAAGAAATCACTAAGTGGATAGACGATGGATTGCCAGTAGATATTATCTACTTAGATTTTCAAAAAGCTTTTGACAAAGTGCCACAACAAATATTACTACTTAAATTAATTGACTGGGTAGAACAATGGCCAACTGACAGAAGACAGAGTGTTGTAGTAGTTGGAGAAGTTTCAAACTGGAAATTAGTTTTGAGTCGGGTACCACAAGGATCAGTATTACGACCTTTATTATTCTTAATATATGTCAATGACTTCGATGACAATATAACAAGTAACGCACTCAAATTTGCAGATGACACAAAAGTGTTTAGAAAGTTTAACAGTGATGGTGATAAACAACATTTACAAAACCATCTAGACAGACTAGTGAAATGGTCTGAGAAATGGCAGATGTTGTTCAATGTTGGGAAATGTAAATGCCTACATACAGGACATGGGAACTTGGATGTAAACTATAAAATGGGAGATACTGTTCTGGGTACTACTGTAAAAGAAAAGGACTTAAGAGTTACAATAAGTGCTGATATGATAGTTTGAGAGCAGTGTGGTGTTGCAGCTTCAAAGGGTAATCAAATTCTTGGTTTGATTAGGAGAAACATAACTTACAAGGATAAAAAGCTAATTATACCTCTGTATAAAGCAATAGTTTATACCTCATTTAGAATACTGTATACAAGCGTGGAGACCCTATCATGAGAAGGATATAGATACGCTTGAACGCATACAGAGGAGAGCAACTAAAATGATTCCAGAACTGAGAGACCTTAGTTATGAAGAACGCCTGAAAGAATGTGGTTTACTATTAAATTAATGAGGACAGTAAATGAATGGAACAAATTATCTACAGATTGTATAACCGCTAGCAGCATGAATATGTTTAAAAACAAGTTGGACACATATCTCAGGAGGGCGGGTTACACGCAAATGAACACTGATAGATTCTCGATAAGCCAATGGCTTCCTTGTCCACTTGCCATCTGGGCCTTTGGCTTGGATGGCAAATCTTGTTAAATCTTTATATACGTTTTTATGTATGTTCCATGTACCAGTTTGTCAGTTTTGTGTTAGCATACAGAAATGATATGTTGAAATGATATCCATTGATAATTAATTTAGTACGTTGTGCCAGGATTTCAGCTGTTAGTATAGTAAGGTATTTAGACACATCTATTTTGGTATATTCCACGTGCATGAGTTTTGTCTTAACATGAAGAAAATATGTCAATTGATAACTAACTTAGTGTGTTGTGCCAGGATTTCCGTTATTCATATAGCATAATATTTAGATACGATTTCTTTTTCTGTTACTTGTATGTCAGTTTTGTTTTATGCAGAAATGATATCCACATCATTTATTAAATATTCTCCATGTGCACCATATAATGTAAAGATTAAAAAATTTCTATAGAAATGTATGCAATTGAATAAATGGTGTCCATGATTTTTTTAATGGCATAATTTGTTTAATTATTTTTAGCGTAAATGAATGCATTAACAACATGATAGCAAGTATATTATATAAAAGGATGATCAATTGAGCCAATTTATTTATTAATCTACCAACCGTAATATTTTTCTGTTAATATGTTGTAACATAATTTCAAAAGTGTACTCATCATCCATCCATATATATTGTATTCAGGATTTTAATACTTTTTATATTGTAAGATCTATGCATGGTTATTAGTTAATAAATATACTGGTTGTTCATTACAATGTTGCATGTGTTTCTAACTTCACGCACGATGCACGCACATGTCTGAAAGAAGTTAGGAACACAAGAAATCCAAAGCGCATGTGCAGAATGACTGCCGTGCTTTTAGACTGGCGGTCTAAAAAATATGGCTCACGTACGCGGCCGGCTGAATTTGAGTACAGGAATAGCTCAAAAATACTGCCTCTGACTAAATGTTAACAAAAACAGTTTCTTAATATAAGTATATATATATAACAAGTTTATGTATAATATATGTGTAATAGTAATACTTATTCTAATCAATATTACACTTTTTTCTGACAATTCACAATGCTAACCTAATTCCCAAACGGTAAACAAACCCTATTTTCTCTCCCTGACTTTCCTGCTTGAGTCGGGGACTAACTTTCGCTAAAATACTGCCTCTGACTAAATGTTAACAAAAACTGTTTCTGAATGTATGTATAATATATATATATATATATATATATATATATATATATATATATATATATATATATATACATATACTATTATACATATAAAGCTATTTAATTTGTTATAATAATAAGGCCAGCAAATTCAAGTTGGTATAATTCATACTATACGTGTTGCGTCTCATCAAATCGAACGTGCCCAGATTGGTTTGGTATCATGGTACATCAGTTTATTGGAAGATAGGGGCACTAATAGTTGGATCTGCCAAAATAGAGTGGGTGCGTGTTATCCTGGGGTGCGCTTCGCCCCACCCTGCTCTATATGAGCTTTACATACTACGTATGTGTGTATGCATGCATGTATACACACATACATACAGGCCTCAACATTTACACTGGCCCAGCGCCTTTTTTGGGGTTGTCGGGCCAGTTCAGGCCACAAGTTTCCATAGTTTACTGGGCCGGTGGGCCAATATATTTTCAGATCGTTTTTATCCCATTAGTCACAGCCACAGGTCATCGTTTCAATGGCTTGCCCTTGCCATCCACCTCGGCGCTACAATTAAACACAAGCTTCATCTCAATCTGATTTTAGCTATGCTGGACGATTTTGAGATAATTAAGTGTTATACATCGTTGATTAGGTCTATTATTAAGATACAAGTCATCATGATATCAGTTGTATGGCTATATGTTAATTAGTTTTCATGTTAGAGCACTTTAAAGACACCCCCATCAACGTTTTCAAAACACGGTTTTTCTATTTTGATCAAAAAGCATACCTGGCCTAAAAAATAGACTAATCTTAACGTTAATGTAATTTTTTTTACATATTGTGGAAGTACTAAATGTTCTCAACCTGTGTGGGGGTCATTCATACCAGTGGATCCATTATTTTGGTTGCAAGAGAGTTGTAAGTAGTGCTATTTTTCACTTATTTTGCACATTTTTACAGGGGCGGTTAGTAAAAAAAAACACAGAATATACCCTACAGAGGCTTTTTAAAACTCAGTGTCTACTTCTAAGCATGTTTGACATGTATAGGTCATTAGCATTATTATGTATATGAAAAATATTTTTACAAGGTTTTTTAACTGCAAACTATTATGCAGATTTCTACAGAAACCTGTACACAGCTGAAGACATGCTGATGCAAGATGAATATTTGATATGTCTATCATGTAGGATGAACATCATTGGAAAGGTTTATTATTAAGATACATCATGATATCAGTTGTATGGCTGTATGTTAGTTAGTTTTCATGTTACAGCACTTGAAAGACACCCCATCAACGTTTTCAAAACACGTTTTTTCTATTTTGATAAAAAAATACCTGGCCTAAGAAAGTACTAATATTAATGTTAATGTAATTTGTTTGACATATTGTGGAAGTACCGGTATTCAATGTTCTCAACCTGTGTAGGGGTCATTCATACCAATGCATCCATTATTTTGGTTGCAAGAGAGCTGTAAACATTGCTATTTTTTACTTATTTTGCACACTTATACAAGATCGGTTGGTAAAAAGTAAAAAAAAACACAGTATATACCTTAGAGATAATTTTTTACTGAGCGTCTTCTTCTAAGCATGTTTGACGTATATAGGTCATTAGCATTATTATGAGCGAAGTCACGAAAAATGGAACACTTTGATTTTCTAAACTTATAAGCTTTGCTGTTTGCTTATTTAGATTAATAATCCCACTTTTAATTTTTTTGGGGGATAAAAAATGGTCTTATCTTTCAGCAAAGACAACTTTGGAAAGCTTCATTAAGACTAGCCTCTTCTACAGCTATACGAGGGCCTAAAAATAGGGGTATTTTTGCATAAAAATGTAAAAACTTTCGACGAAGGCATTTCATGTATAAAAATTAGATAGATATGGATGACTCCTTTTATTTTTCTGTGTTGAATATATACCCCGAGGTCTATTTGGGTGAAAAACATTACCCATTGCCCACCCATTGCTGAGTTACTGAGGTGGGAACCTGGCGTTGTTTTTCAAGAGACAGCAGTTTTGGGCAGTAGCTGTATCACAATCTGTCTAAGAAAAAGTTAAGCGGCTAAATTAACATTAAAAAACTATTTTCCCAGAAAAGTAAGAGGGAGAAAAATATGAAAAAATATGCTATACACAGCTTGAACCATTTGCAATTCACAGATACAAAATCATTAATCAGTGAGTTGGTGTTATGAAGTAACAAAGGATATACCAATGACATAAGCGACATAAGTGCCAGAATGACCAATTTGCTATAGTAAATTAATTTTATTTGCAGTTATATGATAAATGGCATATGTCCAGATGTTTTGGTATGAAACATTCTAATTTAGAATAACAGTTACTAGGCCAGTACATTTTCAAATGGTAAGATTGGATTGTTGCAGATGAGACACTTTATGAGCACGATGATGTCACCTGTGAGTAAACTAAACTGTTATAACCCATCTTTTTCTTGGTTGAAATTACATTAAAACAAAGTAAAACTACATGAGCTATGTGATATTACACGTTATTAACTAGATACAAACAGATGACTACTTTTGGAAAATTTCCACTATTGTATTGTCCCAAACATCATCATTTTGCCAACAATTGGCTGGCAATCTACTCATAGTTTGCTGCAGTGTACAGCTGTTTTGTTAATGTTACTTTATTGTGCAGATGGCACCACAGATTATGTTAATTACCCATGTAAAACAAAAGACAAACCCCAAACATTAAATATCTTAGAGGTGCTTCCTCAATTGAAAATGTTTTTACTTTGTCATGTGATTGGTGAGAGGATGGAAGTCACACCCATGATCAGCATTGACCCACACAATGTTTAACATTTTGGATATCTGCTATTTTGATCTTTACCAGATCTAACAATGGAAATAAATTTGTTGGATGATTCGAAAAACATTTTTAATAAACAGACTGCAGATGTTACATAAACTATTCACACACTATATATTTGGACACCAATGAACCGTATTTGAGACAGGCTAAATCAGTTGAGGAAGCAGTTCTAAGCTTAGCTGGTCACCATTTTCTTTGCACATGTTGACTCAAGCCTTTCAGGTGTCTGTACGGAAATCATCTGATCTAAGGGTGTAAATTGTTTAAAAGGTCACAGGTATTGTATCTGATTATCAAGTAAATTTATACGAATGAAAGAAATATGTTTATTTTGCCTGGCATTTTTTGTGGAGAAGCATGAAAACAATATTAGCTCCCTCAACCAGCTAAATGAGTACATCTGATTTTGCTGCCCACACTATGTGTATAACACAATTATATGCATTTGTGTTTGGTATTAGAAGTTCTAAATGAACACATCTTTGACTGCTTTTGAAGTGTCATGATACCATCCCCTGTTATTTGTTTGGTTCCAAGGAGAAGTGCCATCAGTTCCATTTAGATAATGTAAATGTGTTATGGAACAATACAATGTTTTTGTTTTCAAAGAGAAAACCTGATGTGTTGGTGTTGTTAAATGTTTTGGTTTGCCTAAAGGTTAAGCGAAATGGCTAGTGATAAGAAGTTTTTCAAATATAAAATTAGGATATCTTATTATGATTGAACTGATGATATTAGGAAGTGAATATCATCATTGTAAATGGTCATTATAATGCAAAGTAGCAAAGATATTTGAATACTCGACAAAAAAATGTGTTACACTGTCCATGTTGGACATTGTTCTGAAATTACTTTATTTTACAGCAAAATATATCATCTTGATCCAGTAGAAGTGAAAAAGCTGAAAGCAAGATAGTGCCAAAGGAAACGGAGAGAGAAGTTAGAAGAGAATTCAGAAAAACTTGAGGAAATTCGATAGAAGGATGCCACACAACAGCGAAAGAACCGGGATGCTAAGTGACTAACTATGACAGAGGGGAAAAGAGGAAACATCAAGGAGTTGAGAGACTGAGACAGCAAAAGTATAGAAAGAGTAAAGCTGAATGGGTGAGAAGGACAGTCAGATCAAGAAGAGTAAAGAAACAAGTGAAACTGATGACACCTGCTGAAAGAAGAGAATATGAGAAGCAGATGAAGGCCTATACAGTGTAGTAGAAAACAATTGACGGGTGAAAAAGAAAAAGATTGTGATAGGAAAAAAGGGATGGTAAAGCAAAGCATGGCAGAAGAAGACACTGTTGGTGATGAATATGATGGGATAATGTCAGAAGACGCAGCTGAAGAAAAGGAAGGTCCCCAAGCACTGAATACCACGAGCAGGCAGCTCAGAAATTACTACTGTAGAAAACTACTCGAAAGGATGCCACAATACAGAGCACACAGAGCAGAAGCACTTCAGTCTATAATCCTCTCTGCTACACCAACCTCCAGAAAAGCATACAAGAAATGTGGGATTATGGTTAAAACATGTGCACCAATCAAACGAAGTTTAATGCCAGAATTTAAAAGGATGGTCATGGACTGGGTTGTTACCAGAAAAATATCGTCAAATCATGCCCTCAGGATCAAAAGAAAATGCAAGAAAACCTCAAAAAAATGGCTAAGACACTGGCTGTTTCTAAAGACAAAGTGTACAGGGATATTAGCATGCTCGCTTGGACTGCCAAATGTAGAAAAGGCAGGGTTCCCCACTATGAAAGAATCAAATTCAGGATTTCTTCTTCAGAGAAGACATAAGCAGAGCTGTACCAGGGAAAACAGTGTCATCTTCTTACAAACAACACAAGGCAAAGTATCTTCTGAGCATCACAGTTGAAGATGCATACAAAATCTTGCGAGACGAAAATCCAGCCTTCCCTTACAAGTTCATAATATTCAAGAAATTCCGTCCGCCAAATGTGAGGATCCCAAGGTCCAGTGATTGTATTCAGTGCGCCTGTCCCAAGCGCACAAATGTTGAAAGGAAGATTGCTGCTTTGAAAGCCATCATGAAAAGATTGGTAATAACAATTTACATGTAGTCAGATTTCCAGGTATTACTATGTTAATCAAGGTAATCTTCTTCATATTTTCTGAAAAAGTGATTTGAATCATGTAAACCAACAGCCCAAACCATGTATAGAGTTTGAAAATAAAGATTAATTTGATTAACCTTGATGTCGCGTCTGTTACAATTAATGTCGCATCTGCACACAAGGGTTTTCCTGCAGAATGGAATCTATGAAAATAAGTGCCCCATGAGAGGTATGCTGAGTGAGGTGTGAGGTGTAGGACAAAACCAGACAGTTAATTTATTTCTCTATCCAAAAAAATTATGTTGGGTGGAACTATTCCAACTGGATTTTCAAAAAGGGACACAATTTTGTACTGTCAGCACTATCATATCAAAAAACAATATATAAAAAAAAAATTAAGGAGGCGATTAACATCCACAGAAACAAACCTATGCTGAACCGAGACGTCGGCCAGGAGCTCCCACCAGTCCTACTCCAGCTTGTGTCACATGACATTGGTCATGTGACACATCCGTAATTTCAGTCTGCTGAAGAAGACTGCGAGATGCAGTCGAAATATTAAAAAACAAACTGCAAGTTTCTTGAGAGGTAATTATGATTAATATCATTTGCTAGTTTTGATGGAAAACCTAACATTTATATTTTTGTCTTATCACCACCATCACAATATACCTCTAAAAATAAATGAATAAATAATTATCATTGTCGAAACTTTTGCAGGACACATAGATTTATAGGTGTGACAGACGCGACACAAAAATGTGAATGGTCTATTTGATCATCCTATATAATAAAAACCAGGCAGTAAGTTATCTTCTACTTATCACTTTGGTACACTTTCAACCCCATACTATAACATTATATAGGCGATATCAAAATGGCGGGCATTGGTGTGGCTCTGATGAAGGGTTGCAAGATAACTAACGTTTCTGCACCAATAACGCGTGCCTGTACACACAAAGTAGTGTGCTAGAGCCATAAGTGTACAGAGCACTGAGGTATGTGAAAACCACGCAAAATAGATGTGTGAATTTATCTGAATTGATAGTTTACTTCAGCTGTACATTGGATCATCTACAGTCTGGACATATGTGCAGCCAACCTGCACATTTGCAGCTGAACGGTGTGACTATCCTTCTACTAAATTGCGTAACGCCCTCCAGAACGAATCAGATGTAAACATGAGACAATACGTGGTGTTAACATGAGACAATACGTGGTGTCAACATGACAACCACACGTAGAAGCCGGCGTATATCATCATCTAGTGGTTCACTAGCCATTGAAAAGGAAGACTTTATTAATGGAATGTTGGCTGCTCTAGGTAACAAAGAAGTTATTGAAAAACTACAAACAGTTGTAGTAAATGATTTACGGAACGAAGTTGCTTACCTCAGATGTGTTATCGAAAAGAAAGATGCAACAATAGAGTCACTTACAAAACGAGTCGATGACCTGGAAGTCGCACTTGATGACCATGAACAATACTCAAGAAGAAACTCACTGAGACTTTTCTGTCTTGTGGAAAGCGAAAACGAGGACATAACTAAACGAACAATAGATGCGCTAAATGAATCAATGAATCCAAAACTGAGTCCGCCCCTCCGATTGGAGGAGATTGACCGAATTCATCGAGTCGGACCCAGGGACAAGCCATCAAGACCAGTGTTTATCAAATTTGCAACATACGCGAGCCGTAGGCGAATCTACAAAGCCAGGGTAGGGTTAAATCTCAACCCATGTAGATGGGATGAGAGAGCCGACGCATCAAGCAGCGTCGACACAGACCTGACTGGCACAGCAGGTAAGCCACATGAACAGAGTCAAGGCACCAGGACTCAAGTCCTATTCCTGAATGAGGACCTAACGCAGACCAGGGCCAGACTGCTCTACAACTGACGGGTCGCAAAAAGGAAGAAGTTGATAAATGACTGTTGGTCATCAGATGGGACCATCCTCATAAAGAACATTGCAAACAAAGTAATCGTTATCAAGACTCTTAAAGAATTGAATGACAATGCCAAATAAGGCATCATGGACTTACATACCCAGTTTCAGTGCTCCGTACCTATGTACACCAAACTATGATTGTATACAGCAAATTCGCTAAGTGCTATGTTCTTGTAATTGCAAATGTTTTTCTTTTTCTTTCCACTGTGTTTACATGAATTCAATTTACATGTTTATTCAAATATATTTTAATGATGCCAAAACAGTGTTGTATATGTAAAAAGTATGTTAATAAGCATACTTCCTTAACCTGTATCATTTGTTCTTGTGTATATCATACTAAATGTTTACCTTATTTGCAAATTAATGATGTGAAGCCAATTACCAACTGGCACTGCATTAAATGCATTTCGTCTATTCTGCCATTTAATCATTTCAAAAATGACTATGATTTCCTCAATGCCATCTCTGATGATTGGTTTGATGTTACGAATATATCGTTTTGTGATTTACAAAAGAAGCTACTTAATCCTTTTGATTTGAATAATAATAGCCACAGTTTGCCTATGTACAATAATGATCCGGATTTGCAATATTTTAATAACGTTTACTCAGCCGTACAAAATAACTGTGACTACTTTGTTGAAGACACTTTTATTAACAAATGTTCTCAACTGTCAACAATGAACAAAATGTTTTCTTTACTACACATTAATATTCGAAGTATTAGCAAACATTTACATGAATTAGATCAGTATCTCCATGTACTAAATCATAATTTTTTGGTTATTGGTATAAGCGAAACATGGTGTCAAGACTACAACGTCAACAGTTGTGATTTACCAGGATACAAAGCAGAACATATTTATAGGCACACTAAAGTTGGTGGTGGTGTTGCCCTCTACATTAAAGACAATATTGCATACCACACTAGATTAGACATTACTAAATTAAATGATTACATAGAATGTCAGTTTTGTAGAGATTCATAAAGATAGTAATTCATATGGTAAATATATTATAGTTGGTGTCATATACAGACCGCCAAACAATGATATAAACAAATGTATTGATGAAATGTCTAATATACTTGATATTCTTAACAATGAAAACAAATTATGTTACATTATGGGTGACTTTAACATTAATCTGTTTAACCATGAAGTACATGCACCAACATGTAATTTTTTAAACTTGATGTTTTTACACTCTTATATTTCATTAATAAATAAACCAACAAGGGTAACTATTCAATCAACAACATTAATTGATAACATTTTTACAAATAATCATAAAAAACATGCTCCAGGGCATTATGTATACAGATATATCTGACCACTTCCCAATATTTCTCATTGATAATAATTGCAAATTAACCAACAATCTTAAATACACAACAAACAGAAACTTTTCCCAGGCAAACATAGATACATTTTATAATAACATGCAAAATCTTGACTGGGATATCATGACATACACAAATAATTGTCAAACAGCCTACTCAGTATTTTATAAGTCATTACTGCGAGAATACAATGACTGCTTTCCCATAAAAACAATCAAGCTTAACTACAAGAATAGGAAACCATGGCTAACACATGGGCTAAAAAACTCAATAAAAGAGAAGAATAGACTATGTTAAATATGTGAGACAAAACACAAGATATAACGAAACTAAATATAAAGTATACAAAAGTAAGTTGAATGGCTTACTAAGGACATCTTAACGTGAACATTACGCAACTCTCTTTGAAGAAAATAAGCATAACCTTAAAACGTCTTGGTCCATTTTAAAAGAAATAATAAACAAGAAACATGAACGTATAACACAGACAAAATTCATCGTCAACAAAGTAGTAACATCAGACAAAAAACAAATAAGCGAATGTTTTAATAAGTTCTATATAAATGTTGGCTCTAACCTAGCAAAAAACATTCCACAGACCAAACAGACCCTATGTCATACATGAAAAACAGCGATGCTAAAACTATATATCTTGAACCGGTAACTGAAAATGAGGTATCAGCAACACTAAACTCTCTCAAAATATCTAGTCCTGGATGGGATGATATTTCCAGTAAAGTAATTAAAAAAACATATAAAAGCTTTATTAAACCATTAACATATTTATATAATCTCTCTATAAATACTGGAATATTCCCAGATGAGTTAAAAATAGCTAAGGTAATACCTATCTACAAATCTAAGGAAAAAAATATATTTTCTAACTACCGACCAATTTCAATAATACCAACTTTCTCTAAAATATTGGAAAGACTAATGTATAAACGGCTGATAAATGTTATTAATAAGTATAACATTCTGTACAAATATCAGTTTGGTTTTCGAAAAAATCACTCCACTAGCATGGCACTAATGACCATTGTGGACAAAATATCAGAAGCACTACAAAACAAACAATTTGTGCTAGGGGTGTTCTTAGATTTATCTAAAGCTTTTGATACTGTTGACCATGAGATACTGTGTCAAAAACTCCAATGTTATGGTATACGTGGCTTAGCCAATGACTGGATTAAAAGTTATTTAATGATAATGCTATTAAACAAGTATCCTCTACAACATTTCTTGGCATTACTATTGATAACAAACTTATTTGGGCTGAACATATCAACAAAGATTAAAAGTTATTTATCTAATAGAAGTCAATATGTGTATTACAATAACACTAGCTCAACTAAACTCTCTATTACTTGTGGAGTGCCTCAAGGTTCTCCATACTGGGGTCATTGCTGTTTCTATTATATATCAATGATATTGCTAATGTCTCAGATATTCTTTTCTCCTTATTATTTGCCGATGACACTAGTGTATTTATACAGGATGATCAATTGGATGATATAGCTAACAAAATGAATATTGAACTAAAAAAACTTGTAGCTTGGTTAAATGCTAACAAATTATCTCTAAACATTGATAAGATCCAATACATGATATTTAGAACTTCTAACAGAAAACTTATCAAACCGACAAAACTTGAAATTAATGATAATGCTATTAAACAAGTATCCTCTACAACATTTCTTGGCATTACTATTGATAACAAACTTAATTGGGCTGAACATATCAACAAAGTTAAATGTAACATCTCTAAAGGGGTAGGCATTATCAACAAAGCCAAAAGATTTTTAACTAGACCATGCCTGATCACCTTATATTACTCGTTTCTATTCCCTCATTTGACATATTGTATTGAAGTGTGGGGTGGTGCATTTGACTCATATTGTTCAAGTATAATAAAGGTTCAAAAGAAAGCGGTGAGAATGCTTGTATCAGCTAATATATCAACCCATACAAAACCTATCTTTAAACTACTAAACATCTTAACGTTTAGACAACTATATGTATACTCAATACAAATGTTTATGTATAAATACAACAGTGGTCTTCTACCAACAATTTTTGGTAATATGTTTAAACTTAATCAAGATGTTCATAGTTACAATACAAGACAATCTACACAAATACACATATCCATGGCAACTTTATAAATAAGACTTCGTTCTGTAAGAATTAAGGGAGCTATAATTTGGAATTATTTTAACACAAGACTCAACTTTACTTCTTATTCAATAATAAACTACAAATGTATACTTAAGCAATTTATATTACACAATGATGTCAATATATAACATGTATCACAATCACAATTTGTTCGTTTTCTACACCTGCACGCTATTTTTGTTTTTAATACTATGATATATGTATTGAAATATATACTAGGGAGTATAACATTGTATAATGATCTTCCCCTATTGTTCTCTTTACACTATCATATAGGATTTACCTTGATTTGATTTGTATATATTTTAAAGAGTTACAATAAATTTGATTTGATAGAAATTATTTTAGGAAAGAAAATTATTCACTCCTAATTTTTACACAACTGTTCTATTTTCCGTGACTTCGCTCTTATGTGCATATGGAACATATTTTTACAAGGTTTTTTTAACTGCAAACTATTATGCAGATTTTTACAGAAGCCTGTTCACAGCTGAACACACACTGATGCAAGATGAATATTTAAAATGTGTATCATGTAGGATGAACAGTAAGCTTATATTGTCACACGTTTTGCATTATCAGGGTGTGTTAGTACTTAAAGTAAGAAACAACTACTATAAATATGTACATTACAAGTACGCTGGTGTCCACTTTCTCATCATATCAATATGTGTGGATTGTTGAGTAAATAATCATTCTGACACAATACCAATTATCAGTTGTACATAATGTTTGACATAATATGTTGCTTCTTTAATTGGTGGCTAATTAAAAAAAAAATGTTAAGTAATTTATTTGGTAAAATAATGCATGTATAAAAAATGGACTTAATAATTGTATTACACTGTTGAAATACTGAGATTAGCATTAAAGATTAAAGAAATACGTACAACACATTAAACTGATAATTTTTTTATTAATAAATGTTGGCTTTAAAATCATACTATCAAACTTAAAAGACAAACAGGTTTTTAAATTAATGTTTCACATTCCCTATTAATGTGACATAACAGAGACAATCTAATACATTTTCACACATCATCCTGATCATACCCAAAAATGGCAAAATTGATAAATTTGGCATAAACAAATATTTACATAACTAGTCATTAGTCATTATACATAAGTCGTATCCACGGTTATAACAATAGTTATAATGAAAACAAATCAGAAAGCACAGTGTAAATCATATTAACATTCCAAGTGTAAGACTGTCAGCCTTGAGCTAATGCCAGTAATGGTTATATATAGTCACGCTGTCACTTTGGCTTTGCAAGTTTGTTTATATGTTTTATCTCCCGCCAAAATGAGCAAAACACTCTCCAGAACATCAAACATACACTGCTACATGATAATATAGTTCGATAGATCAATTACCACTTACACACGTACTTGAAGAACGGATGTTTACGAACTTTAAACAACTACGACGAGAAAGAAGAACTTGAAACAACAGTTGGCTAGAACATCGCATAATTTATCAATTCTGACTTGTGTGTGGCGCCACCTAACTTTCTCATAGCAAGATAATTCTTGGCTTCAGAGGACAGTGATAGGGGGTTGTTTTAGTTGTACAGTACATCACTAGCCAGACGTAGCCAAAATAAAACAATGTTGTGTTAATAAATGATCAATGAAAGACATACAATTGTTTTTTCGTGAATCAAGGTGAATCCCGAACTTGCGAGAATCATGAAATTGTCACCTTAAAAAACAAAATACTTTTACCTAAAGAAATAAAATATTATGTACATCATAGTAAAGTACGTTTATTCAGCTTTACAGCCATATGCATATTTTGTATTATAGGTGGTCTATGTCAGCTGCTATTGACCGTTAAAGGCACCCCTATAAACGGGCCTCTGTGGGTACATGTTTTGGTCGACTTGCCGATCACGGCACTACTAGCGCCGCCTAACGAGCTCCAGCATTGCTACTCAAAGCCCGACCTGCTGCGCCTGCGGCTTCGACAGAGCCAAGCCCAGAGGCAGAAGCATATTATGATTCTCAAACGATTCCTGCAGCAACGTTGTCTGCCATACGGAATACTGACTGAAAGCATGAAAGTAAATCACCAACGACAAAATAAATAATGGCCAAACTCGCAACCTTCGACTTGTGATGTGATGTATTAAAAAATAGTGTTTTTTTAATCAATAAACAAAAAAATTGGGCCAGTAACTTTTTTGGGGGCCAGTAACTGTTAACATCTACTTGCCCAATGCCAATGGGCCACTTGTCAGGCCTGTATCAGTTTTGTGGTTGTACCTTAATTAGTTTTCCTGCTAGAGCAATTTAAAGACACCCGGCCCTCGTCCATGTTTTCAAAACACGTTTTGGCCTATTTTCATTAAAAAAGTTTACCTGGCATGTAATTTTTTAAACATACTGGAACTACTAAATGTTTTCAACCTACTGCCATTGTGGGTACAATACACTGTAGCATCATTATTTTGCCTGCAACAGTGTTGCAAACATTGAAAAATTACGTAACGCCTTATAATGTTATTTTGATATGTTTTCAGATGCGTCTGAACCGTGTTTAATTAATCAATTAAACATGCTGTAATTTTCTATTTGATGGATCCTGCTAGACTATGTAAATATATCAGTACAATGCAGAATTTACATACATTTATGCATTTATGTTTGTAAATAACACCCTTCACCTGAATAATAAAAATGAGTGACGTAAATCATTATTTGTGTAGTAGAAATGTATCACTGCATGGACGGCGCCATCTGGCAGCCAATAATGCAATGAACTGTTGCCGTTGCACGTGGGGGCATCAATTTTAGGAGTACTGTACGTTACTAGCCAGAACCCAAAAATGTTCTATTAATGTTAATAAATGAATACTGAAAGATATACAAATGTCTTCTCCGTGAATCCCGATGAATCTCGCACAGTTATGAAATTTCCACCTTGAATAAAATAAGAAATAAAACACAATGTATATCAGCATAATGTACGATTATTCAGCTTCACTGATCAGGCACATGCACACTTTTATCATAAGTGGTCTACGTCAGCTGCTAGGGACCGTAATAGGCAGTTATTAGCCACCCTGTATAAATGGGGCTCTGACACATTTTGCTCAACTTTCTGAACACACCACCACTAATGCCACCTACTGAGCTCCAGCAGTACTATGATTATAGTCAATATAACATAAAAAAATATGTGCAGTATGTTTGATGATCAATACATTTTATATTTATTTTAAAATCTTATTTATAGTTTAATGGAAGAAATATTTCAATGTTCCGTCCACAACAAAATAAATACCCCAGCAGAGAACCGCCAAAAACAAGATGCAATGCCATCGCATTAAATATAAATTAAAACTCACGGTGCTGATAACTTCCCTTACTATTAGTATTACATTGCATACAGTTTTGTCTGATAACGTGAGAGGTGTTGTGTCGTTAAAGACAATAAAGTCACCAATGTGTCGCACTAGTGTTATAAATTTTTCTAGGACAAAAATATTGGAACTCATTACCAGACGCAATAACCAGCAACGTTGGCAAGTTTAACCTGCCCCCCGAGTTGGGCTGAACATCCATTTTGGGATAAACTGGGTTAAAAAAAAATTTCAGGCATATTTTATTACAATATGAAAGAATAAAGCTGGTCTTAGTTGGCGAGTTGAGCTCGCTGACTTGACCATGAATTGGTGGTGGCTCTGATAATTGATTTAGGGTGAATTATCCAGTTATTGACAGTGAAAGCAAGTGTTACATGCTGAGAGGGTGGATTACCACCTGCCATTCTTCAAGGCTCAATATCCCCTGGATGATTTAACCTGCAAGCTGACACCAGACCATACTGGTGCAGGTTGTCTGACTTGAATCACTATACTTCTTCAGAAGAAGACTCAGTAATTCATGGCACTGTCCATTGTGGGGGCAACAAAGGCATGGCTATGTCTGTGGCTAACTGATAAAAGTCCCTTTTATTATGGACTTCCTTGCCTGGTTTAAACAAATACAGTAAAAGGATTATAGTCTGAACTGGTAACTAGAACAAGTTGTTTGGATAAAGTGGATCTTAACTTGGGGTTTCTGGCTGGAGAAAAATGCCAACAACTGAAGGGAAACCTTTGTAGCTTCTATGCATTCAGTATGCAGAAATGTTGTTTCAATCAATAATAGAACATACCAATAGCATGGTTATCATACAGTGATAGCTAGACACATTGACAGACAATGTTCATCTTTTATTGCATCAAAAATATGACACCAATATTTAACCATCATCAATCCACATGCCACCTGTATTAATATTGAGAATGTCCCCCCAACCAATAATATCATCCTCAGGTCTCAGAGTAAAGCCCAGTTTAACCCAGGTTAAACTAGTAAAACCCGGGTTTAACCCACCGAGCTGGACAAAACCAGTTTAACCCGGATTAAACTCCAACCCCGATAACCAGCATCACTGAACCACAACAAATTAATCAAGCTCTAATTAATTAACCCACTCAGTTCTACTTCCAAGCAAACATGACTAAATGGTAAGCAGCGATGGTAACTGGACACTTCAGCAGCTCTACCTCTTCGGCTAGCCAACGTGACCAAACTTTCTTGGTCTCGTCGGCAGGACAATTTAGTCGCATTGGCAGGGAATTTTGGTCGCATCAGCGTGAGAGGCATTTCATTGAAGTGGTATCACTGCTAACACAAATTTCAAAGTATTTAAAAAAAAATCGCATTCAAATACGCGAATACAGTTATTCCAATATGGTCAAATGCAAATACTATTTTGTAAATGACTATAAAACATCTGATTTAATGCCTATGCCTATTTCAAATGCGAATAAAAAAAATAGTGAATGCATTTACTTTATAATAAAGCATATGTTTTTACATTGCTAGACTTTAATGTTAAATTGATGTACATTTCTGATTGCTATGTTGCCTTTTAGAAAAAATGCGCTTTGTATAATTTAAACAATTTGTATTTCATTTAAATGCACTGACTTGCGTTTGAGCACAAGCATATATGCAATCTATAATGATAATTGATTATAGTGATGGAAGAACATTGCGCCATATTCTATAATAAGAGGGCACGCGTGTGCCTGACTATGGTGACAGGCACAGACCACGCCACATCAATAATAATAATAATATCAAATACTTCTATTGCGCTAAAATCCTCGGGAAACCCAAACTCAGCTGCGCACCAAAGCAAAAGGGGTTAAGCAGTTCCTAATTAATAATAATTAATAATTAAACTGTGCGGCGTCATATTCAACCTACTTTAGAGTCTTAATATAATATGCCGTTTTAGCAAAAATTTGAAGAAATATTTTGTGCAAGAGTTTGATAATCCAGATATTCCAATTAACTAACAGTTAGTTCATTAATTCAATGCAAACAAATTATTAGAAAAAGTTGCTTTGAGTGAAAAACTTACAAATATTTGTAAGCTCTGGTTAAATTTAGGAATGGGTTGACTTTGATGCCGATGATTATAGATGATGTAAGTTGTCTAGGCTGTCTTGCAGGAGTGAGCAGTGAATGCAAATATGCTGGCTGCTTGGATGAAACGTGAAAGTGCTTGATAGGTAATTGTGCAGATGTTAAAAATACTGCGATATTACACAAATATTGCACCGCTGAAGCATCCAAAAATATGCTGGCTGCTTGGATGAAACGTGAAAGTGTTTTATAGGTAATTGTGCAGATGTTAAAAATAATGCAATATTACACAAATATTGCACCGCTGAAGCATCCAAAAATTTTGCTGCCAAAGCATCCAGAAATTACGCTGCCGAAGGGGTAGGTACTTAAAAACATTTCGGTGCCGTTCTCGTATGCAAAGAAAATACTCTAATTTTTGTGTTTTCTTTCAATAACTTTTTAATGCCATAACTTTTTATTTGTATATATTTTTATAATTTGTTCAGAATTTCAAAATACATTAATTAGGATCATAATTATACAGCACCCAGTAATTTATTATCAATAGTAACTCAATTAATGCAGTTAATAAGTCAACATTGGCTAATTAGCATGCAAAGTCAACAGACCGACACATTTCAATAAAAAAAACATAACTTCCATGATTATGAAGATATTTGTATAATTTGTTCAGGGTTTGTAAACACAGTAATTGGGGTCACACATATACATTACACAGTCATTCCGTACTCTGATGCAACAAATAAGTCAATATTGGCTAATTAGTATGCAAAGTCAACAGACCGACACATTTCAACAAAAGGCCATAACTTCTATGATTATGAAGGTATGTGCATAATGTGTTCAGACTTTACAAACATATTAATTAGGGTCATAAATATGCACCACCAAGTATTTAATATTAATGCCATAACTAGTTTACAGAAAGTTTTATAATTTCAAAACACATTAATTAGGATCATAATTATACATCACCCAGTCATTTATCATTAACAGTAACTCAATAAATGCAATTAATAAGTCAACATTAGCTAATTAGCACACAAAGTCAACAGATTGTTAAATTGTTTTTCATACCTCCAGACCCCATTAAGATAAGTATGAAAATTCACATAATATATTAGGTTACAGCAACTTGGTCTTGAGAGGTATAACTATATGTTTATACAACAATTTTGTTGAGTGGCAGCCTGTCACAAAATGACTTGTACGAAGTGCGTGCGCAACAGTTACAACAATTATCATTTAACAAGATTGCCATCCAAGACAAAGGCCGAGATGGCTAGTGGACAAGGAAGCAATTGGCTTATTGAGAGTCCAACATTTTTAATCTATGTGTAATCTACCTTCCTGAGATATGTGTCAACCTTGTTTTTAAACATAATTTCGTGCTGCTAGCAGTTACACAATCTGAAGATAATTTGTTATATTCATTGATTGTCCTCGGTGAGAATGAGTACTTCCTGATATATAATCCACACTGATCCTTTACTAATGCTACCTCATGTCCTCTAGTTCTATTATCTTTCTTGAGTGAAAAAAATATATTTCTATCAATATTTTCATAACCATTCAATATCTTAAAAATTTCAATTTGATCTCCTCTTAACCGCCTTGCCTCTAGCGTTGTTAAACCACATTCTATCAGTCGTTCTTCATAACTCTCTCAGTGCTGGAATCATTTAGTTGCTCTTCTCTGTATTCTTTCAAGTGTATCTATATCCTTCTTACAATATGGTCTCCAGGCTTGTATACAGTACTCTAAATGAGGCCTAACTATTGTTTTATACAAAGGTATAATTAGCTTTTTCTCCTTGTATGTTATATTTCTCCTAATCAACCCAATAATTTGATTACCGTTTGAAGCTGCAATACCAACACTGCTCTGAAACTTTCTTACCAATTGCTTATTGTAACTCCAAAGTCCTTTTCTTTCACAGGAGTACACTTACACTTACAAATAATGAGCATTTGTAAGGCTAGAGATAAGCCTTTTATAGTTTGCCCATATCTTAACCAAGTTTTTATCTATTATATTTTTTTAATGTTAGTAGAGGGTGCAGATATAATATTGTTGGGCAAGGAATTTCATACATCCACCACTCTGACTGAAAAATGGGCATCTGCATAGATTCATACATCGTTGTTTGTTTAATGTTTTTACTGTGGCTTCTGAGGTTATTTAGATTAATGTTAAAAAACTGATCTGGGACTGTTTTCTTTCCCAGTTAACAACTTAAAAGTTTCAATTAAATTTCTTCATAATCCCCGTTCTTCAAGTCTATAAAGTTTTAGTTGTGTCAATCTTTCCTCATACGTAAATTCTTTTAATCATATTACCGGTTTTGTTGGTCTGCTTTATACTTTCTCAAGCATTAAAATATATTTTGCATAAAAAGGTGACCATACCTCTACGCAATATTCTTGATGTGGTCTAATATATGTATTATAAACAATGTTGAATGTTTCTCTGTCAAAGTGAATAAATGTTCTCTTTGCTGAATGCAAAACCACCATAGCTTGTTGGGTTGCTGCAACAACTTGTTTCTCCCATTTCAAATTATCTGAAATCCATCAGATCATCCTCTTGATCTATTTCAAGAAAACATAATATTTTTTTTTTATTACTCCACTCACTTAAGCTATCTAAATCAGCTTGTAAGATTTCACAGTCAGGTTTGTTTTTTAATGTTCTGTATATTTTGGTGTCATCAGCAAACAACATTTTTACATTACTATTTACTGTCTCCGGTATATCATTTACATCAATTAAAAAGAGAATAGGTCCCAATACTGATTCTTGCGGAACACCGCTAATGATATCAAACCATTTAGAATATTAACTTCTTACCATAATTCACATTTTCTTATCTGATAGAAAATCAGCTATCCATTCTAAAACTTTACCTTGTATTCCGTACGAGGTAACAGTGAAGTGCCTCTTTGTAACTTGTGTAGTCTTCATCCTATAAACCCTCCACATAGTTTGCGTGTACACTATTTTTCTAATAGTGTTTCTATACTGGTTTCCTTGTTTTTTCAACGGAACACAATTATCAATTTCATATTTTAGAATGTTTCAATATTCTATTGCAGTCTTATTCCTCAGCATGGTATTGCAATCTAGCTTTGCTAAGTATTTTCTCAAATCTATCTATCTTTGTGGAAGTTTCTCCTGTATTTTTTATTTGTACTTTCTGATTTTAATTTGATGTCAAAATGTATTTGATTATGATCACTGTTACCCAATGGCTCATGTACTTTGACATTAACCACAAATTCGTGTTGTGAAGACATATTATCTCCCCTGGTTCTAGCACATGTTGAGTAAGGAAGCTATCCTGAATTAAAAGTAGAAACTGTTGGCCCCACCCCCTGTACTCTCTAGAGATTTCCATTGTAGGCGTCCGTGGTTGAAATCTCCCATTATGATACATTCCCCTTTCCTCACTTCCTCTATAGCATTTTGTATTTTTCTGTTATCCTCTTCGTTTATGTTCGGACTTCAGTAAACTAATCCAATAGTTAATGTCGAATTCCCTGTTACTATATTGCACCAAATAGCTTTATCGCAATTTGCTTACCTTTTTAATTGCATTTTGTAAGTCTGAATAGATTCTTCAATATATTAAATGACTCCGCCTCCCCTTCTTCCTACTCTATCTCTCTTAAACATTACATATTCTGTCAGTCCTAATTCAGCATCTGATATGTCTTTGTTTCCCAATGATTCAGTTATACCAATTATGTGAAGGTTAATATCTTCTACCATAATGCTTAATTTGTGTTTCTTATTTACTATGCTTTGCAGTTAAACACATTTATGCCCAGCTTCAGAAATTTCCAGACATATTGTTACTGGTTTGTGTTTACTAGTGGCCTCTTGTCCTTTTTGAGGCACCATTAAGTAACCCCCTGCGCTTCTAGTTTAAACAATGCTTGCTACCAAAAATACTTTTTTATGCTTCCCATGCCACTTTCGACTGCTTCTGGTGGTTCATCAGCAAACACTGCTGCACCCTTTCAACTAAGATGAAGCCCATCCCTCATGTATATATATCAGCCCTCCCAACAAAACATCCCCACAAATCCAACTTCCTCTTCCCTACATAGCTGCTGAACTAACGTGTTAATTGCCATCCTCCTGCAATTTTGATATCCCTGTCCTCTGCTTCCCATTACCGGTAGAATCCCTCACATAATTATTTGTTCAACATGTGTCTGCTTAGCTCTTCTAACTAACTGCCTGTATTTCCTAACTATGGCAGTTGAACCCTCCCTCTCTGTATTGTTATACCGTACGTGTAGTCAAATAGAATCTCCCTTGCCTGGACCCACAATTTTTCCACCCTCTCTGTGATAGCCTCTATTTGTGCCCCTTGTTTAGTGCTCTGACAGTCTTCCTGACTATTGAATCACCCACGCACACCCTCGCTCTCCTCCTCACCCCTCTATCACTACCTCAGAGTAGCTTTTCGCATTATGTCCCGCAGTCATGTCACCTGGCAGCATGTTGTCAATCTCCCTCTTGCCCATCAACATGTCACTTTTCCCTCACATCTCCTGGTTATATTGCTTTACTGATGCCTTCACCTCCGTAGCCATCCCTCCCGTCTCCTCCCTTCCCCGTCTCCTTCCCTCATGTTTCCTTCCCTCCCATCTCCTTACATCCAGTCTCCTTCCGTCCTGTCACCTTACCTCCTCTCAGCCTCCTCCCAGGCTGAGGTGAGCTTTTCCTAGCATCTTTCTCATCACCTTCCCCATTTTATCATCCACTGTGCCCCCACTGGCACAACCCACCTCTTCCCATCTTTAATACCTTTGCTGTTCCATCTCCACCTCTAGTCCCTTCATCTTCGCACATCCCTTACACTCAATACGCAAACTATCCGCCTGAACCTCAGCCCAGGACTAATCACACCCGGACTTAACAAAGTCTACCCAGTTGCTACAACTCCCGCATACTAAATGCCTGGTGGCCTTTACCTGCTGTTTGGACGGCGCCATCACATAATTTAGATTGTGCAAGATTAATCTTGTCTATGGTGTTTTCACATTGCTATGTTAGCCTTGAATAAGATTGTTTTTGTGTTCAAAAGAATACTTTATTATTAAATAATTAAATAACTTAAATTTAATTTAATTTTGACAATAATATACTTGCTACTAAGCTCGCATCAACCAAAAAAGCTTGCCACCTAGCGAATACGGAGAACACTGTGTAACCAAAACGACAGGACTCGGTGTATACCAACTGATGCTAACGAACTGCTAGTTCTTCTTTACCGAAAACGTTTACTATAACTATATCATATATTACCATATATATATGCAATTTATGTAAATTTATCACTTTATCTCATGTATGTATGTATGCATATATATATATATATATATATATATATATATATATATATATATATATATATATATATGTATATATATATGTATATATATGTATATATACATGTATATATATATATATATATATATATATATATATATATATATATATATATATATTCAACAATGTGAAAAATAGTTTGATACATCAATTTAATTCCCGAACTGTAAACAAACCCCTTTTATCACTCGTTGAACTTGAGTCCGGGAATCCGAATTGCTACCTCAAAAATACTGCCTCTGACTAAATGTTAACAAAAACGGTTTCTTGGTATATGTCTATAACAGTTTTTAACTAATATATGTGTAGTAGCTGATAATTCACTATGCTACCTTAATAAAAGTTCATTTTCATAACTGTAAACAAATCCTATTTTCGCTCGCTGACTTCCCTGCCGGAGTCCGGAACTAACTTACGCCCAAATATTGCCTTTGACTAAATGTTAACATAAACTGTTTCCTAATATTTATATGATGATATATCTCATGCGAGGTGATACAATGTGGTAAACTTAAAAAAGCTCTGCTTTGCCCTGGCTTTGCACGACAAATCGACACGCTTGCGTCGTCTCACATTCTGCGTTCGGCTTCCAGTAATTTTTTAGGCAAAGTCAATCGCCATACCATTTTTTGCTATCTGGCTGTTGCTGTTGTATAGGCGAAGATCTCGCTCATGATAATCGTACGCATTTTCAAGAAACGTGAAACCTTACAAAAACGCCATAAACAGAGCAATAAACACGTATGGCGGCTAATTATGAAATGTTTTCTATTTCACCGATAACAGTACTCATAAGTAATTATTTGGAGCACATTTCTTCAGTTTCTTGAAGCCCAAGTGTTGGTAGTATGTTACAGAATACACATGTGAAACGGTTAGTGCGTATTCGTTTTAAAACTTAAGTTATTAGTTCCGTAGCCATTTGGCTACGGAAAGCCCAAATCGGCGAGTTGAAAAATCTCCAGAGACCAAGAGTGGGGCGGACGAGCCTGCCTAGTAATTTCGCAGTACAGAGAGTACGTGTATGCGATTTCGCTAATATCATCAACAAATGGAATCATTTTGTCAGGTATAGTATATATTGCATTTAATTTTCGTTCGTTTAATTTCGGGGTAATATCTGATGACATAGTGCAAATATGGAGTTTGATATTTATGGTATAGCCTTGACGCGCTCGTCATCGGCTGGTTCTCGACCCACCGTGTGGCGCCACTATTGCGAAAGCGCCCACTGCTTGGGGAGATTGTTCATGCAATCACCACTGAGCACTATATTAGCGTGTCTAGTTAATATATGTTTTGGTTCATGAAATTAAGTTACTAATAAGTAATATGACACAGCTTTATGCAAAATAAAAGTGTTCTAAAAAGAGTACGAATAAACCATGTTACCGTAAGCCTTTTATGTGATTCGGATCTGCGTCTAAACCTGGCAGAAAGTTATGGTTTGGATAGCTAAGAAGGCCTGCATTCGGTCTGGCACATTAGCGGATCGGAGATTTACCGATATAATACGTTATGCGCTGAATACAGCAGTAACTTAATTAACAATACCAGGGATATGGCTATGTAATATAGAAAAAATAACCGCTTAGTGTTGAGAGATATTGGTGGTCCATAATTTATTAATAACACGATAGCAGCTGTCCACTAATGAGACTAGTACATGGGCCGATCAAAACGGTGTCCATCGGGTGCCCGGACCCTCCCCTTTATTCCAAACAGATTTTTTCATCGCGTCAAAATTAGACAAGTTTCTCTGATGTAAAAACAAACAAACCTGCACAGACAGCATTTATTGACATGCTAGCAAACCCGTGTGAGAGACAATCGTCTTAAACTGCAGCCCGTAGAGGCGATTGTTCTCTTTAAAAAGTAGAATCTTGCCTGAAAAATCTCGAGACTGATGAGAATCACAGAAATTGTATTGTTCTCCTCAAAGAGACGCACTTTGCGACACAATACACAATTGGTGATACAGAACGAACTGATTGCCGTCATCGGGGACCAGATCCAGCTGAAGTTAAATGTTCTCCTCAACAGGCGACACAATACATGATAGATATTACAGAACGAACTGATTGCCGTCATCAGGGACCCCATTAAAATGTCTGAAATGCGAATTTTTTTGAGTTTTTCCTCTACACTTTAAAAATGAAGTTCGGCTTCGACTTCCGAAGTATACATAACCACGTAGTGAACGTGTGTATCGAGGAGGCTTCCGGCTTTCGGCAGTTCTAGATTCTTCTTCTCCCCAAACGGCAACAGAAGCGCGGAAACATGACCAAATATTTAGTGTCCGAGACCAGTCGCACCAATAAGTCGCTGGACCTTTGGATGACAGCATGGGTTCATTGCTACGATGGACCTTTGGTGGACAGTATGGGTTCATTGCTACGATGGACCTTTGGAGGACAGTTTGGGTTCATTGCTACGATGCACTGGAGGTGTTCCCACATGAATTAGGAAAAGGATTAGTGCGATTCGGTTTATATGTTCTACCTTAATTCACACGCACGCATGCACGCGCATGCACGTACGCACGCACGCACAGTTGCTTCCTCTTGGTGTCCTATTGGGAAATTGGGCACCCCATTTCAGGGTCTAGATTCGACGACCGGAATATATCAGATTCGTTCGCCAAGTGGAAGCGAGAACTACAAGTAATACTTGGCTGCCTTAGAGAAAATAAGAAGGCGAATGTCACCCGTAGGACTATTATTCTGACCTGTGCTGGACCGGACTTTATCACAGTATACGATTATTTCGTTTGGGCAGAAGAAGGAGATAAGGATCGTCCAGGGAAACTGCTCGAGAAATTAGAAGAGTACTGTGCGTCCAAAGGAAATGTCGTGGTAAATTAGTGCCGGTTTTGGAACGCCCAGGGAAAGGAACCGTTTGACGTGTCACTGACCGATCTCTGTACGACGCCACGGTACACGAATAAGGTGTTCGAAAGGGTGTTCTTTCTCATTAAAGTTACCCGATCTCTCCATCAAAGTCAGTTATTTCGACGAGTTTAAGGATAAACCTGCGCATTATTTTATTAAACCGGCTGAGTTATTTACCCACTTTGTTTACCCACTACATATAATTATATTATGACCATCAACGAACCAAGATTTGCGCTCAAGATTTATCATAATATGTTTTTGTTACGTTATTTTACGCGCACGCACTCAACTAATCAACTATAATCGAGCTAGCGTATGTATGTTTGTATGTTAACGTTTTCCTCATAGACGGCTTCCACCTCTGGTACCAAACTTTCAGGGATTAATCCACAAATGAAACGTAACGCCTTTATTTTTTCGAAATACCCCGTATGTCAAGGGTTCTTAGTGGTTTTATAGTAAATCAACAATTGCTCGCTATGTAAAACGTTAACTTCCAACAATGGCAGAAACCACGCGCGCGCAGCATATCAATGTACGTAAATCATTTGAGAGTACGTAGCGCCATCTGGCACATAACATTTAACCATGTGGGCGGTTTATATTAATTATAGTAGAAAACACGCGTGGCAATTATTCATAATTAATACCTGCGAATTATTTTTTTAATTACTACGTGCAATTATTTGCAACGCTACGCGTTAAATCTACAATTAGAAGTCCCAATTACATAAACTGTTCGATGTCGCCAGTGTGTACGTAGCGCCCTCTGGCACAACATCGACTAGGTTGCTTGGTGTGTATGTAGCGCCCTCTGACACAACATCGACTAGGTTGCTTGGTGTGTATGTAGCGCCCTCTGACACAACATCGACTAGGTTGCTTGGTGTGTATGTAGCGCCCTCTGACACAACATCGACTAGGTTGCTTGGTGTGTATGTAGCGCCCTCTGACACAACATCGACTAGGTTGCTTGGTGTGTATGTAGCGCCCTCTGACACAACATCGACTAGGTTGCTTCGTGCGTATGTAGCGCCTTCCGGCACAGCATCGACTAGGTTGCTTGGTGTGTATGTAGCGCCCTCTGGCATAACATCGACTAGGTTGCTTGGTGTGTATGTAGCGCCCTCCGGCACAACATCGACTAGGTTGCTTGGTGTGTATTTAGCGCCCTCTGGCACATAACATCGACTAGGTTGCTTGGCAACGACAACATGAATTAGACGCGGACACAATGTATGAAGATGTAGACATTGTTTTTATCCATATTCATGAACCCGATCACCTATTTGGTAAACATTGCTATCGTCACTGTCACGTATGAACTACCTAGTTCACATCCCGTCCTGGGGATGGGCATTTTTGCTTGTAATAATAACAATAATAAACTTCTATAGACCCAAGTTCAAGTTCGCGCGCGTGAAAATATCTTGAGGGCAATGGGCAGAATTGGGGGCATCCTATCACATGACATACATGACGTTACTTTTCAGTTCAACACATTTTATTTAGACCCCATGGTCAGGCTCAATGGGCGAGCCGCCTGTCCTCGTGCAGCCAGGTTCTGGCTGCTGCAGGAATGCAAACTATGTAACTTATTCCAATTAAAGTTTAGCATAGCGTAACTTATTTTTTCATGGCATAGTTTTGTAAGGATTTTTTCTTCTTCTATGTATTGTCTATGTCAGCTAATCATAAACTTAGGTTAAACACGTATTATCAACCCTCAAAATAAACCCGACCAAGAAACGGTGCGTAGTTCCCTGTATTCACCCGGTGTCGTATTCATCTGTTGTGATTTTCCGTTTCATGCCAGTGACATGATATATACCACGTAATAGCCACGAGGCATGTCTAACTTCCAGTAATTGCGGCAGCCATGAACAGTTCGTTGTTCGATGATAGTGGAGACGGGAGTGAAGCGGAACCAGCGACGGAAGAAGAAAACAAGAAAATCGAGGAACAGTATCGACGCCAGCCTCAGTGCGGACTTCAGGGAAAAGAAGATAGCAACAACGTGTTAGAGGAAAGAACCAACATCGTGTCAGAGCGTGTCTACCCTGCAAGAGCTGCAGCAACAGAAACCATTGACCTCGCAGCTGATGGCGCCCATCATTGCCAGTCGAGTCTAATCATGACGATGATTACGGCCTACTTTTATCCAAACACTTTCATAATTTAAACATAACAATCAATTAATATAAAGCGCTTACCTTCCGAGTTGGTAGCCCAGAAGCAGATCCATGCCAAGACCAGAACTCGAAGCAGAAGCCCGGGTGGCGGCAGAGGCGGTGGACGAATCGGCTTCTTCGAACAGCGCCGCGGCATCTTCGCTCTTCAGCTGGGATGTTCACTGTCGCTCAGTCTCACAGGCTCACTCCTGATGCAGTCGGATGACAAATCGCCAAAGCAATGTGTCACTGACTGACGTTCTGACACTGCGGGCGATATCTTATACTCTAACATCGCATTAGAATATCGATAAAGGGCGTCACGAAGCTACTTGGCGTCATGTGATAGGCGATTAACACAATAATTGACGTCGACTATTTGCCCAATGAGTGGCTCGTGCTTTGTTATCCATTACATATGCGTGTCAATCAACCCATCGGGAATGCCGCTTTCTCTCTCTCTCTCTTGTTTGAATTTTAATAGGAAAACTGCACTATCAAGTTGCTATCTCCAGGGACGCGTTATCTTCGGTCCACTAACGAGTCCCACTAAATCACCTGTTTGTTCTAGCTATTGGTGATGCAACAGGCTGACAGACTCATATGGAAAATGTTTCGTGTTGTCTGCAAAACCCATTAACTGCATTTCTTTGCGCGGGGCAATAGCATACTACTCCATCCGCAACTGATTTAGCCTATCGCGAATCCGATTATTTCATGTCCAAATAGACCTGTGTAGTACGTGAATAGTCTAAGTAATGTCCGCAGTCGAGTTAAGAAAAGAGTGCGTGCTTTTGTTTAAATCATCGAAATACTTGACTTTTAGATCTGGTTAGGCTCTAAATAGTGGATACCCAAAACAGAAAAACTGCGCTAAGAGGCGCCATAGCGGACAAAAGGTGATGAAACGACGAAACCTGTCGAGTCAGTTTCCAGCGTTTCCATTTTCAGTTCAATTGATGTTTGTCCAAACATTAAAAAAAATTATTTTGGCCGATGATTTCACATAAAAACACCATGAACGAGCTAGCATGTTGCAGTGCACACTAAATAGGTTTGCTTTTTCGCAAAATGGATTTGAAATGATCGAGACGTGCAGAAATTTAGGAGGAACCTTTAAAGTACGCCACATTGAGGAGGGACCTTTCAAGTACGCTGAACTAAGGAGGTATCTTTAAAGAACGCCGAACTAAGGAGTGACCTTTAAAGTAGGGATCTATAAGGTACATCGTATTGAGGAGGGACATTTGAAGTATGCAGAATTGAAGAGGAACCTTTAATGTACGCCAACTAGAGGAGGGACCTTTAAAGTACACCGAATTGAGGAGGATCATATGAAGTACGCCAGACTGAGGAGGGACCTGTACAGTACGCCGCATTGAGGAGGGACCTTTAAAGTATGCAGAATTGAGGAGGGACCTTTACAGTACGCCGAATTGAGGAGGGACCTTTAAAGTACGCCAACTAGAGGAGGGACCTTTAAAGTACACCGAATTGAGGAGGGTCATGTGAAGTACGCCGGACTGAGGAGGGACCTGTACAGTATGCCGCATTGAGGAGGGACCTTTAAAGTATACAGAATTGAGGAGGGACCTTTACAGTACGCCGAATTGAGGAGGGACCTTTAAAGTATGCCAAATTGAGGAGGGACCTTTAAAATATGCCAAATTGAGGAGGGATCTTTACAGTATGCCGAATTGAGGAGGGCCCTATACAGTACTCAGCATTGAGGAGGGACCTTTAAAGTATGCATAATTGAGGAGGGACCCTTAAAGTATGCCAAATTGAGGAGGGACCTTTACAGTACGCCGAATTGAGGAGGGACCTTTACAGTACGCAGCAATGAGGAGGGACCTTTAAAGTATGCAGAATTGAGGAGGGACCTTTAAAGTATGCCAAATTGAGGAGGGACCTTTAAAGTATGCAGAATTGAAGAGGAACCTTTAATGTACGCCAACTAGAGGAAGGACCTTTAAAGTACACCGAATTGAGGAGGGTCATGTGAAGTACGCCGGACTGAGGAGGGACCTGTACAGTACGATGCATTGAGGAGGGACCTTTAAAATATGCAGAATTGAGGAGGGACCTTTACAGTACACCGAATTGAGGAAGGACCTTTAAAGTATGCCAAATTGAGGAGGGACCTTTAAAATATGCCAAATTGAGGAGGGACCTTTACAGTATGCCGAATTGAGGAGGGACCTATACAGTACTCAGCATTGAGGAGGGACCTTTAAAGTACGCAGCAATGAGGAGGGACCTTTAAAGTATGCCAAATTGAGGAGGGACCTTTAAAATATGCCAAATTGAGGAGGGACCTTTACAGTATGCCGAATTGAGGAGGGACCTATACAGTACTCAGCATTGAGGAGGGACCTTTAAAGTACGCAGCAATGAGGAGGGACCTTTAAAGTATGCAGAATTGAGGAGGGACCTCAATTCTGCATACTTTAAAGAGTACTCGGAATCGGAAGTGTTTATTTGACCCACAGATTAAACACAATAGATGTCAATTCAGTGAAAATCAACAGCTCAAATAACGTATTAATAAATAACAAGTAATATATGTATTGTAAACTGAAATATACAACACAAATATAATATAACTGAAGTATAATGACATTACAATAGCCTAAACATGGACTATCAGTTGGCCCAGTATTATAATTTTCAACAAAGGTCATATAACTTAATTAAGCACTTTCTCGAAAAATAACAATAACACAAGTGCGTAACTTCCAATAACAATGATGAAGCAGACTACGCCATTGTTGTTGAAAACATTAATTTCTCGTGATCGAATGTATGACCAAACGTGTCCCGTCTGAAACGGAGTTCGATTGCTTAACAGGGTTTCGGTGGGGTTAATGGTGATACTTAACAGGGTTTCGGTGGGGTTACGGGTGATATTTAACAGGGTTCGGTGGGGTTATTGGTGATACTTAACAGGGCATCGGTGGGGTTACTGGTGATACTTAACAGGGCTTTGGTGGGGTTACTGGTGATACTTAACAGGGCTACGGTGGGGTTATTGGTGACACTTAGCAGGGCTTCAGTGGGGTTATTGGTGACACGAAGCAGGGCTACGGTGGGGTTACTGGTGATGCCGTTGCACAAGGGGAGGGCAGGGGAAGGGGAGGGGAGGGGAGGGGAGGGGAGGGGGAGGGGGAGGGGGAGGGGGAGGGGGAGGGGGAGGGGGAGGGGAGGGGAGGTGAGGGGAGAGGGAGGGGGAGGGGAGGGCAAGTTGAGTTACCCATCAGTTTAGCGACCATGTAACGGCGCAACGGATAAACATTTAATCAAGGGGGCCAAGTCCCACAGGCCTCCCCCTAAATGCGCCCCTTGTTTGTGAAGATTCACGAGGTTCAGCAGAGCTTTCTTGAGTGCACTGCCGCCTGCACTGAACGTCTCCGCGAATACAGCATCTGGTGCTGGTGCTTTTAGTGCCCTGCCACTCCCGCATTCTTGCATAGGCCACTGCACTCATGCACTCTTACTTCAGCCCTGCCACTCCCACATTCTTACGTGAGCAATGTCACTCCCGCATTCTTACACAAACCCCTTACATAAGCCCTGCCACTCCTGCAATCTTACATAATCCCTGCCACTCCCACATTCTTACATAATCCCTGCCACTCCCACATTCTTACACAAACCCCTTACATAAGCCCTGCCACTCCTGCAATCTTACATAATCCCTGCCACTCCCACATTCTTACATAAGGCCTGCCACCCCCGCAGTCTTGCATAAACCCGCACTCTTACATAAGCCCTGTCACTTCTGCTCTCTTACATGAGCCCTGCCACTCCCGCATTCTTATATAAATCATGCCATTCCCGCACTCTTATGTGAGCCGTGCCACTGCCGAATTTTTACATAAGCCATGCCACTCCTGCACTGTTATATAAGCCCTGCCTATCCCGCACTTTTATATAAGACCAGCCACTCCCGGACTCTTGCATAAACCCAGCCATTTCCGCACTCTTACATAAGCCCTGCCACCCCGCCTTCTTACATGATCCCTGAAACTGCTGCCTTCTTACATGAGCTCAGCCACTCCTGGTTTCTTATTTACATAAACTCTCATACATGAGCCCTTTTCTTACATACACCCTGTCATTCCCACATTCTAACATATGCCATACCACCCTCGCACTCTTGCGTAAGCCCTGCCATTCCATGTTTGCATAAGTCGTGCCACTCCTGCACTGTTACATAAGTCATACATGAGCCCTAACACTGATGATTTCTTACATGATCCCTGCCACTCTCGCATTCTTGTATAAATCATGCCACTCCCGCACTCTTACATGAGCCGTGCCACTGCCGGATGTTTACATAAACCCTGCCACTCCCGCATTCCTACAGAAGCCTTGCCACTCGCACACTCTTACATAAGCCCTGCCACTCATCCTCATCATCTTTCTTATCACCCACGTTATCATGTCATAATCGTCCTCCTCCTCCATAATGTTCATTGTGATCATCATCCTCATCATGGTGTCATCTTCATCATTTTGTCATCATCGTTATCCTCGTTCTCATCCTCATCAACCTCAAAATCATCTTCATCATCCTCTGTATCTGGATAATTACTCAGCAAAGTCCTACTAGGATACTGCGCTGTGGCTTCATTTAAGAATGTCCATCTCTACAATTAGTGATTCCATCACAGTCTTTCCATCTCCCTGTGTGGGATCTTTTACTTTCCTGACACAGAGACCAGACAGAAGGGACCAATGGCTCTTGTCGTTTACTTCCCCTGGCACAGAGACCAGGCAGAAGGGACCAATGGCTCTTAGTATCTCTTCCGAAAGCCACAGGCGATGTGGGCTGAGTGAAATTACCCACGCTGCGAAACGGCGGAGGTGGAATCGAACCACCGTCCATTCGAATGACAGGCGGGTTCTCGAACTAACGTCCGTTCGATCGACAGGCGGGTTCTCGAATCACCGTCCACTCGATCGACAGGCGGGTTCTCTAACCATTAGACCACCGCTACCCACTCATTATATTGCCGTAATCATTCTCATTATTGTCCTCCTCTTCATCATTATTATATAAGCAGTTGATTATTACATGACGTGTTGATTATTACAAAAGTGGTTGTGACACACGATGTAATGACGATGGTTCGGTTCTGGCGAGAGAACCACATTTATTCGTGTCGTAAATATAATCAGGCGCTGCAACGGATCATTCCATATCACGGTGGATTTTTTTATCTCTACCAAGTTTACCTCTCTACCAATTTATAAAAACAAAATAGATGTTGATGCTGTTTTTAGAGCCACTCTCACAAGCTTTCGCTTCCAGAAGTCCAGAGTAATGCTTCCACAAATAACTCTAACCGAACGTTCCCAGACTGAAACGATTACAGAGTTTTTGACATGCCGATGAATATTACAATACACAGTGAAACGGCCTGAGACTAGCATAGATACAAACACGTGTCTTCGTTGTTTATTCCAACAGTATGGAGGACGGAGGGCACGCTGCCATATATCTAATATATAATTTTCTGATCCTCACGTCTGTGGTGAAATAGCGGGTTGATGTGGCTGTGTGGCAGAAGCTACAGTGTCGGACTGTGCTAGAGTGTCGGACTGTGCTAGAGTGTCGGACTGTGCTAGAGTGTCGGACTGTGCTAGAGTGTCGGACTGTGCTAGAGTGTCGGACTGTGCTACAGTGTCGGACTGTGCTACAGTGTCGGACTGTGCTAGAGTGTCGGACTGTGCTAGAGTGTCGGACTGTGCTAGAGTGTCGGACTGTGCTAGAGTGTCGGACTGTGCTACAGTGTCGGACTGTGCTAGAGTGTCGGACTGTGCTAGAGTGTCGGACTGTGCTAGAGTGTCGGACTGTGCTAGAGTGTCGGACTGTGCTAGAGTGTCGGACTGTGCTAGAGTGTCGGACTGTGCTAGAGTGTCGGACTGTGCTAGAGTGTCGGTCGAGGCTAGAGTGTCGGACTGTGCTAGAGTGTCGGACTGTGCTAGAGTGTCGGACTGTGCTACAGTGTCGGACTGTGCTAGGGTGTCGGACTGTGCTAGAGTGTCGGACTGTGCTAGAGTGTCGGACTGTGCTAGAGTGTCGGACTGTGCTAGAGTGTCGGACTGTCGGTCGAGGGGACCGGGGTTTAAAACCGCCTGCTGCCGTTTCGAAACTTGGGCAATTTCGTTCTTTCCACTTTGCCGGTGTTTCTAGGAAGAGACAGTTGATCCTTCTGTCTAACAGGGAAAGGGGAAAAACGTTAGCTCACAGAGTTGAGCTAACCTCACTACTTCCTCCTAGTTAGGTGTAGTCAGCTGTTGTTTGGAGTCTTTCATCAAGAGAGTGACAACTTCCATTCGACTGGCAAATTGGTAACATATAATCCTCGGGGACAAGAGCACCATTTCATAGATGTGTCAAGTCATGCATAAAACACTGAGGACGCCACAGTTCCGAATACAATAGACACATCTGTCGTAACTAATGGAAGTGATGCACTGTTCAACTCATGTCCTTTGCGTGTTCTCCCGGTGTCGCATTCGATAACTTAAAATGTTCATGGATTAGATATTTCAATCAGCAGATTGAAACTAAAACGCCGCTCAAGAGTACTGTAGACTTTCTGGTAAACTCGGGTAGCCTGGAAACAAACCTACAGATAGAGCCGTGTGTATACGTGTACGTGCGTGCCAGTGTGTCTTGTTCGTACATAATTCCGATGTAAGGTTATTGACGTACACTTCATGTGAATATTAATAACGCCATGAATTATTGCCTGTAAACGCTGCAGGCCGGACAGTGCCCTCAAAGCCAAACACAGTGGACACTTAATGACCCATGGGCATACCGTCATCCACCTCGCTGCTCTTGCCCATGCGCATCCAGGTCGCGCATCTCAAACACTGCGCGTGGCGCACGATTTTTTATTTTTTGTCAATTTGCATATTTTTAATTGTCACAGCTCAATAACCTCATTATGTTGTAATTTTATATGACGTAGCACCTCCAAATTATTATGATGATGAAATCTGGTTAAGTTTGCAACGTTGAAAAAACAGTTTTAGGTATTTATAGTTCTTATGTTTGACCGTCAATCCCAATTCGTTTTGGGGCAGATAACTTATATATATAATTTGGTGAAGTTTCAACTCGATCTGAACGTGACAACTTTGGAATCGATGGCCTCTAGGGTCTAAAAGAAAAGGTGAATAAAATAGTCAATTTTTATGTAGTTTTGAATGGTCATAGCTCAAACGTTTCAACGTGGACCTCAATATTTATTTTCTGTGTGAAATAGTTCCGCCAGATAATTCGTCTGACGAAATATGGTGAGGTTCTGAACGTTGAAAAATAGTTATTACGATTTTTGTGACATTAATTTTCTTATGTAACTCCATATTCAAAGGGATGTATTGAATTAAATTTATTGTTAGGCAGTTATTTGTTTTGTTTTTACAATTGTATAAATATTTGTTAAACATTAGACGCCTTTAGTAGAATCATAAAACAATTTATATGCAAAAAAATATTAGCAAGAGAGTAGGGACCTTGATCGTTGGTCAAACTACAGGGCTCATGGTGGCGCCACCTGTGTTCTTAAGTTTGCACGTCAGCCCACAATTTTGGGGGTCGATTGCCTTTAACATTGGCATCCCTGGTGTAGTCACAATTGCCACCTGTGTATGCAGGCAAGCATTACAGTAAATAAATCATTTACCACTGAGCTTCTGCGGCTGCACCTCGTCTTGCTAACAACAGTTCCTGCCACTCAGAAGTTTCGCACTTTACCAACAAGTGCTAACAGTCAGTGCAACCATGTCACTGTCCAAATCTTTCTTACTGACCACTGACCCACTCACGATAGCCCATACCCGACCCAAGCCCGGAGTGTTTATTTTTTTCGGCCCAGGCCGATAAAATGTACCCCCAGGCCCAGCCCGTCCAGAAAAATTGAGCAGAGGCAAGACCCGTAGGGCATCGGCCGGGCCGGGCCTGGACCCAAAACCCCGGCCGCAATTAGTTTATTCTTCTACAGTTGAGACAGTTGAGGCTTTAATTTTAAAACGACAATAAGTGACTCCGCCTAACGACCTTTGCCCTCTACAGCAGATAACATGCGTGGATTTATGTTGGGTGGGGAAAATGGGTACATTTTTGGGGTGCGATACAGTTTAGGCGTGTGGCGACAAACACACAACAAGGCAGATAGTCAGATAAATCGTAAACACTAAACATTATTTGTTGTATTATTTAAAGTGTTAGTGCATTATCTATTGCTATATGACTGTTCTGCAAACTCATGTGCGACTTCACTACTGTTATCGCAGTTATTCACTACGCATAACCTCAGCTCAGGCCTATTGCTTTAATTAGTGTAAGTTGATGGGTTGACAGAACTTTGACTCATCATACCATGTGTACATAGCATTGTATATCTTTAGAAATAATTATTGAAACAGAGTAAGATAACTCATGCTGCCGTGACTATCATTAATTATAATTTATAAATTATGACTGTTGATTTTAAAGTTCATTTTAAAAGTCGTTACCAGTATATGGAATTGGTTACCCTAATTTATTATATGTATTTTGCAAGGGTTTTATGCGGTATCTGCATTGCTATCTGCACAAGGTCGCCAATGTCGTTGTCCTCTTTTTTTACATATACCCATAAAACAACAACATTGACACTTCAAAAGTACAAAAGTTCAGCTGTGAATGCGCGACAAGCGGCAAAGACAACTAGGCGGGGCTTAGGATCTAGCCTATCTCGACTGTTGAGGAATAATACCTTTGAGCCCGGCCCGTGCAGGGCACTACGGCGGAGATGTAGAGGCCTATCCAATGATTATATGAGAAGGTTTAATAGGATATATGTTTTTATTTTTAGGTGACAAAATCTACTATACACACATATTTCTATTTACGGCACTTTTCTTCATAAATTGTTCCACACATGTGTATTTTCTCTATGTCAATATTATTATTTTATTCCAACTAACTTCTCTGTCCAAACCTCATGCCACACGCCAGTTGCTGATTGTGGAGGAAAGACCACTGACTCCTCCGCAACTGAAAACGCTGTATAACAAAGATCATCAGGAGGATGGAACAAATGCCTGCAGTGAAGAAGATGACACAGTCTTCTGTTGGGAAATATTTCTAGAACAGTGTTCCATTAAGTATCCATAATTTAGATAATTAGTTTATTCACATTGATATATTACAATATGTGCCTCTCCGGCTGTCTCATCTGGCCCCACATAGGGTTGGGTTGAATTGTATAAATTTAGGAGACTTCATAAATTGTTCCACACATGTGTATTGCAGTAAGCATTTATTTATGGACTTGCTAACTGAAGGTGATTTTTGGTTTAATTGGCATTGAAAAATTAACACTACTAATTTACTAATAATCCAATAATACTAATAATCTACTAGTTTGCTAATATCCAAATCGCAAACCTGAAATATATGCTGTTTTTAGTTTTGTTAGAATCACAGATAACAGAATGAGCCGTTTAGTAGAATCAAAATGACTGTGGCAGAACAATTTCCCGCTTGCACAATTACATCTACCTCTTTGTAGAATCAGATACAAAACGATAAATTGCAACCCAAAATACCACATTTTCATATATATATATGTATATATATATATATATATATATATATATATATATATATATACATATATATATTTACATACATATATACATACATACATACACACATATATATATATATATATACATATATATATATATATATATATATATATATATATATATATATATATATATATATATATATATATATATATATTAAGAAAAACTGTTTTGGGGATTTGCAACTTTACATAATTTACTTTCGCGTGATACCAATTAAAAACACTTTGAAGAAGGTCGACATTGTTATTCCTGTATCTCCGTTATGGCTAACATTTTGGGAGAATAACCTTACATCAGCTTTTAAAGAGACGGGCGTCAGGCTGCGGTCGGGCAGAGACTATGTGAGGCTCAGAGATATGGCAACTGACCGGACGAGATTTCGCGGACTAATGGAGGGAGGGGACTGATTGCGACACGATGATGTCCCCAGACTATTCCTGTCAAGGGGGGACTGATTGCGACATGATGATGTCCCCAGACTATTCCTGTTACAGGGGAGGGGGACTGATTGCGACATGATGATGTCCCCAGACTATTCCTGTCACGAGGGAAGGGGTCTGATTGCGACATGATGATGTCCCCAGACTATTCCAGGGGAGACTGGGGCAAGTCCGCCCCCGAGGCAAGTCCGCCAAACGGCTTTTATTCCGAACCTTGGCAGAATTTAGCAATTTCGGTCACACGACACAATCATCAAACTACCTGCAACGGGAAACTGGCGTCCACGAGTTGGTGGCTAGAAAGTTGTGTTGTGATTTGACGACTGAAAGTACATTTTTAAAAGTTTTGTTTCGAAAAAATGTCATTACTTTTAATTAGCATTGATTAGACGTTCAGAGAGTTGAGTAAAGCCATAAATCAGAGCTGTTGTTTGGATCTTACGTTGTTACTCTATCCTGTGTCAGTGGTATTTAGCTGCCCCCCCCCCCAATATGTCTCAGTGTTGGGGCACGTCCGCCTATGTGCCACGGGGTACGTTCGCTCCTAGGATATCTGATGTAAAATGCTCAGGATCACTTGTGAACATAAACCCACTAACGCGCACTCTTATAAACACTTCCAATTGTCCAGTTTAGTGTTATTTTCTAGTCAAAAAATTTATGAAACCACCTTCTAGCCGATGCAGTGCCAAACCTTGTTTTTTGTTTGCTTGGTTTATTTCATAGATAAAACAGAATTTGTGAGGATTTTAAGTTTCTAACAGTTGCCCCATGTCGGAATTTGCGTTCAACATAAGGTCGACACTAATCCTCTAGCTCTACAAATACAATCTCCAGATATATTAGAATGTCCAAGGGGGCGGACTAGCCCCGGTCTCCCCTAATCAATTAATCAATATTTGGACAACCTTTACTCCTTTGCTTTTTGGAGTTTTATCAATGAAAATTCAGAAAACGTTTGACAATTAACAAGTAAAACGCTACCCGGCAACCCTCGGTCAGTATTCACCGCTAGTTTTTAGATTCATCATTTTATTCACCGCTAGTTTTTAGATTCATCATTGTATTCACCGCTAGTTTTTAGATTTATCAATGATTAACAGAACAATGAAATAAAGTGTTTGAGTGAAAGCTGAAATGTTGTTTATTTAGTACATTACAGGGACGCTCTGAGAGATTACAAACAGTTTTTTTATAATCGGGCGGCGAAAAAGGTGGAGTGGACAAAATACCAGGGTTAATTCCCCCTCGGGAGTTGTGGAGTGGGGTCACATCACTTAATCCCCCCAAGGGTCCCTTGTGGAGTGGGGGTCACATCACTTAATCCCCCCTCGGGTCCTTTGTGGAGTGGGGGTCACATCACTCACTCTCCTAAAACTCAGTAAAAGTTCAATAATAAAAAATCTCCACCATAAAAACGAAAGACGTCTAAGTTGTGATAATTGTTAGGCCGTCTAAAGTATTATAACAATATATTTGATTTCCGCATTGTAAGCAGGCGTGAAAAAAAAATGATGTTTCTTCAAACAGGGTCGACATTCCGTGAAGTTTGTCTAAAAATGGCGCGCCAACGAGATTTCACGAAGGACATTTCGAAAATTGCCTCATAGCATCAACAATATTGATTTACTAAGTCTGGCTTCGCAAATGTATCGAATCGAAATGTCAGCAACGATCTACTTCAATCCATTATCACTGTCGATGGATTCATGCTTAAAGCAAAATTGCGTATGCCTTTTTAAATATAACTTCTTACCGCTGCTCCTACCCAGTATTTAGACAAACGTTCTCTCTCTCTCTCCCCTCTCTCTCCTCTTCCATCTCTCTACCCCCCTCTCTCTCTCTCTCTCGCATCTAGGATCTCGTATAGAGGGAGGCCAAATGGGGGCCAAAGGGGGAGGCCAAAGAGGGAAGTCAAAGGGGGAAGCCAAAGGGGAGGCCAAAGGGGAGGTCAAATGAGGCCAAAGGGGAATGCCAAAGGGGGCGTCAAAGGGGGAGGCCAAAGGGGAGGCCAAAGTGAAAGCCAAAGGGAAAGCCAAAGGGGAGGCCAAATAGGGAGTCCAAAGGGGGAGGCCAAAGGGGGAGGTGAAAGAGGGGCCCGCCTAGTCACACATGCTATCATGTAGCGACGCAAAGAAAAAAAACGGGGAAATCAAAAACTTTTAGCCAAAGTGGGGCCATGATCCAATGCCCCCCTAAATAAGCCACTGGGTTTGACAGTGCTTCACGAATGGTGTATCGTGGAAAGAAAAATGTATGGAAAGTAGTCCAGACTGACCACTACATCTTGGAACAGCTAGAGGCACCATGCTACGGATCCAAAGCCACAGCGTTCATCCAGAACGTCCAGATGTAACCTCGAAGGGGTGGAAGCTGGAATCAAAAGACCTGGAGCTGCTCCACTTTATTTCTTAGCAACAGTTTCGTGCAGTTGTACGAAGGAGTGTGTCAGCAACAACTAAAGGTGCCGAATGTTTGGAATACCGTGTGTCGGGCTAAGGGTACACATTGCAGACATGACACATTGTGGCACTCTTTCTGACTCTCAGTCGCATGGAGTATCGTTGATTTGTAAATTTTGGTAAATTTTATTATTCTGCTAAGCAACCAAATCGATTTAAGAACATCAAAATGCCAATATGAGAAGCATTGTCGTCATCACAGGGGATATATATGATTATTGCATTTAATAATAAATCATTATAACATTAATTAGAAAGGTGTTTATTGTTTGGGCAAATCAGGCGTCATTTTAGTTTTGTAATTTCGGAGTGAAGGAACCCTCCCAAAGTTTGCCAACATCACTCTTCTGGATTCGGCACACCCAAATCACCCTAAAAGCATTTGTTGTCATGTACGTTGCTAAAATATCTCTACAGGGTTTCCGTTTTCTGAAATTGGTACCGGTATATTTAGCTAAACCAATCTCACCTTCTGCATGTGTTTAACCTTTCATAGAGCATATGAGGAGCCCAGCTAGTCTAGGTATGAATGCTCCTGAACCAAGCCTTGTGGCCTGTTTCCGGAGATGTGCGTACGACGACAGCAAATTCGTTCACTTCTTACGTTGTATCTGTGTGTTGTACACAAGTCGCTCACTTATTACGTTGTATATGTGTGTTGTACACAAGCACATGTACGGTAGTGAATACGACAGATGACAAGAAGAAGGAATTGGATGGGACATTAGAATGAAAGAAGACAGCCAATGCCTGGCAGGCCTCGTCCCGCGCTATTCCAACAATAGCTTCCTTCCTGCAGTTATGACCCTTGTTGGTAAACCACACAGTTGCAGGTTAGACACTTAGTCAACGCACCCCCAATCAAACCTTCACAAACTGTCAAGTCACCCTGCGGGTCGCCTGCCAAAAGGAGCCAGTCAGGCCGATCTGGTTGTGTCTCAACCGCCTCACGACTGGTGCTGGGCGATGCGGAGCCATTAACAGAAGTAGGACAACTTACGTTTGATCTTTATTTTATTTGGCAAGGTCCTAATTTTTTTCACGAAATATCTCAATTTCAGTTGTTTACAATTATGGAAAGTGGTTCTATTGAAAATGTATCTAGAAACATCAAAACGTTTTTAAACTATGTTACGTTACACAAGTGCAAGTTGCAATGACGTAAACAATATTGACGTTGTCCAGCCAAACATTTCTATAAACCACTCCACAACTGTCCATTTTGAAAGCATAATCAATTTATGAGAGTGGTGATATGCTGAGTGGTGACATTGTTTTGAAGAGAGAATCGACCCGTGACTGTCTAGATCGCTGCGACGCTGGGCCCTTTGTGTTTATTTTTTTACTTGGTTACGCTTCTCACTTTCCACGCTAAAATTGCCTTATGGCGTCAACTGAATATAATAGAATGTCAGCTTTTAACAGAAGTTAATGTCAGCTACAAGTGAATGCTGTCGTTGACATTTCAAGAGTAATTGGCATTTCAGTGTCATTGACATTCAGTGACGAAACTGAACTTACGGGACAGCCGACACTCGTAAACGTAGCTTCGATTAAATTTGAATTATTTCTTACCAGCAGAGTTACCTGGTGTAGCAAATCTGTTTCTCGAAGCAGCGGCTCTGGGTAGATACAATGTTACTATGATATAGCTAGTGATATAGCTAGTGTTTGTTATGCTATGTGTAGACGCTTTCTATCCATAAACACCTCCATGTGGTACAGACAAACTCTAATAACTTGATAAGTATTCACAATCGCTGCATACATCCAGCGCAGATGTGTAGGCATTTTTGAAATTGGGACCCCCACCCCCGGGGGCCCGGTGGAATATGGTTCCACATCCGACCCCCTATGTCCGTCAGAAAGGTTTCGTCCGGATCGGCCCAGAAATGCGGCCGTGCACAAGACACAACATATAAATAGACAGGCATGCAGGCAGGCAGGCAGGCAGGCAGGCAGGCAGGCAGGCAGGCAGGCAGGCAGGCAGGCAGGCAGGCAGGCAGGCAGATAGGCAAACAGGCAGTTATGCAGACAGGCAGACAGACTACTGACAGACAGACAGACAGACAGACATACATACAGACAGACACACTGGCAGACAGGCAGGCAGGCAGACAAACAGACAAACATACAAACATACATTTTGATATTTATATTATATAGTTTGTCTAGAACTAGACCCAAATGGTTTATTTGGTTTCCAAAATTTATGTAATTTCTATACAATATTTTACAGGCTTTTTATGGACAAAATTGTGTAGAAGTCACAGAAGGCAGTAGCAGAAGTTGCAACCGTGGAAATATTTTGTTTTCTATGTCATCGTAAAGATAATAATGTGGCCTACACATTTGCCGCTGGGTGTATGCAGCAATTCTGAATACCTTTCAAGTTATTAGAGTTTGTCTGTACAACATAGAGGTGTTTATGGATAGAAAACGTCTGTATATTGCACAGCAAACACTACCACTAGTTATATTATAGTAATATTGTTATTTTGGGATGGCTCCACATCCGACCCCCTATGTCCGTTAGACGGGCCCCCTAGGGCACCTTGCAAAGTTTCGTCCGTATCGGTCCACAAATGTGACCGTGCATGAATATTGTGTAGGATTGTTGCAGACTATTGTGTAGAAGAACCGTGGAATTATCTTGTTTCTATGTCATCGTAAAAATAATAATTTTGCCTACATATTTGCCGCTGGGTGCATGCAGCAATTTTTAATATATATATATATATATATATATATATATATATATATATATATATATATATATACACACACACACACACACACACACACACACACACACACACACACACACACACACGCACCCACGCACACACGCACACACACTCAACTTGTTTTCACTAGGCTAGGACCAACACAACGTCAGGGCGACGACTTGCATCAGCCTGTACCCAAGGAGACTTGTGTACATCAGCCTGTGGGCTTGTGCTCCACACCAGTCCTGTACCCAAGGAGACTTTTGTACATCAGCCTGTGGGCTTGTGCTCCACACTAGTCCTGTACCCAAGGAGACTTGTGTACATCAGCCTGTGGGCATGTGCTCCACACCAGTCATGTACCAAGGATACTTAATAAATTGTGTACATCAGAGACAGTATCATGTTTGTTGAACACTGAACACTGTCAAACTGACTCATGTGCCAGGACTGTCTCAAACAGAATGCATGACAAATGGACAACAAACGAGGGACGATCAATACTCTGACACGATCAACAAACGACTGGAAGGGATGGCCAGAGGGCGGGCACTGGATGGTGGGTGGGTATGTGGATGGGTGGGTAAGTACGTGGGTGCGTGGGTCGGTGCGTTGGTACTTACGGATTCGGATATATGTAGATAGTCATTTAAGGAGTTAGGTAGGTAGACACCCACCCACCCCCGCACCCACCCACACACGCATCCACACACGCACGTACCCACCCACGCGCCCACCCACGCACGCATCCATCTACGCACACACCCACTATCCCACTACACATACATCCATGCACCCAACCACAAACCAACTCACTCACAAATCCACCCACCCACACGCAAACACCCACGTGGGTGCTTGAGTGATGGGTGGGTGTTTGGGTATGGTAAGGCAAGGAGTTAGGTACGCAGGCACGCACGCACGCACGCACGCATGATATGGACTAAGAAGGTAAACTCACACCTTGGCGCTTACACAACTATGTTTGACCGTAGACATACCTTGAGGTTACAGCGTGAGTTGTGATGGTGGTAGCGGGTGTATGCGGTAGGTTGAGGTTACAGCGTGAGTTGTGGTGGTGGTAGCGGGTGTATGCGGTAGGTTGAGGTTACAGCGTGAGTTGTGGTGGTGGTAGCGGGTGTATGCGGTACGTTGAGGTTACAGCTTGAGTTGTGGTGGAGGTAGCGGGTGTATGCGGTACGTTGAGGTTACATAGTGAGTTGTGGTTGTGGTAGCGGGTGCATGCGGTACGTTGAGGTTACAGCGTGAGTTGTGGTGGTGGTTGCGGGTGTATGCGGTACGTGGAGGTTACATAGTGAGTTGTGGTTGTGGTAGCGGGTGTATGCGGTACGTCGAGGTTACAGCGTGAGTTGTGGTGGTGGTAGCGGGTGTATGCGGTACGTGGAGGTTACATAGTGAGTTGTGGTTGTGGTAGCGGGTGCATGCGGTACGTTGAGGTTACAGCGTGAGTTGTGGTGGTGGTTGCGGGTGTATGCGGTACGCTGAGGTTACATAGTGAGTTGTGGTGGTGGTAGCGGGTGTATGCGGTACGTTGAGGTTACAGCGTGAGTTGTGGTGGTGGTAGCGGGTGTATGCGGTAGGTTGAGGTTACAGCGTCAGTTGTGGTGGTGGTAGCGGGTGTATGCGGTACGTTGAGGTTACAGCGTCAGTTGTGGTGGTGGTAGCGGGTGTATGCGGTACGTTGAGGTTACAGCGTGAGTTGTGGTGGCGAAAGCGGGTGTATCTGGTATGTCGAGGTTACAGCGTGCGTTGTGGTGGTGGTAGCGGGTGTATGCGGTACGTCGAGGTTACAGCGTCAGTTGTGGTGGTGGAAGCGGGTGTATGCGGAACATCGAGGTTACAGCGTCAGTTGTGGTGGTGGAAGCGGGTGTATGCGGTACGCTGAGGTTACATAGTGAGTTGTGGTGGTGGTAGCGGGTGTATGCGGTACGTTGAGGTTACGTAGTGAGTTGTGGTGGTAGTAACGGGTGTATGCGGTACGTCGAGGTTACAGCGTGAGTTGTGGTGGTGGTAGCGGGTGTATGCGGTACGTTGAGGTTACAGCGTGAGTTGTGGTGGTGGTAGCGGGTGTATGCGGTACGTTGAGGTTACAGCGTGAGTTGTGGTGGTGGTTGCGGGTGTATGCGGTACGCTGAGGTTACATAGTGAGTTGTGGTGGTGGTAGCGGGTGTATGCGGTACGTTGAGGTTACAGCGTGAGTTGTGGTGGTGGTACCGGGTGTATGCGGTACGTTGAGGTTACAGCGTGAGTTGTGGTGGTGGTAGCGGATGTATGCGGTAGGTTGAGGTTACAGCGTGAGTTGTGGTGGTGGTAGCGGGTGTATGCGGTACGTTGAGGTTACAGCATGAGTTGTGGTGGTGGTAGCGGGTGTATGATGTGGTACGTTGAGGTTACAGCGTGATTTGTGGTGGCGAAAGCGGGTGTATCTGGTATGTCGAGGTTACAGCGTGAGTTGTGGTGGTGGTAGCGGGTGTATGCGGTACGTCGAGGTTACAGCGTGAGTTGTGGTGGTGGAAGCGGGTGTATGCGGAACATCGAGGTTACAGCGTCAGTTGTGGTGGTGGTAGCGGGTGTATGCGGAACATCGAGGTTACAGCGTCAGTTGTGGTGGTGGAAGCGGGTGTATGCGGTACGTTGAGGTTACATAGTGAGTTGTGGTGGTAGTAACGGGTGTATGCGGTACGTCGAGGTTACAGCATGAGTTGTGGTGGTGGTAGCGGGTGTATGCGGTACGTTGAGGTTACAGCGTGAGTTGTGGTGGTGGTAACGGGTGTATGATGTGGTACGTTGAGGTTACAGCGTGAGTTGTGGTGGTGGTAGCGGGTGTATGCGGTACGTTGAGGGTACCGCGTGAGTTGTGGTGGTGGTAGCGGGTGTATGCGGTACGTTGAGGTTACATAGTGAGTTGTGGTGGTGGTAGCGGCGAGCAGCAGCCTTTCACAGTTATTCAATAAGCTATTTTTTAAAGGAATGCATTGGCAAAAATCTGCATGTTAGCGGTACATCAATATGATTTGTATAGCTATACCTATACGATATTAAAATCAATACAATGTGGTCAACGGGCTTATCTCCCTCCATACACTGTCAACGGGCTTGTCTCCCTCAATACATTGTCAACGGGCTTGTCTCTCTCAATACACTGTCAACGGGCTTGTATCCCTCAATACGCTGTCAACGGGCTTGTATCCCCCAATACACTGTCAACGGGCTTGTCTCCGTCAAAACACTGTCAACGGGCTTGTCTCTCTCAATACACTGTCAACGGGCTTGAATCCCTCAATACGCTGTCAACGGGCTTGTATCCCTCAATACACTGTCAACGGGCTTGTCTCCCTCAATACGCTGTCAACGGGCTTGTCTCCCTTAACACACTGTCAACGGGCTTGTCTCCCTCAATACACTGTCAACATGCTTGTCTCCCTCAATACGCTGTCAAAGGGCTTGTCTCCCTCAACACACTATCAACTGGCTTGTCTCCCTCAATACACTATCAACGGGCTTGTCTCCGTCAATACACTGTCAACGGGCTTGTCTCCCTCAATACGCTGTCAACGGGCTTGTCTCCCTCAAAACACTGTCAACGGGTTTGTATCCATCAATGCGCTGTCAACGGGCTTGTCTCCCTCAATACACTGTCAACGGGCTTGTCTCTCTCAATGCACTGTCAACGGGCTTGTCTCTCTCAATACGCTGTCAACGGGCTTGTCTCCCTCAATACGCTGTCAACGGGCTTGTCTCCCTCAATACGCTGTCAACGGGCTTGTATCCCTCAATACGCTGTTAACGGGCTTGTCTCCCTCAACACACTGTCAACGGGCGTGTCTCCCTCAACACGCCGTGGATGACGCTGGATACGGTGAAAATCAGACAGTGTTGGCAAGTCACAAACTGGCAAGTCATGTCAAATCTCAAGTCAATGACCGCCACGTCGAAGTGAATTCTCGAGTCATCTCTCTGATGTTAAGTCCCAATACTGGGTCCACCAATGGCCATGGTTTTTATGGTTTGTCTGGTGTACTTTTAGAGGACATTTTGGCGGATGTTGTCCCGTCACAACATTAGGTGGATGCTATCCCGGCACAACATTAGGTGGGTGCTGTCCCACCACAATATTAGGTGGATGGTGTCCCGTCACAAAATTAGGTGGATGCTGTCCCACAACAACATTAGGTGGATGCTGTCCCGCCACAACATTAGGTGGATGCTGTCCCGCCACAACATAAGGTGGATGCTATCCCAGCACAACATTAGGTGGATTGTGTCCAGTCACAACATTAGGTGGATGCTATCCCGCCACAACATTAGGTGGATGCTGTCCCGCCAAAACATTAGGGGGATGCTGTCCCGTCACAACATTAGGTGGATTGTGTCCAGTCACAACATTAGGAGGATGCTATCCCGGCACAACATCAGGTGGATGCTATCCCACCACAACATTGGGTGGATTGTGTCCAGTCACAACATTAGGTGGACGCTATCCCGGCACAACATTAGGTGGATGCTGTCCCACCTCAACATTAGGTGGATGCTGTCCCGTCACAACATTAGGTGGATGCTGTCCCGCCACAAAATTAGGTAGATGCTATCCCGGCACAACATAAGGTGGATGCTGTGCCACAACAAAACATTACGTGGATGCTGTCCCGCCACAACATTAGGTGGATGCTATCCCGGCAAAAAATTAGGTGGATGCTATCCCGGCAGAACATTAGATGGATGCTGTCCCGCCACAAAATTAGGTGGAAGCTGACCCGCCACAACATTAGGTGGATGCTGTCCCACAACAACATAAGGTGGATGGTGTCCCGTCACAACATTAGGTGGATGCTGTCCCGCCACAAAATTAAGTGGATGCTGTCCCGCAACAACATTAGGTGGATGCTGTCCCGTCACAACATTAGGTGGATGCTGTCCCGTCACAACATTAGGTGGATGCTATCCCAGCACAACATTAGGTGGATGCTGTCCCGCCACAACATTAGGTGGATGCTGTCCCACCACAACGTTAGGTGGATGCAATCCCGCCACAACATTAGGTGGATGCTATCCAGGCACAACATTAGATGGACGCTGTCCCACCATAACATTAGGTGGATGCTGTCCCGCCACAAAATTAGGTGTATGGTGTCCCGTCACAAAATTAGGTGGATGGTGTCCCGTCACAACATTAGGTGGATGCTGTCCCACAACAACATTAGGTGGATGCTGTCCCGCCACAACATTAGGTGGATGCTGTCCCGCCACAACATAAGGTGGATGCTATCCCAGCACAACATTAGGTGGATTGTGTCCAGTCACAACATTAGGTGGATGCTATCCCGCCACAACATTAGGTGGATGCTGTCCCGCCACAACATTAGGGGGATACTGTCCCGTCACAACATTATGTGGATTGTGTCCAGTCACAACATTAGGAGGATGCTATCCCGGCATAACATCAGGTGGATGCTATCCCACCACAACATTGGGTGGATTGTGTCCAGTCACAACATTAGGTGGACGCTATCCAGGCACAACATTAGGTGGATGCTGTCCCACCTCAACATTAGGTGGATGCTGTCCCGTCACAACATTAGGTGGATGCTGTCCCGCCACAAAATTAGGTAGATGCTATCCCGGCACAACATAAGGTGGATGCTGTGCCACAACAAAACATTACGTGGATGCTGTCCCGCCACAACATTAGGTGGATGCTATCCCGGCAAAAAATTAGGTGGATGCTATCCCGGCAGAACATTAGATGGATGCTGTCCCGCCACAACATTAGGTGGAAGCTGACCCGCCACAACATTAGGTGGATGCTGTCCCACAACAACATAAGGTGGATGGTGTCCCGTCACAACATTAGGTGGATGCTGTCCCGCCACAAAATTAGGTGGATGCTGTCCCGCAACAACATTAGGTGGATGCTGTCCCGTCACAACATTAGGTGGATGCTGTCCCGCCACAAAATTAGGTGGATGCTGTCCCGCAACAACATTATGTGGATGCTGTCCCGTCACAACATTAGGTGGATGCTGTCCCGTCACAACATTAGGTGGATGCTATCCCAGCACAACATTAGGTGGATGCTGTCCCGCCACAACATTAGGTGGATGCTGTTCCACCACAACGTTAGGTGGATGCAATCCCGCCACAACATTAGGTGGATGCTATCCAGGCACAACATTAGGTGGATGCTGTCCCACCATAACATTAGGTGGATGCTGTCCCGCCACAAAATTAAGTGGATGCTATCCCGGCACAACATTAGGTGGATGCTGTCCCGTCACAACATTAGGTGGATGCTGTCCCGTCACAACATTAGGTGGATGCTGTCCCGTCACAACATTAGGTGGATGCTATCCCGCCACAACATTAGGTGGATGCTTTCCCACCACAACATTAGGCGGATGCTTTCCCACCACAACATTAGGTGGATGCTGTCCCGCCACAACATTAGGTGGACGCTATCCAGGCACAACATTAAGTGGATGGTGTCCCGTCACCACATTAGGTGGATGCTGTTCCACCACAACATTAGGTGGATGCTATCCCGGCACAACATTAGGTGGATGCTGTCCCGCCACAACGTTAGGTGGATGCTATCCCGTCACAACATTAGTTGGATGCTGTCCCGCCACAACATTAGTTAGATGCTGTCCCGCCACAACATTAATTGGATGCTGTCCCAGTACAACATTAATTGGATGCTGTCCCGGCACAACATTAGTTGGATGCTGTCCCGCCACAACATTAGTTGGATGCTGTCCCGGCACAACATTAGTTGGATGCTGTCCCGCCACAACATTATTTGGATGCTGTCCCGTCACAACATTAGTTGGATGCTGTCCCGCCACAACATTAGTTGGATGCTGTCCCGCCACAACATTAGTTGGATGCTGTCCCGCCACAACATTAGTTGGATGCTGTCCCGCCACAACATTAATTGTATGCTGTCCCAGTACAACATTAGTTGGATGCTGTCCCGCCACAACATTGGTTGGATGCTGTCCCGGCACAACATTATTTGGATGCTGTCCAGGCACAACATTAGTTGGATGCTGTCCCGCCACAACATTAGTTGGATGCTGTTCCGTCACAACATTAGTTGGATGCTGTCCCGGCACAACATTAGTTGGATGCTGTCCCGCCACAACATTATTTGGATGCTGTCCCGTCACAACATTAGTTGGATGCTGTCCCGCCACAACATTAGTTGGATGCTGTCCCGCCACAACATTAGTTGGATGCTGTCCCGCCACAACATTAATTGTATGCTGTCCCAGTACAACATTAGTTGGATGCTGTCCCGCCACAACATTGGTTGGATGCTGTCCCGGCACAACATTATTTGGATGCTGTCCAGGCACAACATTAGTTGGATGCTGTCCCGCCACAACATTAGTTGGATGCTGTTCCGTCACAACATTATTTGGATGCTGTCCCGTCACAACATTAGTTGGATGCTGTCCCGCCACAACATTAGTTGGATGCTGTCCCGCCACAACATTAGTTGGATGCTGTCCCGCCACAACATTAATTGTATGCTGTCCCAGTACAACATTAGTTGGATGCTGTCCCGCCACAACATTGGTTGGATGCTGTCCCGGCACAACATTATTTGGATGCTGTCCAGGCACAACATTAGTTGGATGCTGTCCCGCCACAACATTAGTTGGATGCTGTTCCGTCACAACATTAGGTGAATGCTGTCCCGGTACAACATTAGGTGGATGCTGTCCCGCCACAACATTAGTTGGATGCTGTCCCGGCACAACATTAGGTGGATGCTGTCCCGGCACAACATTAGTTGGATGCTGTCCCGCCACAACATTATTTGGATGCTGTTCCGTCACAACATTGGGTGAATGCTGTCCCGGCACAACATTAGGTGGATGCTGTCCCGCCACAACATTAGTTGGATGCTGTCCCGGCACAACATTAGGTGGATGCTGTCCCGCCACAACATTAGTTGGATGCTGTCCCACCACAACATTAGGTGGATGCTGTCCCACCACAACATTAGGTGAATGCTGTCCCGGCACAACATTAGGTGGATGCTGTCCCGCCACAACATTAGTTGGATGCTGTCCCACCACAACATTAGTTGGATGCTGTCCCGGCACAACATTGGTTGGATGCTGTCCCGCCACAACATTAGTTGGATGCTGTCCCGGCACAACATTGGTCAATCGTAATGCTTAATAATACTTAATAAATATTGCAGCCTGTCACAACAACGTGGTCTCGTTTTGTGTACGTTTCAGGCCACCAGACGTGTTAGCAAGTCACAAACAGGCAAGTCCATACATTTCAACACTCCATCGTTCGTACGGAGTCTGCGTCATTTTAACAAAGCCTTAAAATTACAGCGCCGGAAATTAAAATATCCGTCAATTAATGTTCATTGGACAATAAAATGGGAAGACATGTGCTTACTAGTTTTTTCCTGTTTATTATTCGTGAATCGTGCAGGGAAATAACCTGTCGTGGACTGAGTGCGCCTAAAATGGGTCTACGCCCAGCTGGACCTGCTAACACTGAACCGTCGGCGCAGCGGGGTCGGCCGAGTAAAGACGACGACGAGGCAGCGGGGTCGGCCGAGTAAAGACGACGACGAGGCAGCGGGGTCGGCCGAGTAAAGACGACGACGAGGCAGCGGGGTCGGCCGAGTAAAGACGACGACGAGGCAGCGGGGTCGGCCGAGTAAAGACGACGACGAGACAGCGGCGCTACATCGACGAGACACGGTCAACGACGTTCGTCTTGCGGGGAGCCACAACGTCCCACCTCCGCTGATGCTGTCTGTCGACGACCCGTGTATACGATTTACTCTCGGCTTGCAGTAATAGTGACCATTTTGGATACTTTCACAGTGCACATAAAGTAACTATATTGTATTTTTACTAGAAGTCTCTGAAGGAAAGTCATTGTTTTTATACGCGTGTCAAATGGCTAAATAAGTGTCAAATTATAATATAATCCATCAAACCACTCCTTCACATATTTATGTGAAGGAGTGGAGCGGTCGGTCGGTCATGTGCAAGGGTGACCTTGCAGGTGCGAGGGTGACCTTGCAGGTGCGAGGGTGAACTTGCAGGTGCGACGGTGACCTTGCAGGTGCGAGGGTGACCTTGCAGGTGCGAGGGTGACCTTGCAGGTGCGAGGGTGAACTTGCAGGTGCGAGGGTGAACTTGCAGGTGCGAGGGTGACCTTGCAGTTGCGAGGCAGCCGGCCGGACTGTGTAAAAGGCTGAGTCATTTTGATCATCACAGGTTTACAAATCTCTATAGGCAGAGTCCACCGCCCCAGTAGACTAGTACCGGTATATTATTAGGGGCAGCAGTGGATCCAGGGTAGACTTAGGGGTCTCAAGACCCCCTCCCCAAAGGCCATGGATCGATCCGAGGGTGTTCTTAGACCCCCTGTGACAAATATCACGGTAAAGGAACACGTATATAGGCCAACATCGGCACTAGTGTCAATGTAAAGACTGAAGTATTAGCAACCGGCTAATATTAACCCTCATGTAAGTAGAACGATAGAACGAAACATGTGTCGACCCCCCCCCCGGTTTGTAAGTAGAATATATGACATATGTGACTACGACTGATTCAGACCCCCACCCCCGCGAACAAGCCTAGATCCGCGCTTGTAGGAGCGGAGTTTCGCGGCCTGAAATTATAACGCGTCGATTCGGCCTTTCTGGTACAATTCTGTGTCGGAAGGAAATATTGTAACTGTAGATTTAAAACTGGTACGCACTAACCGTTTCACATGCGTATACCGAGACATACCATCTGCGTCAAGAATCAGAAGTAATATGCTCCGAATAATTGATTAGGACTATGTTTATCGTGACTAGTGGACATTATTTTTTTAAATCAACCCTCGCCCGAAGTCACGCGATGTTACTGTTTTCAACAGAGTTTTATGTATTTGCATGGTTATTGTCAAGCAACTTTATTTATGCACATATAATAATGCACACTGACATTAAATACGTATTTATTGCTATTATCGCATTTTTATTTATCGCACACGCACGACTCCAGTCAGCTGTGATTCGAGTCAACAAGTCTGATGAAAAGTGGTGTGAATATAATATGTGCCAATGTGAATACAGGTTCTAGCTCGCGGGAGCGACAAACAGTAGCGCCACATCACGGAACTTGACCCGACGTGTCGCGACTCCTGGCGAATAACCATTGCTGTTACCGAGAAGGCCTCTTGTGGGGTTAATTAATGAGTCAACCGAAGACAAGTGGGCGTCGAGAGTAAATACAATTTAGGCCGTTATATTATCGCACAGGTAATGAGAACACAGGTCTAACGTGTCGCAATGCGTATCTATGCCCAATGCATGCTTCTGTGTATACTGACAGCTGTGGATAGTGTTAAAAGCAACGTTTTTTACACGGTGTCATTCATGCCACGCATGTTCGCTGTTTTTGGCGTTGTCGCCGTCGTGACTCACTGACTGGGCCCAGATTACTATTTATTTTCCTATGGCCTGTGTATTGTGCATTACTGGTTTAATTATTAACTATTGTTGCACGTGACCAGTAGAAGCACAACAACTGCAGTGCATCTTGCAGGAGGCTTCTTTGTGGAAATCTGTGGACTGTGGAATTGCCTGAGCAGATGGTGTTTGTGTAGGAACAAACGCACCAGTGCCGTGACAGTAGAAACGTGTCCTGCAGCCGTGCGGAGGTTAGATTTACTATTGTAGTTGTAGGATTTGACGAAAACTCTACATCAGTTCAGGGCCAGGACAGGCAACAACGTATGACACTGTGATAAATCTTAATCGTTATTTTGCATACAGGAAAAACAAATAATTATTTGTCCCCCTGCAGTGCCAGTTAGGTGCAAAAATATATGTAATTCTAAAATTTGGGTGTGAATGCCGGACTCAATCGAAAGAACCCAGTTTCAAATCCCACTGCGGTCGCTTGCTTCAAACCTTTGGTAAGTTTGATCACCCCACATTGCCACAGTTCACTCAGCTGTATAAATGAGTACTTGGCAATACAGACAGTGGTGGATATGTGAACGAATAGTCTTCGCGCAGTAATTGCAGCTTGGCTGAATACTCCCCAGAGAAGTTGAAATGGCCTTTGAATGAACAGGTCTGCCAAGGGGTGAAGTGTAAAGCCCTATATGAGAACTTACCTTTACCTTTTTTAAATGTCACGTAGAGGGAAGTCTAGGGGTAAATAAATGTCATGTAGAGGGAGGTCTAGGGGTAAATAAATGTCATGTAGAGGGAGTTCTAGGGGTAAATAAATATCATGTAGAGGGAAGTCTAGGGGTAAATAAATGTCATGTAGAGGGAGGTCTAGGTGTAAATAAATGTCATGTAGAGGGAGGTCTAGGGGTAAATAAATGTCATGTAGAGGGAGGTCTCGGGGTAAATAAATGATATTAGTTTTGTGTAGTGTCATTATATACTGTTTTATGATGGCTCCTAATTGCACGGGTTTCTCTTGTTTCACCACGCAGTGTTACCCCACATGGGTTTCTCTTGTTTCACCAGGCAGTGTTACCCCACTTGGGTTTCTCTTGTTTCACCAGGCAGTGTTACCCCACATGGGTTTCTCTTGTTTCACCAGGCAGTGTTACCCCACTTGGGTTTCTCTTGTTTCACCAGGCAGTGTTACCCCACTTGGGTTTCTCTTGTTTCACCACGCAGTGTTACCCCACTTGGGTTTCTCTTGTTTCACCGCGCAGTGTTACCCCACTTGGGTTTCTCTTGTTTCACCAGGCAGTGTTACCCCACTTGGGTTTCTCTTGTTTCACCACGCAGTGTTACCCCACTTGGGTTTCTCTTGTTTCACCGCGCAGTGTTACCCCACTTGGGTTTCTCTTGTTTCACCGCGCAGTGTTACCCCACTTGGGTTTCTCTTGTTTCACCAGGCAGTGTTACCCCACTTGGGTTTCTCTTGTTTCACCACGCAGTGTTACCCCACTTGGGTTTCTCTTGTTTCACCGCGCAGTGTTACCCCACTTGGGTTTCTCTTGTTTCACCGCGCAGTGTTACCCCACTTGGGTTTCTCTTGTTTCACCACGCAGTGTTACCCCACTTGGGTTTCTCTTGTTTCACCGCAGTGTTACCCCACATGGGTTTCTCTTGTTTCACCGCAGTGTTACCCCACTTGGGTTTCTCTTGTTTCACCACGCAGTGTTACCCCACTTGGGTTTCTCTTGTTTCACCAGGCAGTGTTACCCCACTTGGGTTTCTCTTGTTTCACCGCGCAGTGTTACCCCACTTGGGTTTCTCTTGTTTCACCGCGCAGTGTTACCCCACTTGGGTTTCTCTTGTTTCACCACGCAGTGTTACCCAACTTGGGTTTCTCTTGTTTCACCACACAGTGTTACCCCACTTGGGTTTCTCTTGTTTCACCAGGCAGTGTTACCCCACATGGGTTTCTCTTGTTTCACCACGCAGTGTTACCCCACATGGGTTTCTCTTGTTTCACCACGCAGTGTTACCCCACTTGGGTTTCTCTTGTTTCACCACGCAGTGTTACCCCACTTGGGTTTCTCTTGTTTCACCACGCAGTGTTACCCCACATGGGTTTCTCTTGTTTCACCACGCAGTGTTACCCCACATGGGTTTCTCTTGTTTCACCACGCAGTGTTACCCCACTTGGGTTTCTCTTGTTTCACCAGGCAGTGTTACCCCACATGGGTTTCTCTTGTTTCACCACGCAGTGTTACCCCACTTGGGTTTCTCTTGTTTCACCAGGCAGTGTTACCCCACATGGGTTTCTCTTGTTTCACCACGCAGTGTTACCCCACTTGGGTTTCTCTTGTTTCACCAGGCAGTGTTACCCCACTTGGGTTTCTCTTGTTTCACCACGCAGTGTTACCCCACTTGGGTTTCTCTTGTTTCACCACGCAGTGTTACCCCACTTGGGTTTCTCTTGTTTCACCACGCAGTGTTACCCCACTTGGGTTTCTCTTGTTTCACCAGGCAGTGTTACCCCACATGGGTTTCTCTTGTTTCACCACGCAGTGTTACCCCACTTGGGTTTCTCTTGTTTCACCAGGCAGTGTTACCCCACATGGGTTTCTCTTGTTTCACCACGCAGTGTTACCCCACATGGGTTTCTCTTGTTTCACCACGCAGTGTTACCCCACTTGGGTTTCTCTTGTTTCACCATGCAGTGTTACCCCACTTGGGTTTCTCTTGTTTCACCACGCAGTGTTACCCCACATGGGTTTCTCTTGTTTCACCACGCAGTGTTACCCCACTTGGGTTTCTCTTGTTTCACCAGGCAGTGTTACCCCACATGGGTTTCTCTTGTTTCACCGCGCAGTGTTACCCCACTTGGGTTTCTCTTGTTTCACCGCGCAGTGTTACCCCACTTGGGTTTCTCTTGTTTCACCACGCAGTGTTACCCCACTTGGGTTTCTCTTGTTTCACCGCAGTGTTACCCCACATGGGTTTCTCTTGTTTCACCGCAGTGTTACCCCACTTGGGTTTCTCTTGTTTCACCAGGCAGTGTTACCCCACTTGGGTTTCTCTTGTTTCACCACGCAGTGTTACCCCACTTGGGTTTCTCTTGTTTCACCGCGCAGTGTTACCCCACTTGGGTTTCTCTTGTTTCACCGCGCAGTGTTACCCCACTTGGGTTTCTCTTGTTTCACCACGCAGTGTTACCCCACTTGGGTTTCTCTTGTTTCACCACGCAGTGTTACCCCACTTGGGTTTCTCTTGTTTCACCAGGCAGTGTTATCCCACATGGGTTTCTCTTGTTTCACCAGGCAGTGTTACCCCACATGGGTTTCTCTTGTTTCACCACGCAGTGTTACCCCACTTGGGTTTCTCTTGTTTCACCACGCAGTGTTACCCCACTTGGGTTTCTCTTGTTTCACCACGCAGTGTTACCCCACATGGGTTTCTCTTGTTTCACCAGGCAGTGTTACCCCACATGGGTTTCTCTTGTTTCACCACGCAGTGTTACCCCACATGGGTTTCTCTTGTTTCACCACGCAGTGTTACCCCACTTGGGTTTCTCTTGTTTCACCACGCAGTGTTACCCCACATGGGTTTCTCTTGTTTCACCAGGCAGTGTTACCCCACATGGGTTTCTCTTGTTTCACCACGCAGTGTTACCCCACATGGGTTTCTCTTGTTTCACCAGGCAGTGTTACCCCACTTGGGTTTCTCTTGTTTCACCAGGCAGTGTTACCCCACATGGGTTTCTCTTGTTTCACCACGCAGTGTTACCCCACTTGGGTTTCTCTTGTTTCACCACGCAGTGTTACCCCACATGGGTTTCTCTTGTTTCACCACGCAGTGTTACCCCACATGGGTTTCTCTTGTTTCACCAGGCAGTGTTACCCCACTTGGGTTTCTCTTGTTTCACCAGGCAGTGTTACCCCACATGGGTTTCTCTTGTTTCACCAGGCAGTGTTACCCCACATGGGTTTCTCTTGTTTCACCACGCAGTGTTACCCCACATGGGTTTCTCTTGTTTCACCAGGCAGTGTTACCCCACATGGGTTTCTCTTGTTTCACCACGCAGTGTTACCCCACTTGGGTTTCTCTTGTTTCACCAGGCAGTGTTACCCCACTTGGGTTTCTCTTGTTTCACCACGCAGTGTTACCCCACTTGGGTTTCTCTTGTTTCACCAGGCAGTATTACCCCACTTGGGTTTCTCTTGTTTCACCACGCAGTGTTACCCCACTTGGGTTTCTCTTGTTTCACCAGGCAGTGTTACCCCACATGGGTTTCTCTTGTTTCACCACGCAGTGTTACCCCACTTGGGTTTCTCTTGTTTCACCAGGCAGTGTTACCCCACATGGGTTTCTCTTGTTTCATCAGGCAGTGTTACCCCACATGGGTTTCTCTTGTTTCACCACGCAGTGTTACCCCACTTGACGGCAGAGGAATTTGCACATACTCAGAACATTGTCAAAGAATTTGGAGCTGGAATTGGATGACAACTGCATCAGAAACTGAACGAGAGAAATAAACACGCCAGGAACTGGGTTTGTTTTTGTGTCAATATAAATGAAGCAAACTTTGAAGGCTAACTTGTTACGCTTGCATGAATGCATACATTATGTTAGAAAGTCCTTCCTTTAAAGTAAACTATTTCGCTCATCTAATTTTTCGGAAAGTCAAACCTATCTAGTGTCCACTACATCATGCTGGCTCTAGTGTCCACTTCAACATGCTGGCTCTAATGTCCACTACAACATGCTGGCTCTAGTGTCCACTACAACATGCTGGCTTTAATGTCCACTACAACATGCTGGCTCTAGTGTGCACTTCAACATGTTTGCTCTAATGTCCACTATAACATGCTGGCTCTAATATCCACTACAACATGCTGGCTTTAATATCCACTACAACATGCTGGCTCTAATATCCTCTACAACATGCTGGCTCTAATGTCCACTTCAACATGCTGGCTCTAGTGTGCACTATAACATGCTGGCTCTAGTGTCCACTACAAGATGCTGGCTCTAATGTCCACTATAACATGCTGGCTCTAATATCCACTACAACATGCTGGCTCTAATGTCCACTACAACATGTTGGCTCTAGTGTCCACTACAACATGCTGGCTTTAGTGTCCACTACAACATGCTGGCTCTAATGTCCACTACAACAGGCTGGCTCTAATATCCACTACATGCTAGCTCTAATGTCCGCTACAACATGCTGGCTCTAATGTCCACTTCAACATGCTGGCTCTAGTGTCCACTACAACATGCTGGCTTTAGTGTTCACTACAACATACTGGCTCTAGTGTCCACAACAACATGCTGGCTCTAGTGACCACAACAACATGCTGGCTCTAGTGTCCACTACAACATGCTGGCTCTAATGTCCACTACAACATGCTGGTTCTAGTGTCCACTACAACATGATGGCTCTAATATCCACTACAACATGCTGGCTCTAGTGTCCACTTCAACATGCTGGCTCTAATGTCCACTACAACATGCTGGCTCTAATATCCACTACAACATGCTGGCTCTAATGCCCACTACAACATGCTGGCTCTAATGTCCACTACAACATGCTGGTTCTAGTGTCCACTACAACATGATGGCTCTAATATCCACTACAACATGCTGGCTCTAGTGTCCACTTCAACATGCTGGCTCTAATATCCACTACAACATGCTGGCTCTAATGTCCACTACAACATGCTGGCTCTAGTGTCCACTTCAACATGCTGGCTCTGATGTCCACTACAACATGTTGGCTCTAGTGTCCACCACAACATGTTGGCTCTAGTGTCCACTACAATATGCTGGCTCTAGTGTCCACTACAACATGCTGGCTCTAGTGTCCACTACAATATGCTGGCTGTAGTGTCCACTACAACATGTTGGCTCTAATATCCACTTCAACATGCTGGCTCTAATATCCATTACAACATGTTGGCTCTAGTGTCCACTTCAACATTTTGGCTCTAATATCCACTACAACATGTTGGCTCTAGTGTCCACTACAACATGCTGGCTCTAATATCCACTACAACAAGTTGGCTCTAATATCCACTACAACATGTAGGCTCTAGTGTCCACTTCAATATGCTGGCTCTAATGTCCACTACAACATTCTGGCTCTAGTGTCCACTACAACATGTCGGCTCTAGTGTCCACTACAATATGCTGGCTGTAGTGTCCACTACAACATACTGGCTCTAATGTCCAGTACAACATGCTGGCTTTAGTGTCCACTACAACATGCTGGTTCTAGTGTCCACTACAACATGCTAGCTCTAGGGTCCACTACAACATGCTGGCTCATTTGTGCAAAGTTACACTTTCGCAAAGTACCAGATCTAACAATCAAACAAACATTTTTCAATGTTTTATTTAAATAGGCACCGACTGCACATAATTACTGAAACTATTCCTGCTCTATATATTTGAATATCGTGATCAACTAAATAAATTGAGGGTTGAGTTTGAGATCAGTCATCACTTGAATCTAAATATTTTAGGCGGTTTTGTTGACTATAAATAAATATAAGATCTTGGTTAGTAGCATTCTAGCTCTCATAAAATTTATCTAGATCTGTTTTTAAACTTCAGCTTGAACAGATTAACAATAAAATTATTATAAATAAACTGTTTTGGTGTTTCAGTTGGAGAAATGGTGGCTGGATTACCGGGTATGCATATTTGATGAGCCGGGAATCTAGCGCCATATTTGGGAACAACTCCGGTATTGGCCCATTTGTTGATACATTCTGGCAGCCGAAGGAAGGATCGCAACTACAGAGGGCAGCGCTGATCTGTTGGGTAGCGATACGATACTGGCTTCTCTTACGTCAGTGAGTGTCAGGAATCTCTTCGTCAAACTAGACAGATGTAGTTCACCAGTATTTTTTGTGTTAAAACGATTATTTTAACAGTATTAACATATTCCAGGACATAACCCCCTCTGGACAACACCCTTTTAATATCATTTTAATATAAATACGGATAAAACCCATCCATTGTGGTGAAATTAAATTAGATGACTAATTTTTTTGTCCAGTGATGAATTATAAGAGCGAACAGCTTTCATGCAGTGCGGCTAAATGTTTCAATAGAATTTGAAATTATGTTTCCATGAACAAGTCTATCAGGGTGTAACGCGCTCCGATCAACAAATGTTGGAGGTCCGTGGTAGAACTTGGAAGCTTTGCTAAAGGAAAGCTGAAAGTTGCAGTCTCCCCCATGACATAGCTCAGTTGGAATATAGGTCAGTTGGACACAACTTGTGAACATAGTCACATGATAGATAGCATCGCCATCTTGTGGCAAACTTAAGACCTACCAGTACAAACACAGTAACAACTATGTAGTTCATACTTTATGGCGCCACGTAAATGTGTGTGGGTGTAGCACCTGTTTTTCTGCTACGCGAAAGCTGTCCGTTCTTATAATTCCATCACAGGAATCCCATGGCATGTTGCCTGGGACTCACACCTGAGCGATCTAGACGAAAGAAATTGCCCAAGTTTTGAAAGAGAATTTGATCCCAAGTTCTCTCAATTGAGAGTCCGATGCACTGGCCACTAGGCCATCACCCCCACTGGGCCATCACCCCCCACTAGGCCATCACCCCCACTGGGCCATCACCCCCACTAGGCCATCACCCCCCACTATAAGGGTGCAATGTTATGTTTTGAAAGCATAATAATATATTTTATTTGGTATAGTGCCAGACGCCAGTGTCACCACTATGATCAAACGCTTGCACTGGCGCAGCCTCCAACAAAGGAGAACCGACATCCGCCTTGTCATGTTATATAAGACATTACATGGCATAGTCGCCCTGGACCTCTTCCCCCAACTTATACCCCTGATGAGACACTCCCGACACATGCATTCTGAAGCTTTTTTCTACTCCCCGTAATCACTAAGCAATTCATCCAGTATAGTTATTTTACCCCGTACAATAGCCAACTGGAATAACCTACAGCGCCAAGTTTGGAGATTTTCAGACAGAAGATCTCCAGCTTGCAACATTAACTGATATTGCATATTTCATGCTACCAACTTTTCCTCTCCTCAAATTGCAGTCCTACACGCACACTATCATCTTTTTCTCTTTCTTCCAAATATTTTATTATTACGTCACACACGCCGAGTCAATAAGCCTTGAAGAGAGGGTTGACTCGTACCCGGAAGAAGAAGATGCAAAATTGTTTGTGGCACTTCACAACATATTCAAATGCATAAAAGTGTAGTGTATAATTGCAAAATGAACAAATAAATATATTCAAATGCTGCTAGTAATAAGAATTATTATAAAATAAATATACTACAATAATTATGCAGCAATACAAATAAATAAAGGTATACCTGTATGTATGATTAATAATAATAATAAATCATTTAGTAAAATATTTATATAATATTTTTAATGATAAAATTTATTAGTAAAATTATGTTAACTATCATGAATAAGATTACTGGAATAGTCATAACTAAATTGCAATGAGTAGTGGACAATGAGTAGTGGACAATGTTCATCTGGAATATACGCTAATATGCGATACAAAACAAATGTGTCTTTAGTCGACACTTGAAGCTGGCGAGAGTGTTAGCAAGTTTTTAATAAAGTTAGGTAGTGTTCTACGGTTAAACATGAATGGTATGTGAAGGACAAGGACTTTTTAAAAGTTTCATGTAGCGGGGGGTATGTGGTTAAATGATGCCTGTTTTGTTTCATGCTTGTTTCAAACCATCTCCAGGTCAGCAGGTGTTTTCATGTTGACGTACTTCATAATATCTAATTTACATTTCCGCCACCAGGGAACAGCGTCAAGTGGACCGATCGCGTGTGAAGAGAGTTTGGTCGATGACACAATACTGGTCAATGTTCAATACCTGTAAGATCCCGGGGTTGACAAAGGATGAACTACGGAACTCGTTCAAGACAGGTACGTCTTCCACGTGCACTGAGCAAGTAGATTGTGCGTGCATATTTACATGTGGTAACCAGTTTGCCCCGAGACGTTTTCTGACAATACTAATAATAGTAAGAATTTATAAAGCCTTAATCCACGTAAAATAAAATGCTCTTGTGCACATTACATACAGTTAAACATTTATATTTAGTTAAAAAATAAACTAAAATCTACTAGCTGATTAAATCACAATATAAATCTATACCCAAAAAAGTATAAAATATTACAATTATAATATATCTATAAAATATTTATATATGTATTAGTGCCCTCCATGGGCCTAGAATTTTAGCCTAGACCCTGTCCACAATTAGCAGTTAGAACCCAGGCCAGGTCCGTACCCACAAAAACTACCTCAAACCTTGCCCATGCTCGCAAACTAGGATTTAAGCCCAGGCCCAGCCGGCATGTTTCAGCCCCATACCCAAGCGTCATACATGGGTAGGCCCACAGCTCACGAAGCACAAACCACCAATTTAGAAAAAAGTAAACCTATTATCGTATACTAAAATAGAAACAGAAATAACATGTATGTATTGTTTTATTAAATATTATATTTATAAATTGTTGTTAATTATGTGAACATTGTGCAATGTCTACTAGTAGTAATGTCTGTGCTCTCACTGAATACTGAATGAATGCTGAGCTAACGGTGCTAATAGTCAGTACAGCCATGTCACTGTCCAAACCTTTCTTACTAGCCAAATATGCGTGACCACTCGGGCCATAACTCATTGCCTTCCTCAGTAGACAAGATTTATGTACACAGATTGCATGGCCAACTAACAGGGATGAGAAATTTTCGGCGGATTTCCGACTTTTTTTGCCAAATGGGTTATTTCTGAAATCAGTGCAAATCAGGTTTAAAAATCAGGAGGGGGATACTCCCTCTTCAAAATCGCGCAAGGACTTCTGTTCTCTAGGGCAGAGAATCAGACAAATGACCAGTGCCGCACCATTAATCGACCATGTGCTTTTTGAAAGATGTAAACAACCTCCAAAATCAGCGATTGGCCGGTTGCCTATGACATAACTGAGAGCCACCCTAGGATTGGTTGATTTTGGAAATCTTTGATGTGATAAACATGGCCGAGGTTGCCGCCGATCTCGATGTCTGAGAGGTAAACACAATCCCTAAAATATGTGTCCTGATAAACCCATCCGTATATTATAATCAAGGAATTAGTGAAAAGAATTCGTAGAATTGTCATTAAATTGTATATTGTGTATAATAGTATTTTTATAACAGCAATATTTAGCATCAAGTGGGCAGCTAAGTGAGACAATTTTCAGATGAAATTCTTATGATAATTCCTGAATCTAGCCATGATCTGCCCATATAACATGATCCATGCTCTGAAGCGCAAATTTCCTCAATATATTTGTAAAGTTGCTGAGATATATCTTCACAGATTTTAAATCGTCCGCAGATCTACGGGAGATACTGGAAGAAATGTGCCTGTTACTGAAGGTGAAATACATGGCTTTCAGTATACAGTGTTGCCACAGATACCCTCCGCCTCATCGATGTATATACCATATTTTACTTTGGATTCTTGAGTTCAGATTAACAACGTCAGTATGCTGTACGTATCCAGGCTATCGTTGACAACTTAACCGAAGAAGCCAAAGCACGGATCACTACACTTCATGACACATTAAAGAAAAATACCTGCATTAAAGATGGCAGAGAAAGGAAATAAATATATATGTTGATTATTGTGTGTAGTTTACATTAAGTAATTGCCAATATCATATCTGTGTTCTTTGTAGTACTTATTTCATACAGTGGGTGTGTGTATGACCAGATGAGATGAAGTAAACACACCTGGTGCAATCTTATTTTATTGCAGGTGTGTTGGTGCAAAATTTTACAGCATGATATTTTATTGGATGCATGAAACAATGTTCTAGGAGTGATGTAAAATATAGATTGTCTTAATGCAATACCATAATCAAAACTTCAATGTAGAATCAGTTGCCCTTGTAGTAATTTTTTTAATAAATTAGTTTTGAAATATTAGCTTTTATGTAATTTGCTACTTTGAGAGTTGTAACAGGAATTTTTCTCTTTAAAAAATGCCTGTTTCAACTCCAGTAAACTACCTCCAGATGTGCTCGAAATGGCTCTAAAATTGCACAAAAATAAAAATTTTCTGGGGGCTTACAGCGCCGAACCCCCAGCTGGAAAGGGGCATATAAAATACTTAGTCAAACAAACCCTTTCGGAAATTATAATTTAAAAATATAAAATATTTTTATGAACAATTCCAAAATCTACGAATTTCATGCATTACAGTTACATCAAAACATATATCAGTGACATAACAAACATCATAGTGACATCACAAACATATCGCAGTGACATCACAAACGTATCCTAGTGACATCACAAACATATTGCAGTGACATCACAAACACGACAAGCAACCGTAGTTTTTTCTTAACCAATAGGTGTCGTAAGTGAATATTGTCTATTAAATACTATGTTTATTCCTAACTGGACAATGCCCCTTCACACATTAGTAGTTGACAGGAGATGTGCCTTTATTGCAGTGTCTCTTCTACATCACAGACAGCACCCAAGCCAAGAACTGGGTCCTGTATTACCTCAAGAGACTGTGGAGAGTTGTCAGGCAGAAATCTATGACAGGTTTGTTACTTATGTGTAAAGGTTTGTTACCATATTGTCTAGTCCTATTCACTGATGTAACATGTTACACACTTGTTGATGACACATATGATGATGTTACCCTGTGTTACAGCGTTACTGAGAAAAGGCATGCTGAGTCCTATTGATAGGGTGAGTATTGGTACTTAGAGATAACTTGATAAGCACGAGCACAGTTCAGTCTCGTCTAAGGACAGTGATGAGACTAAACTGAGGACAGTGAGGACTTTATAAGTATGAGCACAGTTCAATCTCATCACTGTCCTTAGTTTTCTTGGAACATGTCTCACGTTTTCAAATACTTGGTAGAGAAGAACATGAGTTCAGCAGGTGATATGATTCTCCTTGGAACATGTCTCACATTGCAGGTACTTGGTAGAGAAGAACATCAGTTCAGCAGGTGATATGATTCTCCTTGGAACATGTCTCACATTGCAGGTACTTGGTAGAAAAGAACATCAGTTCAGCAGGTGATATGATTCTCCTTGGAACATGTGTCACATTGCAGGAACTTGGTAGAGAAGAACATCAGTTCAGCAGGTGATATGATTCTCCTTGGAACATGTCTCACATTGCAGGTATTTGGTTGAGGAGAACATCAGTTCAGCAGGTGATATGATTCTCCTTGAAACATGTCTCACATTGCAGGTACTTGGTAGAGGAGAACATCAGTTCAGCAGGTGATATGATTCTCCTTGGAACATGTCTCACATTGCAGGTACTTGGTAGAGAAGAACATCAGTTCAGCAGGTGATATGATTCTCCTTGGAACATGTCTCACATTGCAGGTATTTGGTTGAGGACAACATCAGTTCAGCAGGTGATATGATTCTCCTTGAAACATGTCTCACATTGCAGGTACTTGGTAGAGGAGAACATCAGTTCAGCAGGTGATATGATTCTCCTTGGAACATGTCTCACATTGCAGGTACTTGGTAGAGAAGAACATCAGTTCAGCAGGTGATATGATTCTCCTTGGAACATTTCTCACATTGCAGGTATTTGGTTGAGGAGAACATCAGTTCAGCAGGTGATATGATTCTCCTTGAAACATGTCTCACATTGCAGGTACTTGGTAGAGAATAACATCGGTTCAGCAGGCGATATGATTCTCCTTGGAACATATCTCACATTGCAGGTACTTGGTAGAGGAGAACATCAGTTCAGCAGGTGATATGATTCTTATTGGAACATGTATCACAGTGCAGGTACTTGGTAGAGAAGAACATCAGTTCAGCAAGTGATATGATTCTCCTTGGAACATGTCTCACATTGCAGGTACTTGGTAGAGGAGAACATCAGTGACACGAGTCAGTCTTTTCACTGTTATCAGTTCAGTCTCTTTATGGTCCTCCATTCAGTCTAATCACTGTCCTTAGTGCAGTATCTTCACTGTCCTTAGATCAGTCTCATCAATGCCCTCAGTTCAGTCTCACCAATGTCCTCAGTTCAGTCATATCAAATAATCCGAAAAACAACTCTGAAAAAGGTTATAGATGCGTATGTCTAAATGAAAGGAGCATAGTAAATAAGAAAAACGAATTAAACATTATGGTAGAAGATATTGACCCTCACATAATTGGTATAACTGAATCATGGGCCAACATAGATATAACAGATGCTGAATTAGGACTGACAGGACATGTAATGTTTAGGAAAGATCGAATAGGAAGAAGGGGCGGGGGGAGTTATTTTATATGTTAAAGAATCTATTCAGGCTTATGAAATAAATCTAGAAAGGGAAGCAGATTGCGATGAAGCTGTTTGGCGCAAAATTGTTTCAGGAAATTCAAAATTAACTATTGGATTAGTTTACCGAATTCCAAACATAAACGAAGAGGACAACACAAAAATAAAAAACGCTATAAACGATGTTAGTAAAGGGGAATGTATCATAATGGGAGATTTTAACCATAGACACATACAATGGAGGACCAACAATTTCTATTTTTAATCCAGAATAGCTTTCTTACTCAGCACGTACTAGAACCAACCAGGGGAGAAAATGTATTAGATATAGTTTTGTCATCACAAAAAGAATTAGTGGACAATGTAAAAATATTTGAACCATTGGGTAATAGTGATCATAATCAAATACATTTTGACATCAATGTAAAATCAGAAGGTAAAAATAAGAAAACGTACAAGAGAAACTTCCACAAATGTAACTACAAAGATATAAGAAAATACTTAGCAAAGCTAGATTGGAATAACATGCTGATGAATAAGACCGCAATTGAATGTTGGAATATTCTAAAATATGAAATTGAGAGTATCATCGATAAATTTGTTCCCTTCCAAAAACAAGGAAAACGGTGTAGAAAGAAACACTTGTCAAAAGAGGCTATTAGAAACATAATGCTAAAACAAACTATGTGAAGGGTTTATAGGCGTACCAGAAAGGAAGAAGACTGCAAAATACAAAGAGGCACTTAATGCAGCTACAACTGAAATCAGACAATCTAAAAGAAGCTATGAGTAAAAACTAGCATGTAACATAAAAAATGACAGCTAGAGTTTTTAAGCATATGTCAGGAGTAAACAAAACGTACAAGATAAGGTTGGACCTCTAGAAGACAGTGCTGGAAATATAATATCACAGGGGTTTTTAATGGCGGAAGACTTAAATATTTACTTCAGTTCAGTGTTTACAAAAGAAGATTTTAGTTCATTACCAGTTGCTGATGCTAAATTTCAGGAGGCTAAATCTGACTATTTAGGTCCGTTAGTTGCAACTCCAGAATTGGTAGCTAAGAAAAGTAAGGCAATGAAGGATAACAAATCACCGGGAGTGGATGGGATTCCTCCAAAATTACTAATGGAAACAGTACAACAAATCAGTATACCACTTGCAAGAGTATTCAACTTGTCATTAAAAGAGGGAGTTGTTCCGTTTGAATTGAAAGAAGCATTATTTAAAAAGGATTCGAGAAATAAGTCAGAGAATTACAGACCAGTGAGTTTAACGTCAGTGATTTGTAAATTATTAGAAAGGTTAATTAAAGACCATATGGTGGACTTCCTCGTTAAGCATACATTATTAAATTCATCTCAACATGGATTCCTTAAAGCGAGGTCATGCTTAACAAATATGTTATGTTTTTTTGGAAGAAATCACTATGTGGATAGACGTGGGATCGCCAGTAGATATTATCTACTTAGATTTTCAGAAAGCTTTTGACAAAGTGCCACATCAAAGATTACTACTTAAATTAAAAGCCCATGGTATCGGGGATAGCATAACTGACTGGATAGAACAATGGCTGACTGACAGAAGACGAGTTGTAGTAGATAGAGAAGTTTCAAATTGGAAATCCGTTTTGAGTGGGGTACCTCAAGGATCAGTATTAGGACCTATATTATTCTTAATTTATATCAATGACTTGGACGACAGTATAACAAGTAACGTACTGAAATTTGCGGATGACACAAAACTGTTTAGATAGGTTAATACAACAACATTTACAAAACGATCTAGACAGATTAGTGAAATGGTCTGAGAAATGGCAGATGTTGTTCAATTTTGGGAAATGTAAATGTCTACATACAGGACATGGGAACTTGAATGTAAACTATAAAATGGGAGATACTGTTCTGGGTACTACTGTAAAAGAAAACGACTTAGGAGTTACAATAAGCGCTGATATGAAAGTTTCAGAGCAGTGTGGTATTGCAGCTTCAAAGGGTAATCAAATTCTTGGATTGATTAGAAGAAACATAACATACAAGGGAAAAAAGTTAATTATACCTCTTTATAAAGCAATAGTTAGACCTCATTTAGAATATTTTATACAAGCATGGAGACCATAACGTAAGAAGGATTTAGATACGCTTGAACGCATACAAAGGAGAGCAACTAAAATGATTCCAGAACTGAGAAACCTTAGTTATAAAGAACGCCTGAAAGAATGTGGTTTAACAACTCTAGAGACAAGGAAGTTAAGAGGAGATCAGATTGAAGTTTTTAAGATATTGAATGGGTATGAAAATTTTGATAGAAATATGTTTTTCTCACTCAAGAAGGATAGCAGAACTAGAGGACATGAGGTAAAATTAGTAAAGGATCAATGTAGATTGGACATCAGGAAGCACTCGTTCTCACAGAGGACAATAAATGAATGGAACAAATTGTCTACAGATTGTGTAACTGCTAGCAGCGTGAATATATTTAAAAACAAGGTTGGCACATATCTCAGGAGGGCGGGTTATAAGTAAATGAAAATTGTTGGACTCTCGATAAGCCAATGGCTTCCTAGTCTACTTGCCATCTGGGCCTTTCGCTTGGATGGCAAATCTTGTTAAATCTTGTTAAATCACTCTCCTTAGTTCAGTATTTTCACAGGGCATCTGTATAATGGATATAATGTACATTGCCAATAATCCTCGCTAATTTCTTATGTAACAAATAAATACATTCAGTATTTGCTTTGTAGGAATTTCCCCACCCTTCACAACAACATGACACTGAAGACAGGTACAGTGAATAGTACAGTATTAAGCAAGCATTTTTGTCTAGTAAATATGCTGAAGAACATTGAGCATGGGCCATGGTGAGAGGCTCAGGGCACTGCCACTGAAGCTGCCAAACCTCTACTACTCTACTATTGTAGACTTATTGTAGACTAAGAGGATACATGAAAACTTCTCACCCATGGCCATGCACACAAACAATAGTCAAAACAAACTAAAAGGAACTATACTGGGTAGCCTAATCCTAGAAGAGCTGAAGACGGTATGTGTTGAATGCAATTGTTCTGTGTGTCATACCGTGTTACTAATGATGGAGATGATTCTGTTTCAGACACACCTTTTCACCCTTTCGCTGTATGCACACAAATACTTATGGTGGGACGAGCGCTTGTCACCTTCTCGTGGTTCCTACTGTGGATCACGACAGCAAAATACTATTGCTAGTATCCCTCATGGATACTAGCAATAGTCTTTTAGCTCAGTAGGTATCTCCATACTATATTTTCCATAGGACTTGTCCCACATTTTCAGTTTGTATGTTGAAAGTCGTAAAATATATAAAAAGCGAGTAGATACCTAGTCAACTAAAATATTATTGCTAGTATCCTCGACAATAGATGGTAGCAATTTGAAGACTGTAACACAACAATGAAATATAGGCTGCTGAAATAATTTTCAGTAATAAAAATTTTAAAAATCTATTATTGATTTAACAAGATTTATTAACAAGATTTAACAAGATTGCCATCCCAAACAAAAAGTTCCAGATAGCAAGTGGACAAGGAAGCCATTGGCTTATTGAGAGTCCAACAATTTGCTCATCTATGTGTAGCCTGCCCTTAACAGATATCTGTCAATTCTATTTTTAAACATATTGACACTACTAGCATTAACACAATCAATTGGCAGTTTGTTCCATTCATTTATCACCCTTTGTGAGAAAGAATACTTTTTCATGCCCAACATTCCTTAACTAATGCTGCTTTGTATCCTCTGGTTCTACTGTCTTCTTTAAGTTTGAAGAACATATTCCTATCAACATCCTCATAACCATTCAATATTTTAAACACTTCTATTTGGTCTCCTCTTAGTCTCCTGGTCTCTAATGTTATCAAACCACATTGTAATAAGCGACTTTCGTAACTAAGGTCTCTCAATTCTGGAATCATTTTAGTTGCTCTTCATTGTACTCTTTCTTGCTTGTCTATGTCCTTTTTACGATACGGCCTCCATGTCTGAATACAATATTCCAAATGTGGTCTAACTATTGCTTTGTACAGGGGTACAATTAGCTGTTTCTCCTTATACGTGATAGTTCTCCTAATTAGCCCTAGAATTTCCTTTCCTTTCAAAGCAGCAATCCGACATTGCTCTGAAACTTTCATGTCAGCACTAAAAAGTCCTTTTCTTGTGTGGTTCTACCTAGTGCAGCATTAATTTATGTTTTACAAGGAATTCCACCATGTGGTCTCTAATTAATGTTTCGAGTAATTTACATACAACTTAGTATACTCATTGTCCACCTGGTGTACTCATTGTCCTCACCCTCTCATTCTCAACATTTGTAAATGGCTGGATGGCATTGTCCTCACCCTCTTATTCTCAACATTTGTAAATGGCTGGATGGCATTGTCCTCACCCTCTCATTCTCAACATTTGTAAATGGCTGGATGGCATTGTACCAATATATCTACATTTTCAGCAAATTTCAGATACATAGCTTGAAAACTTTCTCAACTTAGAGAAAACATGTAAAAAATAATGGGTACACTGAACACATTTTTGTCGCTTACCCCTTGTTCACATTATACTAGGGCATTACACAAACAATTTGCATGTAAAATGCTTAGTTCTCTTCCACAAATGCTCAAAAATAGCAACTTAGTCATTGGTTAAAATATGAGTAAATTCCGAGATATAAACTTGCCCATTTTGTTGTTCACATAGAATGACCCAGGTACATATAATATAGAACTATGTATTCTTACTAGAGATGGAATAGGTAGTAAAATTAGCTGTAGGATTTTATATTGTGCTGTAATCTGTTGATTTGAGAAAACATAAAATGCATCCATCAGAAATATTGTTTTCAACATGAAGCCATTTGTGTTCCAACATGTTTTATTGTTGAAATATGGGTCTAAAATCACTTGGCTCAATTTCGCACATAAAAACACAAAACTTCAATGCCAGATTGTGTGAGAACTAATATACAGATGTGGAACTACAGTATGTATGTTACTATCTACATATAATGGAGAATATGCATGCCAAATCTCAGAGTTGTTGCGCACCCGGCAATGTGCTTTTGCCTACCCTTTTCAAAGTCTAACACCACCTACCTACGTAGCATATCAATCCGTTGTTTACAGCCTGGAATAGATAATGACACAACCGTGTCATACCTTGTCACTGGAACCATGTTCTTTACCTACAACAGAACAGAAATATGTGCAGTCTTTGCACATTTCTACCGGTTTGATACATTTCCTCTGCAGAAGCTGAATGAATGATACTGCATTCCACAAAGAGCACTACATGTACTAGTGTTTACGTCAATCCTGGTTATATCATGGTTAATAAAGGAACAGTTTAACTAACAAATTATCTTGGACCGATATAACACAGTATGCTATTAATATTTTCTGACGTTCTATTGTAAAAAGAGCATGCAAACTGCGTTTTATTTATGTGATTACTTGCCAGTTCTCTGTCATTGCATGCCACACCAAAACCTTGCCTGTCTTGCTGAGTACAGCCACCATCAGATAATTACCTGCCAGTTTTGTGTCATGGTATGCCACACCCCGACCTTGCCTGTCTTACTGAGTATAGCCACCTTGAGAGAATTACCTGCTAGTCTTGTGTCATGACATAAAACACACCTACCTTGCCTCTCCTACCGAGTACAGCCACCGTTAGAGAATTACCTGCCAGATCTGTGCCATGGCATGCCACACAACGACCTTGCCTCTCCTACTGAGTACAGCCACCATGAGAGAATTGCGTGCCAGTTCTGTGCCATTGCATGCCACACCCGGAATTTGCTGTCCAACTGAGTATAGCCACCGTGAGCGAATTACCTACCAGTTCTGTGCCGTGGAATGCCACACCTTGACTTTGCCTTTCCTACTGAGCACAGCCACCGTGATAGATTTAACTGCCAGTTCTGTGTCATGGCGTGCAACACCCAGACCTGTCATGTTCCTGAGAACAAAAAGAAGAGTTGTGGTTGGATCTGGGTTGTCGGAAGAGTTTCCAGTTAACATCGGTTAGAGGCAAGGAAGTGACCCTTTCCTCTTTATCATAGTGCTGGCACTAATCACCAGGAAGATCAGCATAAAGGATGTTCTCATGTGGAATGGGGTGTTCAAGAAGCACGGACAGAAAATGATCCGAGAGAAGACAGAAGTCATGTGGGTTGGACATCAGAGAGAGGACTTGAACATTAGTTTGGATGGTAAGGAGATCAACCAAGTGGATGGTTTTGTGTACCTTGGAGGAATGGTTAATGAGGATGGGCATTCAGAGATAGAAATGCGATGTCGGATACAACAGGGAGCGAATGCTCGGGGAAAGGTAGAGGGAGTCATGTTGGACAGAAACATTTTGATAAAGCTTAAAAGAAACGTCCTGAGAGCTTGCGTTACACAAGAATGCCTGTATCTGTATATGGAGCCAGTGGCGTTGACAGAACAACAATAGCAGCTGCAAATTTGGTTATGGGTTCGTCAAATAACAAGAACAAAAAGGGTTGACGGAAGAAGGATGAACAACCTGAGGAAAGATGGGACGCAACATGAAGATTGGTGAGAAGCAAGGTGATATGGGCAGGCCACATAGTAAGGATGGATACAGACAAACTAGTATAGAGAGTGGAAGAGAGAGGTGGAAAAACATCAAGAATGCAAGAAAAGGGGAAGCAAACAGCTAAGATGGAATGAATGCTTGTGGTGGGATACGAGAAGATCGGGGGAGGATGAAAGATGGAGAGGGGGCGGAAAGTACGGAAAGAATCAACAGAAAGAGTAACTCGACAGTATTTTACCTAGCCCTAACCCATGTACAGTAGGGAACAAAGAGGAAAAGCACCGTTAGTTTGGTAAAAAAAAGTTATGTTTAATAAATCCACGAATATAATCAACATTTTCATAAACAGTGTATAAATTGCTTATGAGAAAAAAACATTTCAATGCAACATTTGCTAAATTTTAGCATCCCTCTACAGATATGGTTTTCTGACTTTCTCATGACACGCCTATCTCACTGACTGACTTATCTCACGTGAGACGAGGCTGCCATCATTGTTGACCATGGCGCTCCACAACTGGATAGTGGACTGGAGGGTGGCGGCCACCATCATGTTTCAGTTCTCCTGGCCAGTGTTGGGTACCTTGGCATTGAGGACCACCTTATATATAAAATCCATCAGAAAAGTTACATAGATCTGTAGATCTGCTTCAATGAAACAGTTCGCACACCCACACTGTGATATTCTGCAAAGGACAGCAATCTATAATGTGTATCTCTGTTTAAGCAATATGCATTTTCCCAGGTGGTTGTATTCATATAAATGACGTACTCGTCTTGACTACAGCATGCTCATAAAAATAAAATATTCTTTGACAAGGATGTACAGTGAAATAATAAATAACATTAAACAAATCAAGCTGGTTACCAAAACAAAAGCCATTACCACTCAGCGCTAATATCGATTTATTTGAACAAATGTAAAAGTTAGTTTCTCAATCTAATGTGACATTCTCCCCTCCCCCACAATTCATCGTTACAGTTTATTGCAATGTCTGTTCCACTCATAATCCAATGAATTTCCAAGAGAACCATGAATGGCCTGCTTCCGAGGCGATTATGTCTACTTATGACACCAACCTGTACCAACACACAAAGTGGGGATAGGCAAGAGTGATCCTATTGAAGTGACCCTTGATATTGTTCACTCTTGGTCCACCAAAATTGTTCCTGGCTGCCGCAGCGCCTGTAAAAAGACCTCAAGTAAAGGTATGTTTATATATAAACAGCACTGTATCCAGTCCTTGGGATTGTTCAACGTGCTTAACAGTTCACCCCCTGGCTGACCAGTTCATTCCAACACCTTCTGAACTTCTCTTGGAAGCATTCAGCAATGATACAATTACTGTGCGAAGATTATTCGTTCACATTTCCACACTCGTCTGTACCTGGGTACTCATTTATAGCTGAGTGAACTGTGGTAATGTGGTGGAACAAAATTGACAAAGCTTTGGTACTGCAGCAATTGGATTTGAACACGGGTTCCCTCAGCCGAGTCTGACGTTCTAACATTGTGTGGTAGAAATATCATGAATAAATATTTTGTTCACATTTCGAAGCATAGGCATATTGATAGAGACGAAACAGTCAAATTTATGAACTTTCTAACTTCTCATGAGACAAATAGACAAATTCCCAGCATATGTTTTAGACATAGACAAATTCCCAGCTGTTGTTTTTATAGTGTACACAGCCATTGTCTTGACCAAAACATGTACTTACATCTATTGATTTGCATCTTTAACAAAGAACAACACTGTTGCCTTTTATCCTTTCATGGCTATCGTTTGTCGAGGGAAATCGTCAGAATGGTCCTCGTGCAGTAGCTGCAGCATGACTGAGTGCTTCCCAGAGAAGTCGAGATGAAGTTGGAATGAAAAAAGTGTTAGTGGGTGAAGTGTAAAACACTTTGTACAGTACAAAGGACTGTATACGACGAACATAATTTTCATGCGTATCTGTCTGCCGTTCTAAGTCTGCTTCCATCCCCGATTACGTATTCTCGACATTGCAATATGCATGTGTCGATACAATTAGGATAAATGCTTTCCAGAGAAGTTGCGATGCATTTTTATCCAACGTAAGGGGCTGTCCTTTTCTGTCCACATTTAAATCACATTTACAGCAGAACACTGAACCTACACAAACTGATGCGTACTATTATTTTTTTTGCAACCGTGTTTAAAAAAATTGCTGTAAACAGAACGATTACGTATCCTGAATAGATCAACACGCCTGTGTCGATACAATTAGGATACCAGAATAATTGCGACATAGGAATTGCGCATCTAAGTGAGGATTACAACGTCATTCAGGGCGTTGACAGGTGTCAAGGCGTGGTGCTGCAAAAGATTATCTGACGCAAACAAGACAACGCCGTCCGAGCGCATGGACAATGCATGTCGTGGTTCGTTGATTACCTCCGCCAGCACAGACAACATGCCACAAGGGTTCATTCCTGTTTACCAGCCAGCATGCGTGGAGTTCTTGCATTTAGCTTGTCTTATATAGCAATACATGCGAAGTTGGTGATTTTTCTTCCAAACATTGGTATACGGTGTACGGCCTACTATGACTGAAGAATGCTCAATTGGATAAATATGGAGGAGTGTGCAAGATAGCATTTCGTGTGCTACTTCCGCGTTGACGTGCATGCTATCTGTTTCAACATACGTTGTATATCAATAGCACACGCTGCGTGCTTCCTGTGGTGTTCTCTGTAAAAGCTGATCTCATCTAGATAGGTAGAAATGCATTGCGTTGACAGCCAGTCGGACGAAATACACCATCTTCCTGAGAAGTTCCACAAATCCCACTCGTGACGGCAAATCAGTGGTCTCTAGGGGGGTCGCAGGGACATGGTTTTGCATAAGTATATGGACAAATGAAATTTTATGTAAATGTGCAAAATTGCACCACCAATTCGCTATTTCTATGAGGATGTTGTTTAATTATATTTTAATTGTCATCTTTTGAATAAAACTCTAACGTGTATTTCATAAATATCTTGCAAATACAGCAGTTGTTGAGATTTGTGTATTAAGGTCAATGTATTGCCAAGGTGTCTTTGAGATATCCATATTCGTATTAACAATTAAAAATAAGTAAAGCTTTATATTTACTTGGTAATTCTCTCGTGGTGGCTGTACTCAACAAGAGAGGCAACGTTTTTGTGCCGCAAGCCATGACACAGAAGTGGCAGGTAAGTCAGATAAAAAAAACGCTGTGGGCATGTTATTTTTATGCTAGAAAATATTAATAGCATGCTGTGTTTTGTCCGTCGAAGAGAATTTATTAGTTAAACTGCTCCTTCATTAACCATAACTGAACTAACCAGTATGGATTTAAACACTATTCATGTCGTGCCCACTGTGGAATGATGTATCATTCATTCAGTTCCTGCAGAAGCAATGTATCAAACAGGTAGAAATGTGCAAAGACTGCAACTGGATGGTGGAGCGGAATTCGGCGGTCACTATCCTGTTACAGAGATGCCAGCGCGTAGAGTCTTTCATCCTGTCTCACGCAAACACACAAGTTACATAGAACTGCTTCAATGACACAGATCACACCCACACTTTGGTATTCTGCTGAGGAAAATTACATAATCAACCAATTATATGTATCTCCGTTTGAGCGATATGCATTTTACCAGATAGTTGTACTCATATATAAGTGACGTACTCTTCTTGATTACAACATGCTTATCAAAATAAATGTATCCCGTGACATGAAGGATGCACAGGGAAAGGATAAATAACAACATCAATAAACAAATCAAGCAGGTTACCAAAACAAAAGCCATTATCATTTAGCACCAATACTGATTTATTAGAACAACTGTAAAAGTGAGTTTTTTAATCTAATGTGACATTCCTCCCACCATTCATCCTTACAGTTTTTGCAATGTCTGTTCCAGTCATGAATCCAATGTATTTCCAAAGTGACCATGACTGGATTGCTTGCAAGGCGGTTGTGTCTAGTTATGTGTCACGGATTTCGGTGGAAGTCCTCACAAAACTAGGGGCGGGATGTACTTAGATTAAGCTAAATATACGAGTGTAAGAAATGTCCACAAACTACGTTTTCTTTAACGTTCACCGTTGAGGCTATTCCCCTTCAAGACCGTTCCACAGACGTCAGTTTTAATAAATTCATCATAAGCACAAAGGCGTATTCACACTCATAATACAATGTTCCGAAAACAAACAAAAAATCGTCACAGAAGCGTGCCTTATGACGCAAAAGTCAACCATACCCGTCGCGTCATTCTGTTGGGTTGAATAGAACGATAACTGATGTGGCCGTCGGTCGCATGATCTCACCGCCAGCTGAATACGTCCGATCGCAGTGGTGTCGAGCTTGTTGTTGGTTGGACGATAGTAGGCCGAATGTCAATTGATCGTGGAGACGGCGACGTTTCGTGACGACGGCTGACGCGGGCGCTCTGATGTCGCACACGGGGAAGACATTTGGTTGGTCGGCTGGACGCACAGTATGCCAGCCGTCAATATGTCGTGGAGACGGCTAACGTGTCGTGACGACGCTCATGCGGACGCACTGGTGTCGCGCGCGCGGGGAAGGCAGCTGAACCGTCGGCCGAACACTCTGTAAGTCGGCCGTGAACATGACGAGGAGACGACGAACGTGTCGTGAAGATGGCTGAACAGTCGCAAGCAGTCAGTAGGCAACAGAAAACTTGATGCGGCCGATGCAAACGGTCAAAGCATTCAGTCAAATAATGCGCAGTAATTACTTGCGTGGCATTGTGTTGTCTGGGTTTTCACTCGCCGTTGTCAATGCGAGCAAAGTTGTAGAGGGGTTTGCGACGTCGCGATAAACCGCCCTCTTTATACCGGGCCTTGCCGGACATCATCGTTGGAACTCTAATACCGCATTTGAATACCCTTTACTTCGCATCTTACACCCATCGCTTGGTAACTTTCTCACCACATCACAAGGCCGGCGTCTAAAAATCAAATTTAATGAACATCTACGGACGGTCCCATTACGTTGACACCCCTTTTAATATAATGTACCACGCCAAAAGCTAAACATCATGGTTACAATTATTGCATAATCTGTTGATGCCACACGCCTAACAATAAACTTCCAACGTGGGCTCTCACACAACACTTGGATACATTTATTCCATAACTTGTTTATGCCATCCGTCTATATACACTCTAATATTTACCTCATAATATCCAGGAAAATAGTTCATATAATAGCAATTCCAGAAATGCGACATTATGACAACTATCGCTGTCCAGTCCTTGGGATTGCTCAACGTGCTTAATAGTTCTGGTACACCTATTCATTCCAACACCATCTCAACTTCTCCGGGAAGCATTCAGCCACGCTGCAATTATTGTGCAAAGACAATTTGTTCACATTTCTACCACTGTCTGTAGCTGGGTACTCTTTTACAGCTGAATGAACTGTGGTAATATGGGGGAATAAAATTGCCAAAGCTTTGATACGGCAGCAGGAGGATTTGAACCCGGGTTGCTGCTGAGAGTCTTTCGTTTTAACATTGTGTGGTAGAAAGATCATCAATAAATCCATTTTTCATATCTCTAAGGCATAGGCATTTTGAAACTAACGACACAGTCAAATATAATGAAGTTTGTAACTTCTCATGAATTCACACCAGACAAATATTCACAAGATATGTTTATGCAGTATACACAGGCATTGCAATAGTCAAAGCATTTACTTACATCTGCTGATTTGCATCTTTAACAAAGAACAACACATTTGCCTTGCTAACCTTTCATGCCGACGCTTATTGAGAGAAATAATCAGTTGATGCACTAGGGAACATCCGGGCACTTGCTGCGCATTACTCCTTCAAGACAAAGACACAAGTGAACAATAGTTGTGTAGTAAACTAAGAAAGTGACACCGAAACTTAGACTGAATACTACCAAGAAAACAGTGGATTTTAGTATTCTTTCAGTGTGAAGTTTGTAAAACTCAAATGCTGAGGGTCAATAGCACAAAAATGCTTTGCACAATGGTGAAGTTATTTAGCAAAAGAAGCAGACATTCTCACCGATTCGATTGACAACCGTCTAGCCGGATGCGTTGTGAGGCACACATCAAACATAACAATATAAACCACAAACAACTGCCATTGTCACTGTTATTGTCATTTGGGCATTTCCACTGTCATCATTGTCACATGTGTCAATACTACTGCTGCTGTTTACTCCCCCAATGAGCTGCCACCCCAACCCATCCCAACAGTGCCAATACAATATAAGGGAGTCATTTGACTGCATTGTTTAATGTGTTTCAATGAACAGGTAATCTCTGAAGCCATCAACCTATATACCAGTTGGTATTTTTATGTTGCATAAACGACAGCTCAGATATTGACCAGTTGACCTACAGAGCACTTTTTGCAAAGAGCACGTTGTGAAAGTGGATTCACAGGTCATAACCTGCTGGTACTGCTCACTCCAGAGAACTTTTTTAATGGTAACAACAATAATTACTCAAAGAATTACGCATGCATTTGATCGTACATTTGATTGTGCATTTGATAAATCAAATTTTTGTGGGTCGCATGCAAATGCTGGAACGACTGACTCCTGATGTCACGTCAATGTGGAGGGAGTGAGGGAGGAAGGGAGGGAGGGAGGGAGGGAGAGGGAAATGGAGAGGGAGAGACTAAGACACTGTGGTTGTGTAATTCCAACACGCCGCCAACCCTGTTGCACCAGGGCGGCGTCGCGATAATATAGCGCTAAGTTTGCAGGAAACTGCTGAAACACGCCGAGGACGAGTGGGGCTTGCGTCTCTACGTCGGCGATCGCGACGACGTCGGCGCCGCGAAAATAGGCGGCTTCGACAACGGCGACAAGGTGGTCGTATGTTAGATGCGAGAGTTCATCGACGACAGCGAACTACCTGACGACGGCGCTCGGCAGCATCAAACCGCTGCCCAAGTACACATTTGTCTTGGTCGACGTCATCCAATCTTCATCCATTCCCCGACGTCTACAGCAACTGCTCTTACAAGATTCTTCCTCCATCCAGGTCACGTGAAGCACTGATGCACCATTGCGATGTATCTTTGATGCGATACCAATGCTGGTTTCGTTCCAGGACACACGTTAGATGATGTAAACAGTATAAAAAAAATCGATAATCTTTGATATAGCATTCAACGCTCCCCAACACGGACACCGCGTGCGACACAAGTGTTGACTTCATACCAGGATACACGTCTGTACCAAACAGTGATACGCAGACACGCTCCCCGCCGACGTTTAATAATACCCACATTACGTGATCTGAGCTGGTACGCTCATTGAGCTATACAGGCTTATGTTGCAACATTTGATTTGCGCGGTTTATTATTTTGCTCTTCGTACTAATGTTAGCAGTAAGATGCACGCATGAGGCAGCTACAGTGTGGTGTGAACGAAGGTGAAGAAGATGACGTAGGCCTTCCAGTGAGATATCGTAACAATTCATCTAAGAAATGTACACAATGGGTATTACACGTCATTGAGCAGTCACGTTGAATTAAGTAAAGTAAATCGGCACTTGGCGATACGACGCAGCTGCTCCATGTTGACCACAGGGGACACAAATGATTCTCGTTTCGAGGCTATAGTTGACGAGATAATGCACTTCCCTCCCCCAAGTTGTGCACACCATAACACGGTAAATGTACCCAAGTCTTTATAAAATAAACCATTGGTATTAGTATAATCACATGTTAACATTAGTTGTTTTAATAAATAACATAAGTAAATGTGTTCTTGTTTGTTCTCTCCGTTTTATTTTAAAATGCGTTTATATGTGTAATCCGAAAGTGGATAGCTTGTCGTTGGGGGCCGGAAGTGAACATTTATGGGTAATTATGAGCAAATTTGCATAAAAACCACATGGCAGCAAACGAGATTAGCTTGCCGTAGAGTCTTTAGCGGCATGTCGATCTGCTTCAGGTCGGTGCCATAGGTGCCGGGGAGGCCGGTGCAGGGTCGGCCGAGATATCCATTGAGTCCGTCCCTTTGGCTATATGCGGATTATGCTAGGTTTGCAGGCACCTCCTCATTACTGCGTGACGTGACGTAACATAATTTTATTCCTCGAGCATAGGTAAACCATTTGTAAATGCACAGACAGTTTCGTAGCCGCCTTGACTATTGTAGTTCAATAACAAATACATTTGCTAATAGGTTCATGACTACATTCCAACGAGTACAACATTGTCTGGCACGTGTGGTACTCGGTTTTTACCATAACTACCACTGGCGTCCTGTTACATATCGAATAAATTTTAAGTTTCCACTCTTACATATCGTGCTCTATCTACACAACAACCACCCTACTTGGCTAGTACCCCGTGTCTTATATCCCTGTACGTAGATGAGATCATCATTTTCACAACAACTTAATGTGCCTAAAACAAAACTTACCTTGGGCAAAGTTCTTTCTGTCGCCTCGACTAGGGTCTGGAATGAATTCCCCATCACTTTGAAAACATTTGAAACTATAGCTATTTTCCGACATGACATGTTTATTAAAAATTACATTTTAACCACAAACTGTCGGCTGTCCCTACTTCCGATAATGACGTTTGTGCGTCTCTGTTCACGATTATGCTAAATCATTATGTTTTGTTGCCATCTGAGCTCAGGTTCGTGACGATGCAGACGCCATAGAAGTTAAGTATTATTAATAAGTGTTATACCACTATTTTATTTTTAATACGTTCTGAAACGTTATGATTAATATGTGATTGGTTTATATTCAGATGATCAAATCGAGTGAGAACGTCCTATTCAGTATCTGCAACGCATATGCTTCGCTGGCTGACAATCTACTCTTGAGTGCCGAATAAACATATAGGCCAAATAACAGTATAGGGTGGCAAATCAGTCAAATTTAATAATAGTATAGTGCCGAATAACAGTATAGGGGGGGGGGGCATATTGTTCAAAACAAATAATAGTACAGTGCAAAAAATCACTAACATATATGCCTTTTTAGCGGCGAGGCAATTTTTTTACTCGACGTGAAGCCAAGGCGTCCTTAGAAAACTACGCTGATCGCCTGTATTTTGGGTTTTTTTCTGCCGAATATGTATAAACTTTATGCATATTCGTGTCACCGCAGATATAGTAACCGCATTTTATATCTGTGAAAAAACGGGGAATTTTCCATTTTTAAATGGACATTAAAGGCTTATTGAACTGAATTCGCAAGCCCGTTTCAGGGGAAACCGCCGCCAGCCTATTACGACCGTTTTGAGGCGCTGCCCACGGCGGCCATTTACGGTCGGTTTACGCGATAATAAAGGCGTTTAAACTAATAATATACCATGTCGTGCTCCCGAGAACTAAGGATTCTGACGGATTCATCTAATCATGGAATTCTAACGGTCTAATCTAGGATTCCCAGAAGCACGGGATCCCGCTAAATTCACGACTGTCGTTCGAAAACATGAAAGCCGTCAGAGGGAGCCACATGCAACTCTAGTTGGGAGCAAGTGATTTTAGCGCGAGTGATAAACCGCTCCGTGGGAATGAGAGGGATAGCTCTCCTAAAAATTATGCCCTGCATAATTTGCCACAATTATCGGAGAATATAGGCTGGCACAAATGTTTAAATTTAATAATAGTATAGTGCCAAATAAGGTGCATGTAGGGTGGCATTTTTCATCAAATAAATACGCGTATAGGGACGCTTATTCGGCACTCAAGAGTAGTATCATTCTCGCTGGCTGACAATCCAGCGTCATTCTCGCTGGCTAACCATCCAGTATCATTCTCGCTGGCTGACAATCCTGTTTCAGTATCCGTCTTCATGAAACATATCGCTCTCTTGCTCTGCTGCTCTCAGTGAGAAGCCACGCGACTCGGTGCTGTAAATTCAAAATTGGTTTCCGAGATAAACAACAAGGTTTGATGCAAACGTTTGATGAATCTAGCATGCGAAGCAAAATAAACGTCTTTCTTAAGCCGATTACAAGGTTGCGTGGCACGAACGTTCCACAATATCTGAATGCTCACCTCACCTCACATCTCCTCTTCGGGCCCAGTGGCCCATAAGGCCAAAGTGCATCTCGTCCAGCTCGCTCTGTCAGCTGCTACACGTGTGGCTTCGTTCCAGCTGTTCCACCCCAGTATCCATATTTAATTTTCAACAGTTGATCGCCACGGTGTCTTTGTTCGACCAACCTTTCTTCTACCTTCAGACGTCCAGGTCAATGCCGTCTCAAATTTGCTGTTCTTGTCCATTCGTAGGATATGTCGTACCCATTTCCACCTTCTTTACTTGGCCTCGGTGCTGATTGTCTTCAATTTTGTTTTTGAAAGTATATCTCGATTTGATACAACATATAGCCATCGAATTTGTAGGATTCGTCTTAATCACTTGAAAAAAGTATCTAACTTTCTGTTGTCACCTTCGTGTTTTTTCCATGTTTCACTTCCATATAACAACACTGGTTTAACAAGTTTGTTAAACAGCCTCAGTTTAAATCTCAATGTGTATATATTTGAAAGCCATTTTTGCTTTAGCTTCATGAAGGATACCCTAGCTTTACGAATTATGTTAACAATGTCATCACCGCCTCCTCCTTGCTTGCTGACGATAGCACACATGTAGTTATACTCGCCTAATTCCTTTAGCTCTTGATCGTCGATTAGTATTCTGTTTTCGCACTTGCTGTTTATCCTCAATACTTTTCTTTTCTTTTTATTTATTTTTAGTCCTGTCCTTGCGACAAATTGATTCAGGTGTCTTGTCTTTGTTTGCATGTGTGTGTAGCATGATGACATGAGTGCTATGTCGTCGGCAAAGTCCAGGTCCTCTAGTTTTGACGTGAAGTTCCATCTTATCCCTGGTTTGTTTCCTGCTGTTGTGTTTCTCGTTATCCAGTCCACTACTATCAAGAAGATAAATCCATGCGTTACATACCCTTGCTTAACTCCAGTTTTGACATTGAACCACTCAGATTCCTCACCTTTGTCTAACAATATCAGAATGCTCACCTTCCTAAAGTTATGCAGAGCAATTGTGATGTCCCATCTCGAAGATGCATCCCGTGTTTGGTCGATTGCCCTGAAAAAAAAAAAAAATTGTTACACGTATTAATTGTTTCAGAAAAGAGAGGCCTACCATGCAACACCTGACCAATAGATTTAGATCCCCCGATCCTAAAGCAGAACAGACTCAGAAAAGAGAGGCCTACCATGCAACACCTGACCAATAGAGTTAGATCCCCCGATCCTAAAGCAGAACAGACTCAGAACAGAGAGGACTACCATGCAACACCTGACCAATAGAGTTAGATCCCCCGATCCTAAAGCAGAACAGACTCAGAACAGAGAGGACTACCATGCAACACCTGACCAATAGATTTAGATCCCCCGATCCTAAAGCAGAACAGACTCAGAAAAGAGAGGCCTACCATGCAACACCTGACCAATAAAGTTAGATCCCCCGATCCTTAAGCAGAACAGACTCAGAAAAGAGAGGCCTACCATGCAACACCTGACCGATAGAGTTAGATCCCCCGATCCTAAAGCAGAACAGACTCAGAAAAGAGAGGCCTACCATGCAACACCTGACCGATAGAGTTAGATCCCCCGATCCTAAAGCAGAACAGACTCAGAAAAGAGAGGACTACCATGCAACACCTGACCGATAGAGTTAGATCCCCCGATCCTAAAGCAGAACAGACTCAGAAAAGAGAGGCCTACCATGCAACACCTGACCGATAGAGTTAGATCCCCCGATCCTAAAGCAAAACAGACTCAGAAAAGAGAGGCCTACCATGCAACACCTGACCAATAGAGTTAGATCCCCCGATCCTAAAGCAGAACAGACTCAGAAAAGAGAGGACTACCATGCAACACCTGACCGATAGAGTTAGATCCCCCGATCCTAAAGCAGAACAGACTCAGAAAAGAGAGGACTACCATGCAACACCTGACCGATAGAGTTAGATCCCCCGATCCTAAAGCAGAAAAGACTCAGAAAAGGTATAGCCAAACATTCATATTTATCCAAGGTATCGGATCGATGTTTCAGGATAGAAGATATTCGCAGTCACCATCCAACATATATTATGCTTTTAAGAGGATGACAAATTCATCATATCCATTACGGGTATGTCATAAACACACTAGTGTATTAATGTGGTTGTAGCATTTCAGCAAAATGGATACACGGTCATTAACTCTGGAAGAGAAAATGATATCCACAGAAAAGGTGTGATACTATTCCTCTCATATGAGTATATGAACGGTCTACGATTCGGTTTCTCCGAGGTTAATTAAGTGGCAAGGTCAAAATCAAAACTGGTCGGCGAAATATCATCCACGTGTATGCATCAGGCTCATATTACTTTGATGAAAAGTACCAATGTTTCCTGGACCTGCTACAGTTAAAGAACTATAGATTCAGAGAGATTTCAACGCAAAAGTGGGTGACTACCAACATTCTTCCTGGGCAGAAGTTGTTGGAAAGTTTGGACTAGGCCGTGCGAATGACAGTGAACAACAACATGGACAACAACGTGCGCACACTTGTGTAGTTGTGTTGTCACCAGATAGCCTGATAGTCAACTATTTTATGACATTGTGTATGTTTGAGCTATTCCCTTTCTGAATGCAGTGAAGCCACACAAACTTGTCTTCAAGAGGAAGTATCTTTTCAAGTCAGAATTAAGCCCTGAGTTAAAGTCCACTTAGAGCTTGCGCTAGTTGTTACCAATTCGGTATCTTGACTCAAGTGAGACAGTCTTGGTGACAATTGTTTAATACTGTACCAGTTTGCAGTCTGGTTGGAGACCCATAGAATACACAGAGCTCTGGACAGGTGCTAATTCCATACTCTCAGCAAACAATAATTAGCACTGCTACAGCCACATACACACAGCGTGCTTTCCTTTCCAAGACAGATTATGCAACTACAGGGGGTGAGGCCTTGTGGACATAGCCTAATGTCTTTATATATAATAAATCAAGTACGCTCTGTTAAGACAAGTACCCAAATCGATTTGAATTGAACACGTTTGAAAGAGTTTATAAATATAAACATATATATATCAATGAATATATACCAGATTAAAAAAATAATAAAAAAATCCGATTGAAATAAAAAATCCGATTTAAAAAAATAATTTTCAACCCTGGTAAGTCGACATGTGGACAGTAATGAGACAGTTTACGCAAGTTTTTGGTTCAATTCGACAGGTGGCGCTATGTGTCACCGGGCAAATCAGTACAATGCGCGGTAAACAAGTTTTTGAGCACCACGTACGTACAAAAGATTTTTTCTTCATTTGGTTATAGTAAACTTGTCATCAGCATGCCACAATATGGAGAAATGTCTCTGAGAGATGAACCCGGGAAACGTCACGCAAAAGTATCTGGAAGAAAAAGGGAACTTGTCGAAAGGTATGTGAATGGGCCGTTGCCGGTGATCTCGGCCTTTCGGGATCTCGGCCTGTTTTGGTGAATTCGGCCAGTGACCTCGGCCTGTGCGGTAGTGAATTCGGCCTGTACAGCAGTGATCTCGGCCTGTCTTTTATTACGGGCCTTGTTACAGTAATTTAGGCCTTATTTATCGATACAAGAAGTTGTATTATGTATTTATTGGTATGATAAACAATGTTCAATGCAATAAAGATGTTTTTTGACGATCGGTCTTGATCTTATTCTTAGCCGATATAGGTGTCGCAATGACGTCACAAACACAATATCTCGTTAATATTTACCACGCAGTAATCAGTTTTAAAATATTAATTGAACGTTAAAAAAGTGGATGTCTTAGTAATGTGCTTCCTATTCTTGTTTTGTTTTATTGAGCTGATCTTTTCATTTTGTCTATCTGTGATTTGTGTGCGTTAAGAATATGTAGAGGCAGGCTGTAGTAATTGGCTTTCTGCCGTTGCTTTGTTTTATTGAGTTGATCTTTTCATGTTGTCTATCTTTGATTTGTGTGAGTAAAGAATGTGTAGAAGCAGGCGGTAGTCATTGGCTTTCTACTCTTGCATTGTTTCATTGAGCAGATATGTTCGTGTTGTTTGTCTGAACATGGCCTCCTTTTGATGTTGTCGACGAGTAGTCCTACAAAAGTTTAAGTTAAGCCCTACTAATTGCGTGGTAGACCAAATCGACGTAGGCCGAGGTAAGAACGACATGTTTCATAAAGATGACTGCATGGTCAGAATGGGCTACAATTGGTTAGAATCGTAGCCACCACCCAGCTTTATAAAGAGGGGAATATCGAGGACCCCAGCTCTGTATTCACTTACAAGCACGAAAGTATGATATTTGAATTGCTTGTGAAAGTAAAAAGAGTAGGAGATACTTTATAAAAATGCGACTACAAGATTTTTATTGTTTGTGATCGTGATCATGAATCGCGAGCCTTCCGCAAGTCTCCGTTGTTTACGAATCGTGCGTGAACGTCAAGAGGCTCTTTTGTGCGGCAGGTGCAACTTATGTCAACACAGAGTGTGCGGGACAGGGGCCGGTTTCATGTCGCCTACTTAGCGGCTAAGAAAGTTTACTTAGCGCTAAGATGACTGTCTTATGAATTTACGCGTTTCATGTCATCTACTTAGACTACGCAGTGGGCGCAACACCCTACTTAGCCTGCGCCTCCTACCCCCGTGGCGTAAGTCAACTAAGTAGTTCTTAGGGACTTTCAAAATGGCGGCTCTCCGACAAGTACGTCGACTAAATGACGCAGCAAGATGAGGATTACGCTGGAATGGAGTGTTTAGAGACAAAACACACCCTTTCGAAATGTACGGTGATGTCAAGTGTTTAATAGGTACCGTTTTTGTCGTGATGACATCATAGACTTAGTCGATTTGACCGCTGACAACGTTTTTATTTCTACACAAAAAGGCTGGCTCACAGCAACGCTCCAAAGTCTTGTCGCCTTGCGCTTATTTGCGTGTACAATATAATAACTTTTAAGTGGTTGTCGGCGATTTTGTTTGGCATTAGCAACTAGCAAGGCAACAGTGTCTAAAGCAGTCCACAGAGTGGCTGCTTCGTTCACCCGACTCGTATCGCGATACGTTCTCTTCCACGAACTTTAATTAAGGGTTGTAAAACCGCATCAGAGACTGGAACTGTCATTCATCAAGCTGTGAAGCAGACTGTTCACTGAAGATTTTGGATAAGAACATGGAAAACTGTATTCTAGTTGCCTACAAGCTACAGCGTTGACAACTGTGAATTTATAATGAATTAATAATTAATGTATTGAACTTTCATTAAAAAAAAACCTTATGTACATTAATAAAATAAGTTGTGTTAATCAGACTGTGCTTTTCTTTTTGATAACTTTAATACAATAATAAACACTGGAAGTCTGATAATTATTTGGACACTGACACTATTGAATGGCATAGGCCTGTTTGCTGACCTCCTTAAACGATGTATATAGCCGGCATAGTAAATAATAAGCAATCGCTTTCTGTTTCTTTCGCAGATTGGTCGCATTGTTCCTCAATTTATACTGTAAAATTGCGGCATGCTGCGAGTATTAACGCTGTCGACTGTGTCGCGTGCTTTCGCCATGTCACTAACGGGATTATGGGAAGGGGAATCCCGGGGATTGCCCGTTGATAACGACTCATCTAACCACGTGATAGCCTTACGCGCATTCTTAGTTAAGAAATAGGTCAGGCGCGCTACATAAAACTCGACTTGCTTAGTTTTACGCAACTACTTAGCTATGCAAAATTTTGAGTTTACGCACATGCGTAGCGCTAAGTAACTGCGTAGTTTAAGTAGGCGACATGAAACCGGCCCCAGGTGTGTTGCATGCGTTATGCAGTCCATTTCACTGTTGATACTATACAGAAATAATGACAAACCGAAAGCTAATTGTTATGTGGCGGGCAATTTTTTTCTAAGAACTGATGTATAAAAAAGTATGGGTTATATTATGTTTCTAAATATTTCATCAGATGTATTGGGTTTCTTGATATTTCATCATAATTATAGCATACATTTATTCGTATGAATTAGCAGGTGTCAGCAGAGCCTTCTTACTGGTCAAGGGTTTCGTTAACCTGCCTCAATGGAAGTGCTGCAATTGTGCACCAAAGGTAATATTGGACGAACTACAATAATTTAACTGTAAATAATTTATCATGCAAACCCTGCATTTTGTTTAGATTCAAGTGGCTGGCACGAGTGCGCACAACCCGTAACTATATAAACTTATCATAATTTTTAATATTTGCATATTGCTTGAAATGTGCCGCCGCCGCCATCATCTCCACCTCCACTACCAGATACATCAAGGGTCATTTGTAATAATTTGTTGTTGTGAAGTATTGCGGAGTATTATGCCAAATATACAATAATTGTGTTCAGTAATTACTTTATGTTGATAGTAAACAACACTGGAATATTCACTAATTTTGGCAGATTTATTTCAGCAACAACGCGGCACATGTGGACGTTGGTCATATCAGCATGGACACTGCAACCTCAGTTTAATTACCCTGACGCAACCTACGCCTTGCAGGTAGAACCAATAATTTCATAATCATCAATCCACACAAAAACTGCAGATTGTAGTAGATAAACATTTCTAAAACTGTGATGATGACGATGATGATGATGAAAATGTGATTTGTGTTTTGTTTCAGAATACTACAGACATGGAGGTGACGTTACCTCCGCTGCTAGCGCCGAGGGTCGTCCAGGAGGACTCCATTGCGGATGTAACCCTTCGTACGAGTCAGAAACCGAGGACAACGGTGACTCGGTGTATCAGCTCATAGAACATTTCATAATAATAATATCCGGATATGTATCGGTATACTATATATATAATTATATCATTGTGTTTAGTTGCGTACATCAAGGAGACGTGGATTGCAAGTTGGGTGTGGCCCCGACCAGCTGGTCTGTGTTCGGACAAAGCGTCCAAACAAACAATGATGGCATCACGGATTCAACACGAAGGCCAAGCAGTAAATGTCATTCTACCATTCTATATATATATATATATATGTATATATATATATATATATATATATATATATATATATATATATATATATATATATATATATATATATATATATATATATATATATATTCACATTTTATATTGTATTCAGGATTTTGTATTGTGATTACGATTTAATTGTACTGTGTGGTATATGCATGGTTATAACAGCAATGTTATGTAATTTCTAATTCTTTCTTGGTTGGTTTCCCCCATCTTTCCTGTTATTTTGCTTATTAGATTTAGGATTGCATAGGTTACGTCACAATATCTATGTATTGATTTTGAGGAAATTATAAATATAAATAGAAACTTTCTACATTGTGTCTTTTGTCTTCTGCAAACTAGCCACGATTCCGAGTCTGAACGTTGTCCCACTCGAATAACGAAAATAAATATATATATATATATATATATATATATATATATATATATATATATATATATATATATATATATATATATAAAATATAACCAACAACTGTCTATAAATAATATATATATATATATATATACTATAATATCAGTACACTTCACGGCAATGGACTATACATACTAATAAAATGTTACTTATAACTGATGAATTAAAATGGCTGTATTTAGCACGCATAATTTGCCGATGATAATTTATAGTTTTTATATTTAAATGTCGGACATAACTATAATAAAAAGGCCCGTTATAGAAACAGGCCGAGATCGCTGTTAAAAATAAGTCAGTCCGACCATGCTCCATGCAATATTGAACTTTATTGAGTCGATATATAGCATTTGTCACAACACATATATACAACGTTTTTTATTTTACAAACACTTATTTCTGGCCAACACCACTCTCAAACAGGCCGAGATCACTGACTAGACAAGAAGAAATTTTATCTAACGTCGGTTTTTATAGAAAATTACAAGCCGAGATCACTGCCGCACAGGCCGAGTTCACTGTCGGACACTTATTTCTGGCCAACATCAAGCCCTCAAACAGGCCGAGATCACTGTCTATACATGCCGAGATCACTGCTGTACAGGCCGAATTCACTGCCGCTCAGGCCGAGGTCACTGGCCGAGTTCACCAAAACAGGCCGAGATCCCGAAGGGCCGAGATCACAGTGAAGCTTTATTTCTGTAGGCGTTACCGGATGAAGTGCCAGCAGCCAATCAGCGTCATCGTCGACCTTAATGAGCTACTTATGTATGCGCCCAGAATCATAATTTCCGTCACAATGGGAACCCCATTCTGTGTCCAGGCGATGATGTGTGCGACAAACGGTGGCGCCACATCGCGGAGCCTGGATAGTCGAGGCTACAGTGTAAGTAGCCTCGATTATCCAGGCTCCGCGATGTGGCGCCACCGTTTGTCGCACACATCGCCTGGACACAGAGTGGGGTTCCCATTGTGACAGAAATTATGTATGCGCCCAGATTCTGGGCGCATACATAAGTAGCTAATTAAGCTCGACGATGACGTTGATTGGCTGCTGGCACTCCATCCAGTAACGCCTACAGAAATACAAATGGAGTCGCTACGAGTCGCACGTGCTATCGACATAGCAAGAGTAGTTAAATTTAGAATTTGCACTGTCACTGAAAAAAAAACAGTTTGCCTGCATCCAGAACATTACTGATGAACGTTATGTGATGGGAATACTTCCAACAGGGTACGGAGAAACTCTCATATACACAATTCTCCCTCGTGTACTTTATATGTTACCCGGAAATATCGGCTGGCACACGTTGACATGGTGTTGCCTTTTATTTACAGTTGGTCATCGGAAGAAAGACTACTCACGATCGATGCCGATGGGCCTTGGACTTGGCGTAGTTCACCCGAAGCTGAGCGGTAGCACTATTGATACGGGTAAGCCATTGTATTGATTTAAGTTTCATACATATAACATAATATTATATGGCTGACTATTACGCTAACGCAGATTTCTCATGTCACTCGTGGTTCATGTTTGCATTGCAATCAAGTTAGTTATAAAAAAGGCACCTGAACACATGTGAAAATAAGTGTGATTTGGGGCTCTTACCCCTTGTTTTTTGTAAAGCATTATTTTAATAAATTGATTAAATTTTATACAATTAAATCAAACGTGCATACGCCTATATTACTTCCTAATTAGCTTACCTAGTACCTACATGATACACCCATTTGGTATTGCAGTTACTAATATAATATGGTATTGATGTAGCTCTCAGCCAAATATAGACGTACCCCCTCATAAATGTAACGCGAATAACCAAAGTAGCAAATTGTTCCTCTCTGTACTCTGTTTCTTGTATGTAAACATAACCAGTTATTTTCCCATAATGACTGATATATGGGTCAATCCGTGTCAAATCGACCAATTATCAGGAAATTTTTTAAGTTGATGCCTCAGAATTTGCTTAAATTTTAACTGATGATTAATAGCTATGTTTGAGCACTTCAGCAAAAGAAATAAGTATTTACATGCAAATTGTATATGTAATGTGAAAGTGTCCAAAAACGCACCCACAAATGGACAATGGCCTGAACTTGCAACTAGTACACAATTTTGCTGACCAGAGAAAAGATGAGCACTTCTTTATGGCTTCAGGGGCATTCAATTTGAAGAAACTTAACTGTCAGTTTTTGAAAAATGTATCTCATCTGAATGCACCTCACTTTGCAACTTCAATTCTAATTAAATTTTTTTTTCTTTTCTTATTTGTTTCAGTTCAGATTTACATTTATTCCTGAAGTGTAGAAATAAAGGTTAGATTAATCTTAATTATACCATGCTCAAATTTGCCTTTTTTGTCATTCTTTGGTGTGTGCCGTTTTTGCATGCATATGTGTCTTTCTGTGTTGAGATCCATATAACGCATATGTAATTGAAACAGGACTAGTGTAATTCAAATGAAACGTATTTGATTTGATTTTGTGTAATTGTATGCAGCCTTGGCCATGTTTGTAATATATATTATAAAAATATTAACATGGTATTATAAACACGCACGCACTGTATGTGCATGACAGCTGCATAGTGAATTTGTACTTGCCCGGTGACAAAAGCAACTACTGTGTCAATAGTTTTTGTCTGCTTATTGACATAATACTTCAGTCAGCAGCCTAGATACTGATATATTATTTTAATAGCATCTTCTGAATATGACAATTTTTATCTTTCAGAGACAAGGGAAATGATGAAATGGGGACTTTCCAATTATGCTACCGAGTCCCAAAGCATTGTTTGCAGGACAGTGGAGGGCTATCATGTCAGATGAGCTTTTTCAGGAGAGACTACATACAATTGTAGTTGCTGAGGCTCACTGCATTACCGGATGGTAATTGAAACTTTCATAATTATATCAGCAGTATCATACTACCATTTCTTTGAGCCACAATGTATTAACAAAAACACTAACTATGCAATTCCTCATAGTTTTTCATACATTAATAATTAACTTTACATTATTTTAATTTATATTTTTTTACAATGTTCATTATATTGATATAACTACTAAATGGGATATTACTGTCATGATAGAGAACTTTAGTTCCACAACTTACAATTAAAAGCAGATACAAAATATTAAGGGTGGCCCATGTATAGACACATTCCAAACTTGGCGTTGTGTTTGTGCACATGAATGTGTATCATTTGTCATGCTTATTAACATCGATGCGAAGTTTCACTGAGAACTTGATTTTCAGTGAAAATCATTCACAAATCATAACCCCTGTAAAAGTCTTATTTTAACTGTACTCTACATAGACAATTATGAAAAAAGCATAACAATAACAATTATGGCAAGTATTACTTCATAACAAAATCTGGTTTTAATAATTTAATTCCTGTATGCCACCAACTTAACACACTGGGCACTTGTTATGTTGTACACACATAAAATATGATAAATTATGATGTTCTGATGTAAAACAATACACGTGAATAATAATATTGCTCAACATGCCTAATTAAATAAGAAATAACAATGGATCAGTATTGCTTTCCACAACACAACAATGTAGCAACTGAAATCCATTTCACAGATATTTACTAAAAATAATAGTCCATGTAACAGGGTTTGGTGGCAGTTGCAGATGAGCAACGTTTTTGGCTTATCCAAATACTGTATTAGTGGTGTACATGTGGCATTGTTGTTCCAAAATTCGCCTTTGTTTCCTGCTGAACGTGACAGCTCACATTTGTCATGCCCCAACAATACACAAAATACACTTCAGTTACCTATGCCATCCCCTAGTCAATTTACTATGCTAATGCTAACAGCTAATTTAAAACATGTCATTAACTTGAAAATTCTATGACTGTGACAAGGCTACTTTTAAAGTAGGCAATTATTAATGGTGGCCAATTTGTGCATGTTTTTGTTTGATTAAATTACATTATAAACATGTTTTGGTTGTCTACTGTCTGCAACACCTATAAGTTTCAATCAGTCAGATCTTGTTTGGGCTGATTGTATACATTTGTAAATTTATCACACTTTGACCTGTGACAATGAACAATATTGATATCCATCAATATTGATATTCATCTGTTACATAATGTAACAATGGGTACTAGAACTAGACATGTTCGAGTAACTTGCTATGACCATACCTTGTAGTAAATATTGCATACGGTAATAACTACTAATTTAATTATTTTACATTCCTATTCCTGTTATTGTAGGGCCAGTGACTTCCGTGAAGATTATGTGCTGCAACAGTTACTCCAGCCAAGAGGATCGACATCCAGAATGAACTTTGCATGACAGCTTCACTAGAAATTTTGGCATGTCTAGATCAGCCAAATATTGTATATCAGGCTGTGAAATCCACACATTACACATGCATGGATTTACGAAACAGTGAACTGTGAATATGTGTACACTTAGCCGACAATGTCATATAGACTTATGCACTTTGCTGCAATGAGCCTATAATGTCCTGTGAACATTGACATGGATTGGATATATGAAACAGTGAACTGTGAATATTGCTGCATTGTACTATTATTATGGTCTTCTTATAGTTCCTTTCATGACGGGCTGATGCCAACTTTGGGTATTGTCTTTTTCCATGTCTTCGTATCAGCCTACAGTGAACAATAAATAAACATTACTTCATGTTGAAGAACAGGATATTATTTCATGACACAGTGAAATATGAATGTTGATGTACTGGGCCTGCAGTGTATTGTAAACCAGTTTTGACATTGGACTATAAATATTGTTGCATTATGCATGCAGGAAATTACAAAATGTATAATAAATTGTGTTTTTTCAAACAATTATTTCCATATACAATAATATATTGGTGTTCTTTATAATTATACAATAAACACTACAGATTCTACATATTTTGCCTGTCATGTATTTGGTTTGTTGATGTTCTAATATGCAGTGTGTGAATTGTAATATCCGTAATCGGTTTAATTAAAAAGTGTGTATTTTTGTTGAAATCATTGAAAGAATTGACTTTAGTTGTTCATTCTTGGTGGCTGTGCTGATTCTGCTTGATGACAAGAATGCAGGCTCATTTGTTCCGGCAGGCAACTTTGCACTTTGCAGCAGTGATATTCCAGTGGCATTTTAGCTATACATTTGATTTATGTATATGCTGATGTTTTATAAACTAACTTATCCTTTTATCTATTTTCACTCATTTTAATGTATTTTACTTATATATGTACAACTCAAGCCTTATATAGTACAACTAGAGCCTTTGAGTAGGTGTTTCACCCGGATACATGGCATGTTATAAATGTTTAATAATAATAAATCTGGTAGGGCTCAAAATAGTGGATATCCAAAATAGTAAACCCTGTGCGTGTCAATGCCAATCATGGGCTTGCCTTCCATCCTCTTGCCGATTACATGATAAAGTTATGAAATTTTACCAAAGGTGAAAATTGTGATTTTTCAGCATTTCGATTTTTACTAAGTAATTTAATTGTGGAGTTGTAGTGGATACTAGGTAGGCTTGAACTTGAAAACAGACAAGCAAAAACACTTTATTGAGGAGGCATCTTTAAGTATACATAATTAAGTCTCCAAAAGATCACATTGTAGTAAAGTTAATTGTGCACACCATTTGCCCAGTATATTTGTAAACACCACTGTTGTGCATAATTATTTATGGCTAAAATAGGTAATTTATCAATGTAAATATGTCAATGGAGGTCAAATAATCAGGTTAGTGTTATGGTTAACAATTACAACCTCTATTGACATGATATCACCACAATCCATACTTAATTAAAAATAAATAGATCATTAACACGTAATTCAGTAACACATAAAGTCAATAATGGGTATTAAGGTCAATGTGTATAATTATACATTCTACCTTACACTCCTCGCTCAACTTACATAATCATACATGATTACTTAATTAGGGCATTTTTAACATAAATAGGTCAACGGTCATTGTAGGTCAAGGAAGTAGGTCATTGCAAGGTCATGTCAAGTTCACACATTATTAGGTCTTAACTTAAGGTCTTAAAACTTTTTATTCCACCTCAATATGTTTATTACCCCATTAGTACGGATTATGCCGTTTGCCCTTACATTCAGTGGCAGTGCAGCCCACAAACATCCAGATCACAAGATATGGACTCTAATCCTAGTGTAAAAAAATGCCCCTTTTTATGATACTAAAAAAAAAAAAAGTTCGCAAATAATAAATATTAAACAAAATCAGAAAAGGGTTATACACTGCACAACATGCTTTATCACACCGAAATGTTTAAATGATCTGAAAATGTTTGCGTCCGTTTCCATTTGACACGCATCCTGTCTAAAAATAGGACTGCGAACTATTGAGAAAACTCAGATAATAAGGTAAGCCCAGAACTGGTCACAAGATCACAAAAACGCGGCAATACGTCAGATTACTTCAAAGATTGATGACGCCATAATTTTTGCGTATACAAGTGGTGCCACCTAACGACGGTATCAGTCAAAACATGCTTCTGTTGCCAGACGGTATTCTCGGCGGATTCACGAAGCCGAGAGAGAGTCGGATAAGCGAGACTACAGTGTAAGTTGCTGCCGGTTTTCAGTGCTGCCATCTTTGTTATTACATCGAACTAATGTCCTATAGTGCGCCACCTATCGACTATAAACAATATGAGTTCGCTAATTTCCTTTCTGAGCTGTTAGTTGTCTTCACAGTAAATTAAATTACCACGTGGCATATATAAATGCTACACAATTAACACAGGCTTACGAGTAAATCTAAACTACAAGTGGATCGCACTGGGGTGCGTAAAAATAGAACTACACACATTTTGATGACGACACGAGCAAAAAAGCCCGCAACTGCGAGTTGTTGTTTGTTTACCCGACGCATAGCGACGAACTGAACCGACTGTGTATGTGGAAGACGTATGCGGGCTTACTGCTGGATCGCTGCACTCATTTGAAATATATACACGATGCCGGGTAGGTGCGCACCACCATCGGACACCTAAGGCTAAGGGGAAGTTAATGTCTGTAAAGAATACTCATATAGGCAAATAGCCATGCGTATCCCCCGGCCATAGCCATAGCCCCAGCCTGTCATGTCTTGTGTAGACTGTAGACGTAGTAGTATGGGTGGGTACCAGGGCGTTTTTTATTGAATTTTCACTGGGGGGGCAAAGTCCTAAAAGGGCACTCCAAATGGTTAAAAAGGGCACCTTACGCATTATTAATTATTATTTACACAAACCTTAGGAATGTATGAAACCTTTATATATATTTATGTGTGTGTGTGTGCGCGTGCGTGCGTGCGTCAGTATCTTTTTATCCATATGACTGCACACTGACGACTGCATCTCGGTATAAAATTAATGTTACACTTATATCCCAGAATTTTTTATTACAAACGCATGCAGTAGTTAGAGAAACATGACATGTCTCTAGCAACTTGCAAGTCAGTACGTTTGACATTGGTCTCAATTTTACTAGACAAACCCCGTTTCGCGGGTGAATTTCCTAACGAATTCACGCTGCCCATAGATATCCCAATCTGGAGCCCCGCATCTTCTGGTCTTCTCCAGGAATTTGACGACAGCGGGTCGAGGGTCAAAGTAGGCGGTGCCCACACCATTCAGTGCCACCACGAGGCGGGTGTTTCTCGTGTCCTCACCCATGCTGGTGCGGTGATTGTCGACAACGAGGTTGTGGTGGCTCACGATCCTTTCGGTCTGCATAGAGTGTGGACTCATGCAAGCCAGAGATGCCAACACCTTCTGAACTGAACCTGTGGTGACTGGCAGAAGTTGCCGCAATCTGACAGTCATCTCACAACCGAGATCACAGCCATCAGGCAGGAACAGCACATTCATCATTTTCTCCCATTGCTCGGCTGCTCCGTCCGCAAAGTCAGATGCCTCGTCTGGAAAAAGACGCCTGACGACGCGCCATGCTCAACGAATGATCCCAGATTGCGTGACATCACCAACCCCTTCATGTCTTTGATGATGTCCTCCTGCTCCGGGTGCATGCGTTCAGAGAAGTATTCGTGGGATGCTTGCACGACCTCCAGCCTGATTGTTCGTGCATCACGGCGGTTTGTCCAAACGAACTGGTGGATCAACTTTCGCTGTGTTCGGTCCTCACTGGTGCTATCGGAGACCGCATCGGCCACGATCGGGCGGAGACCGTTTCGGTTAGACAGTCGTTGTACACATCGACGGCCATTCGCAGAGGCATTGCAAAAACAGTCTTATTGTAAGCAGTGAGTGCGCGCAGCCATGGATGCAACGTTGTGCACTCTTCTCAGGCTTCGTCCATCTTCTTCTTGCTTGTTGCTGCTATGTGCGTTTCAGAGGTCATATGGTCAGTGACCCTTTCCAGCCTATCACTACAGTCCGCCCTGACGCCGCTTGCGATTGCTATAGTGCCATTTTTAGAACTTTTCTTTGCCATCTTCTCATACTCCTGACATGTTGTGCATAGAATGTGAGCCTTTGTTCGGCCACATTTCTTTGCCGAAAATGAGCGAAGCTCGGGGAATTTGTTGACAACATCTGCAATAGTTAACGGAATTCCTTTGTACGTCGGTGTGCGGGAAGTTGCGTTGTCAGTTTCCTGACCAGGTGTCTGGGTAAGGTGGTGATCTTTGTCACCAGGAGGGTGGTCAGGTGTGATGGCAGTGGACGGATCATGGCTCCTTGATTAACTGGCTATCAGGCGAGAACACGACGAAGGCAGTATCTCTGTGACTGGTGGTACGCTTTTATCTGTGGGAGTGTCATCAGATGTGATGGCAGTGAACGGATCATGGCTGCTTGATGAACTGGTACTCGGGCGAGAGCATGACGAAGGCCTTCGTCTTTGGGAGTGTCATCAGGTGTGATGGCAGCGGACGGATCATAGTTCCCTGGCGACATTGTGGGTATTTCTGGCAATGAGTTATTGAGGCTGCGTCGAAAAATTGTGTCTAGGCGTTGACATTTTGGGGCAGATTTCTGTAGCTCTTCTTGTTTTCGTTTTGCATTTCTGTCTCTCTTAGGCATGACTGGCAGGATATCGACCTGGACAAATTAGATGGTTAAATGTAATAACTAACTCAGGAAAAGCATGTCTATTTGAAACACTTTTATAGTGGAATTACAATGCGAGCGGCGACATGCTCTAGACTCTAGACATAAATATACTGAAGATATAGGCATAATGCAGAAAAGAGAGTAATACAAAACATGCATACCATGTCTATCAATCAAATGGTTGGCTAAGTACATCTTACCTACAAGAGGGATCATTATTAAAATGTGATTATTTTGTGATATTTGTTAAACGTTTCCAATTACTTTCGTTGGACACTACACACACTTTGCCAGGTTTATTTATTATTTGGAAAAAAAAAGCCGATTGAAAGGTTGTTGTACATCGTTAATCCCCGCCCGCTCGCTCTCGACCAATGATAATAGTGAATGGGCGTGGTTTAGTCTCACCTGGTCCGTTTCGCAATTTCGCGGCCAGGACACCGGTTTATGTTAACAGCTATTTCAACATCACTGTAAAGAACTGGATTGCACGCGGCTCAATCGTGTAAAATGTGATGGCGGGTCTTGTTGAATTATACACAAATTAAACAAACAGTAACATGAAGGTACACATATTTACATATATATATATATATATATATATATATATATATATATATATATATATATATATATATATATATATATATATATATATAAATATATATATATATATATATATATATATATATATATATATATATATATATATATATATATATAATCATTAGTTATTCTGGCACCCGGAACACTGACGTCATAAGTAAACACTTCTATGGCTATGTATGGCTATGCCAAAGCACGTTTTCAGTTCTTCGCATGAACTGTATGAAGAAGCCATTCGGCAATACGTCACTGTTATTGCTATGATGCTATTACATTCCTCACTTCCTGTCGCATGCATTAACATAAACACACCATAACTCGGGTACTACTGCCTATATGTCCATGATATTGCCATTATTCTTCGACTTTCGAGTCGAAAGTAAACCTCACCATTCGAGACGCATCGAACATGAAAATGGTAACATGAAAATAGTAACCTGGCATCTAGTTATGAAACAGGAAATATAAAGCCTTTTTTGAAAATGTAAGATTCCCCTCTGAGCCATATCAATAAATTGATCTTTTGTAGACATATTGCCCTTCTTTAACTTTGGTACTTTCTTGATTTTGCCACCAATGAAAATTAACTAAATCACACTAACAAAAAGAATACAAATTATGACCTACATTAATACAAGGGGCTGGTTAAGGAGAATGGGGGCACATATTGGGGGGGCAAGTTGGTTTGACTGGGGGGGCAAATGAAAGGGCTGGGGGGGCATTGGCCCCCCCACTTTGTATGTTAAAAAACGCCCTGGTGGGTACGGTACTCACCCCAGCTTGGGGTGTGATACTCTAATGCAAGTGAGTCACTTCTCTCCAATTCTCATATGTAGCAGTTTGGTAACATTGAGATAACAAAAGATTAGCCCGAATGTGAATATGTCAAATATTCCACTTGTGTTTTGCAAATCACAAATGCACAAAATATCTTCTTGCATGTGCCATCATTAACATCACAGTCAAATGTATGGGTTGGTCTGCTTAAGCCAGTTGCACGTAGACGAGTCCATGCGTGCTCCTGGTTACATAGGTGGTAAATAATTAAGGCCGGCAGTTTCCACTGATTACGTTATATTTATGGTTATATTTGTATTAGCTCACAGGTACAACAGTCACACTGGGCAAGGTCCCAACATAGCAGGGAGATAGCGAACCTTCGTATGTGAGTTCGTAGTCAGCTTAGTCTTGTCTAGGCTTTGGGTAATAGGTCAATACCTGTTGCGCTGGTTAATTGATGGTGTGGGAATGAATCGTGTTGTGATGGTGGATGCCAACCTCTATCACACTGATCAGGTCCGCTATCAGGACCACGACTACCACAATCCTTGACCTTAATTGTTATTCATGGCAGGTACCAACCACCTTCAGATCCCATGGAACAACAATTCTGATAGCCAGATTCTACAATTAATGTAGGAGGCCTTGTAGCTGACAAGAAACAGGTGGTAGAACAACTGACCCGCTACAACAAAGCCACTGTCATTCTATAAAATACCTGTTATTCATAAATATAACAATTCATATCGATCATAGATACTTTGTAGTTGGAAACAAGTTTTGAACACATACGGTGTTCAGACGACAGCTCATGTATGTTGGCAAAACATTATGAATAACTGAAATCCTCCATCAGTTGCTTTATTGGTTATGTAGGCTAATTATTTAATTTACACATAAATTATGTTCTGTTGGTTCATATAAACAGAAAACACAGGTAAAAATCTGTTTTGTGAGGACAGGTTGGTTGCCTACTACACTGGTAACGTGCTGGTTTACGTAAAACAGAGGCTTTTCCTTCAATGTTGAATTGTTTGACACTTGCAGCCAAGCGAGAGAATCGCTTCACCAGCGTCCATGAAGCGGTCAGGAATGGTGACTTCCGTGAGCTGGAGGCGATGATAAAAGCCGGGGCAAGTGTCAATGAGGTGGACAGCACGAAGGACAAATTCACGCCAATTCACTGGGCCTGTCACAAGGGGGCGCTGGAGGTCAGTGTTGTTTTACACAGTCACTGTTGATAATGTGTCTTGTGTGGTTAAATTATATAAAATAGTACATTTGCCAGTTGCATCTTGCTTGATATGTCTGAGATGATAACAGAGTAGCACAAATTCTTGGACAAAGCCGTACGTCACATCCAGTTATTTCTGCTATTTTGCCAGCCACAGAGGATGATCACAGAGGATGACCACAGAGGATGATTTTAGCTAGATCGCAGTTGGGGCTGTGTTCTATGCTGTCGCATTCGATTTTGAAACAATTAAAATGCAATGGTCATCTGCCATTTTATAGGTGATAACAAACAATAGCCCATTCATCATTGCATGTGTCATTTTGTAGGTGATGATGTAAACAATAGCCCAGTCATCATTGCATGTGCCATTTTGTAGGTGATGATGTAAACAATAGCCCAGTCATCATTGCATGTGTCATTTTGTAGGTGATGATGTAAACAATAGCCCAGTCATCATTGCATGTGCCATTTTGTAGGTGATGATGTAAACAGTAGCCCAGTCATCATTGCATGTGTCATTTTGTAGGTGATGATGTAAACAATAGCCCAGTCATCATTGCATGTGTCATTTTATAGGTGATGATGTAAACAATAGCCCAGTCATCACTGCATGTGTCATTTTGTAGGTGATGATGTAAACAATAGCCCAGTCATCATTGCATGTGTCATTTTGTAGGTGATGATGTAAACAATAGCCCAGTCATCATTGCATGCGCCATTTTGTAGGTGATGATGTAAACAATAGCCCAGTCATCATTGCATGTGTCATTTTGTAGGTGATGATGTAAACAATAGCCCAGTCATCATTGCATGTGTCATTTTGTAGGTGATGATGTAAACAATAGCCCAGTCATCATTGCATGTGCCACTTTGTATGCATGATGACCACGTCATGATGTAAATAACTACTTGTGTCATAATTGGTCAAGTCTGATTGCTCTGTGAGTTTAACACTTTGTGACTAGAGAAACAAATTTTGGTGTATGCTTATTAAAACATTTTTACATGGCCCAATTTGTTTTCAATCATACTGTATGCTTAGTAGGTCAAATACGGTATTTCTAGCTTCATATACCCACATATACCTGGTGTTAGATGAGTCATCTAGTGTTTATTAAATGACTGGTAGTTTTATAATAGATTGCCCAGCAAAAGATGTTTTAACAAGTGTTATTATATCGCTTTTTTTTTTTTATTTGCTACTACCCAGACAACAATGAAACTGTGAAATGAGAATAGAATCTTGCATTGTTACCTAACTAGTAATGTGTCTTGCAGTGCCTCCACTGGCTGCTGTGGCATGGAACAGACATGACAGTGGCTACCCCTAAAGGCTGGACCCCCGCTCACATCGCTGCCATCAAGGGACAGGATGCCTGTCTACAGGTGAGCTCATCTCCTTAGCTCTATACAATGTAACACAGTTCTTATTGAATATATATTGAATATATATATATATTATATATATATATATATATATATATATATATATATATATATATCAAAATGTAAAATAATAAGTTCCCTCCTCAATTAGATTTTGTTTGTTTCGTTTCGTGAAAAATCAACCCTCTCTATTACCCACTGCGACAAGTCATCGGACAAACTACTAAATTATTTCTGACTAGGCCCAGTTGAAATTCTGCGAAGAAAACCTCTGTGTATGTGTGCAAGAATGCATACCAGTGTGCTGCGTTCATTTTTTAAAATGCCTAAACATTGCTGCTTTTGTTCAATGTGTTTACACCAAATATAACACCACCCATGACTAAAGCCACGAGACTGTACAACTTTCTGCATTAATATATAAGGAAGCGAACATGCATTTTATTTAGTATCAAGACCTTTCACTTCACCCCTGAAGACTTACAAACACCCCAGATTTATTGAAAGCTGTTGTTATCTGCACTTTGTCATCCTTCTGAGATAGTCACACATTGAAGCTGTGTAATATTGTGAAACTAAAATTGATGTGAAACATTTATGCTTAGGCTCTTGCGAACAATGGTGCCAACTTGAATGCCAAAGACAGCCGGGGTGCTACCCCCGCCCACATGGCTGCAGCGCACGGCCACTCGTTCACCCTCCAGTCCATTCTCAGGAATGGCGTTGTAAGTCAGACTTTCACTTCTATAAAGTAGTTTGTGACTCTGTCTCTCCGTCCATCCGTCTGTTCCCTCATATCTCCGCCAGTTTTGTTTGTGTGGGGCTGACATTTTGTAGGCATACCTCAGGTTCCATGGGGTACAAAGAAATGTCTCCGGGGTGCGGGGATATTATGAAGGAACCTACGTAGATGTTTGACGTAGATAACATAACTTACAGCAATAGTACGTACAATTGTTGGTAACGCTAAATGCGTATTTTCTAAGACTGTTCCAAGTTATATATATTTTTTATTTTTTAATCTATAATATAACTCTCGTTTGTTTCAACTGTTTTTAGTATTACGATTGATGATATGTTTAGTCCGTGTGTTACTGGTTGCATGAGTGTATGTTTGTGCTAACGCCACAACACTACAAATTCCTTGTACTTGCTACTTGGTAATAAAACATATCTTATCTTAAGTTATGTCATCTACGTCAAACGTCCACATAAGCTGTTTCGTATGGTATGAATGTTAAACCGGCAGTCGTAGATTATCTTTGAGGCATGAAGTTTTCTATGCCATATGGCATTGCCCTACTAAAACTTGACTGAGTCATAAGCTCTTGCAATGGCTGCCTTTTCTCCCATCAAATGCCGGGCAACTCGGCTAGCTATCAATAATTTTGAACTGTTTGCATAAATTAAAATATTGGATTAGTACATTGTACAGCTTAAAGCATCATTATTTTTTTTAAATGTATTAAATGTAATATATCCAGAACTATGCAAGCACATTCAATACATACAGAGGACTGTTGAGTCGGAACAATTTGATTATATTAAGTTGCTGACTCAATTATGGGGCACATTTTAATACAGTGGGAATAGAATATAATATAATCTAACCCAGCCATAGGATAGAATAGCATCGTTCCCAGTCAATATATTTGATTCTATTGAACAGCTGATATATAGATATGTAAATATATATATTAATATATACAATATAATATAATACAATACAATATAATGCTGTCATCGGAACTGTTCGATAATTTAAAAATATTGTGATCACTGTTTCTATATATAAGCACCATACTCAGTAACTTACTATATAATAATAATATATATATATATATATATATATATATATATTAGTGCCCTGCGCAGGCCTAGAATTTGATCCCAAGCCCAGCCCGCAATTAGCAGTTAGAGTCCAGGCCCAGCCCAGGCCCGGACCATGAATGTTTGGCCCAGGCCCGGCCCGGCCCGGCCCGCAAGTTTCAGGCCCAGGCCCGGCCCCTACCCGCGGGCCAAAGATGGGTAAGCCTGCAGCCGGCAAGCCCGCGGCCCGCTAAGTTTAGAGAAGATAAACCTATAATCTTATAACAAAGACGAGGATGAGTTCTAAAAATCCAGCACCACCAGCTTCTTCAAACTTAGGAATATCCTGAAGAAAAATAAAGAAAAACTTCTTAGTGTCATTACTATTAAATATGATAAAATTTTTTATAGTTGGTTTTAATGTATTGGCTTATGGTTAGGGTAGGAGATTTGTTTATCTAACCCTGACTTAACCCATATGCAAGCCATAACCCCAATTTATATTGTTAATTGAATTAGCTCAACTAAGTTAACATAATTTAATATGATATTTCAATTAAATGTCACCCACTGGCACTGACACCCAGTGGCATTTCCAGCAGGTCTGCAGTCACTAGCCTGAGACAGACAGGTTCAGACATGTGTGAATTAGTACAAGTGTGAATGAATTAGGACTGGGGAGAAATACCAATTACAAACTGCATTGGGTAGTGGGCTAGTGACCTAGTGGGCACTTGGCAGTGGGCAGGTGTTTCAGGTGGGCAATGTTTGGAGGGAAGACCTAGACAATAGAATGTCCACTGGTAGGGTCAAAGGGTGATAAGTTGATGGTTAATCATGGCTTGATTGCCTCTGCAAATATTTCTAAAGTAAACATTTGGGGCTGGCTACTTCCAGCCATGTGAACTTATGGGGCCATTAGATTCCATGCAAGGTCTCAATTTGCAACTATATAATACTAAAGAAATAATGTTTAGCATTCATTAACCGGAATTACAATTTATAAGAAGTTTTTATTAAAAAATAAATTAATAATCGGTGTTTTGTATGAATATTTTTATTATGTCCAGACCCAGCCCAGCCCGCCCACACTAGGCCCAGGCCCGACCCAAGCCCGATGTGTTTAAATTGTTTTCAGCCCAGGCCCGACCCGGGCCTGCAGTATGTAGGCCCAGGCCCGAAATTATGTAGAGGCTTGGACCCAAAGCCCGGCCCGCGCAGGGCACTAATATATATATATATATATATATATATATATATATATATATATATATATATATATATATATATATATATATACACATATATATATATGAACAAGTCTGAACCGTGAAGCACCATACTCAGTAACTTACTATATAATAATAATACATAATATATATATATATATATTATTATTATATAGTAAGTTAGTGAGTATGGTGCTTATATATAGAAACAGTGATCACAATATTTTAAAATTATCGAACAGTTTCAATGACAGCATTATATTGTAAGTCTATCACCTGCATTCTCCGTGGGTTGATGTAATGACCTGTCCAGCAGGAGGTGGACATGGCGGACAAGAATGGCTGGACGCCGCTTCATTGCGCTGCCTTCCACGGACGACTCGGCTGTCTGCAGCAGTTGATGAAATGGGGAGCAGCGATTGATGTCACTGACACCTGCGGCAACACACCAGGTATTGATGCAGTGATACATTAGAACAGTTATTGTTGCATATGACAACTGCATTTATCCAAACTTGATGAATGTATGGAAAGGCCTGCTTGCCATGCCAACCGGTGAGCAGAAGAAGAACTAATTGTTCAAGGATTCAGTTCCTGATTGAAGTTAGCCGAAACTTTGAATAAGTAAATTTCAATAGTTATGATTAGAAATTTTTTTTTACTTCATTGAAGAGTTCATATTAACATACATGCCAATCGTTAGTGGCACACATCTGCAAGAAATCCATAAGATCCACAAATGAGCCCCCATATTATTCACATTCACTAGTTTGCTGTGCATGCTGAAAAAGAACTTGTTGTGCAAACTGGGATATATTGATTGGATCTCAAGAGTTTGACCAACTGACCAGGCACAGCTAAAATATTCATGAAAGTCGCCATCTGGACGTATTTTTAATTGATGATCTGTTTTTCACCTGCCATTTACACTCATGGGCCATATCTCATAATACAAGAAAACCATGGTCAAAACCATCTCCAACACCCGTGAGACCATCACATTTCTGAAAAAAGATTTACAAGTCATCTGCAAGAGTTGAAGTGTATAACTGTATTATGCAGTATGGTCTGCATACAATAAAAACTAACAATGCGAGATAGAGTAACAGTTTCTCAACTGAGAGGACCCAGATTAAAAATCTCATTTTGCTGTTTGAAGTCTGGCCAATTTCATAGTTGTATTTGATGTTCAAATGAACAAGTCTGAACCGTGAAGTGCATTCATTGAATAATCCTAAGGACTGGACACCGCAGTGAACAAGGACATACTTCTACCTTTCCTTCATTATGAGTTTACTCTTTGTAACTCATGCATACTGAAAGTATTTTTTACAAATAATTATATTCAGGGTACTCAATTACACTCAGTAAAAAGTTATAGTTATGTTCGTTACCACAACATAATGTCTCAGAAGGGCATGTTACACATACTTGTGAACATTGTTGGACTCTCGACAAGCCAATGGCATCCTTGTCCACTTGCCATCTGGATTTTTTGCTTGTTAAATTGTTCATATTTGATACTACTTTCTTATTACAGCTTAAAAGCAGTTTTAATTTGAGTGATATATGTTTTTTAATGCCATTATTGCAACTATTTCTTCCCAGCGCACCTGGCAGCGATGGAGGGGAGTCTTCCCTGCCTCAAGTTCCTTGTGGCTGAGGGAGACAATCCAGCCCATATCCTGGGTGCTCGCAACGATAACGGGGAAACACCCAAGATGCTGGCCCAGCAGTTTTACAAGGACTCGGTGGTTGAGTACATCGGTAACATAGAGTGGGAGAGAGATCACCCAGAGGAGGCTGAGAGTAAGTCATGTCTCCCTACTCGGTGGGAATGTATCCTCCCTGAGCACAAGTTTTCCCCACTCATTAAATATATGAATTTTACTTGAGTCACTAAACATAGATTCATGTGGTCAGTAATGTAAATTAAATTAATTGTTACTTTTGTTGATGTTTAGTCCGGTGTGGGGAGATCTTCAGGCTGGCCACCAGGTGGAGTATAATAATAATAATTTTTTTATTCACAATAAACTTTATAAAATGTGCATTTTATCTTACTAAGGGTTGTGAGTTAAAATAAATTAATATACAAATAAATACAGTACCGCTTAAGATTAAATAATAACATGTGAGAGTATATTCCAAAATACAGTAAAGTTAAATTTTAAAAAAATATTCAAATAAAGTAGGTAAAATGTATAGTTTAACTATTTAAGAAATATATGGGTAAAATACATCATATCAATAAGTTAAATAAAATAGTCCAGTTAAAATGTTTTTGAGCTTGCACGTCACTGTTCATTGTCAAAAATATCGTTGAGATAACATGCTTTAATAGTGTATATAGAGTTACAATTTTATAGTGCTGAACATTTCTTTGCAACAGTAACTGCTGTTTAGTTCTGAGCAGAGAGGGTTCAGTTCTTTGCACCAGTAACTGTTGTTTAGTTCTAAGCAGAGAGAGTTCAGTTCTTTGCACCAGTAACTGGTTTAATTCTGAGCAGAGAGAGTTCAGTTCTTTGCACCAGAAACTGCTGTTTAGTTCTGAGCAGAGAGAGTTCAGTTCTTTGCAGCAGTAACTGCTGTTTAGTTCTGAGTAAAGAGAGTTCAGTTATTTGCACCAGTAACTGCTGTTTAGTTCTGAGTAGAGAGAGTTCAGTTCTTTGCCCCAGAAACTGCTGTTTAGTTCTGAGCAGAGAGAGTTCAGTTCTTTGCAGCAGTAACTGCTGTTTAGTTCTGAGTAGAGGGAGTTCAGTTCTTTGCACCAGTAACTGCTGTTTAGTTCTGAGTAGAGAGAGTTCAGTTCTTTGCACCAATCACTGCTGTTTAGTTCTGAGCTGAGAGAGTTCACTTCTTTGCACCAATAACTGCTGTTTAGTTCTTGAAGATTTTTGTTTGTGCTTTCGGAAAGTAGATATCTCCTTTGGCGTGTTTCTTGTTGAAACACTTGAAATGGGCTGAAATAGATGACACATGTAATTTGGTGCCAGTACCTTTACAGACTTGAGCATAAGTTGTGCAAGTTTGAAGATGTCCATTGATGTGGAAATATCTTCAATAGAATAATGTACAGGACATATATTAATAACCACCAGGGTATGTTCACAAACATTTATCTCCCGTAATTATGCTAAAGCTTTGTGTTTTTGTAACAACTCCATGGTGTCATATTGATAATTGGTTTCAACGAATTTGTGAATTTCTGAGATTTTGTTTTTTATTACTGTGCCGAGCCATCAACGGTTACATCTTTTAAGACAATAGTAGTTCTGTAACAGTTCACCGCGTGGCGCTGCATGATGCCACAGTAGTCATATTTTGAATGCGACCAACAATAAAAAAAATTGTATGCAGGCCTTGACCTCCGACCTCCTTAGTACACTTTGTACGAAATAGGTAAATATTGAGAATTGTGAATGACCCCTTTTATGTATCCTGCTGTTTCTCTTTATTGTGCCTGTAACAGTTATGTATTCCCACACCCCCAGACCTGGCATTCCCAGCCCACGTGGCTGCCTACTCGGGCGACCTGGAACATCTGACCATGCTGGTGGAGAACGGCGTAGTCAACATCAACGAGAGGGACGACAAGGGGTCAACCCTTGCACATAAAGGTCGGTTCTTCATTAATTTAAGGGGAATTTCCAAAAAGAATTCCTTCAATGCATATTTTCTTCTCAACTTTTATCTACTTTGTTAGGGGTCATCAGATAAGTTAAGTTTTGGTTCAGTCCACCCCACACCTCTCCAGTGTGTGGTGTGAGACGCAAGAGAATGCGTATATTTCCAGTCAAGAAGCACAGCCAACAGCCGAAATGCCAATAATACTGTCTTCGCCTAAACTAATTGTAAAAAACAGTTTTAAGCCAGTTTGTATTGTGTCACTTTAAATTAAAATCAGTTTATATATATGTATGTATGTATGTATGTATGTATGTATGTATGTATGTATGTATGTATGTATGTATGTATGTATGTATGTATGTATGTATATATACATACTTGTCCCATAAAACACGGGACGACCAGATCACCCACCAATATGTAATGGTATGCATTTTATTGGACTTTGAGAACTTATGCAATGACCTCTTAGAAGTTGAAGGACTCATTTATTAGCAGAAGTCAGAGCAGAAGAAATATATAACAAATTGCTAAAGATGTTACCTAAACAAACCCACTATGTCTACCTACTTAGCCATCACTGTTTCCATGGTAACTCCCTGTTTCACTTAAAGAAGGCAGCAGAACCAGATGACACAAAGCAGCATTAGTTAAGGAACAGTGTAGGTTGGACATGAGAAAGGACCCATTCTCACAGAGGGTGATAAATGAACCAGATTATCTACAGATTGTTTAATTGTATACAGCAGTGTGAATATGTTTTTTAAAAAAATAGACAAAAGAAGAGTGGGTTACACATAAGTAAAAATTGTTGGGCTCTCAATAAGCCAACTGCTTCCTTGTCCACTTGCAGTCTTCCCGTTACGGCTACTTCCTGTTAAGGCTACTTTATTTTCTCGTTACGGCTATCCTTTTTGGAGGAGCATTCAGACTAGTCCCAAATTAGTCCCTTTATGGCTACTTTTGGAATTAGCCAGTAATTAGCCAGCTGAACAGGGGGAGCATTAATTTATTTGTATGTGGTTACCATAAATGGTTTTACCAAGATCGGTGTAACTAGCAGTAAGCAGTATTGTACATGGTTTCTTTGGAGGAGTGGTTATATTACTTATAAGCTGAGACATTTTCACCTTCAATCATTCTATGTTTAGTATCACTGAGAACACTCTATTTGTAATATTATTGAAGATGGATGCGGTCGAATTTGCGACAAACAAATATGGGAAGCCTTCTGCCATGTACAGAGGCTACAGGCTCCTGTGAGAACGTACTGGGCCAAATGGCAACAAGTACCAGTACTGAGGCTGGTGTCTTTACGAAGTAGGGTGGTGAGCATGACCACCCTCCTTGAAGTTCACAAAACTTGTGGGTAAACATCACCCTAACATCTTCGAGTTTGTGGAGGCGACGAGGAAGGAGCAGGCAGCAACAGAGCTGAAGCACGACGTGATGCAGGCATACCACCACCACAGAAGAAGAGGAAGTACTGGATTGTAGACCAGCGTCTGGCTCAGTTCAAACAAGAGTATGTGATGAAGGAAAGATCTGTACTGAGTTTTCTGCTTGCAGATGGACACTTACTTAAATTAGAGTGACATTCACTTGTGATTGATGACAGTTACTTGTTGATGTTAGAATGACATCACTTGTGATACATGACTTTCATGACTTCCGTTCAATGCATAATGTTGGGTATAATGTATAGAGTATCTTATACTGAGTACACTGTACAATTACTATATTCGTGTCTTAATAAAACTGTAATGCATATACATCATGTATTTTTATGTTGTATACCATCTGAAATAATTGATTCTCCCTTGGCTCAAGAATAGAATCAAGGAAGTAGCTATAATGGGACTAGTTTCAATGTGTAATTAATTGCTCCCACAAAAGTAGCCATAATGGGGAAAAAGTAGCCATAATGGTAAGTAGTCGTAACGGGCCTAACTCATTCACTTGCCATCTGATTAGTTTGCCTTGGATGGCTATCTTGTTACATACTTGTTAAATACTTGTTAAATACATGTTAAATACATGTTAAATACATGTTAAATACATGTTAAATACATGTTAAATACATGTTAAATACATGTTAAATACATGTTAAATATTTGTTGACTACTTAAATTGATTAAATACTTAACAACTTGTTAAATAACCAAAGATCATAGCTTTTCACTTGCCACAAATCAGCCAGATTCACCCCTACACCTTTGAGTCATCTTCCAACCTTGTTTATGTTTGTTTGGTACAGCCGCGGGCCAAGGTCACCTCAACGTCCTGCAGTGGCTCATAGAGATGGGAGCCAACACAGACATTACAAACAATGCCGGAGAGAATCCGAGGGACGTCGCCAGCAGATTTGGTCAGCTTGCAGCCGTCAAGCTGCTTACAGGGGAAGATGGTGGGTGTTTCGTGTGCACAATATCACTTTCACGTTTTGTACGCCAAATCAATATAATAAATAAATTTGTCTGCCTAATCCAGACATTCCATTTCAAGCTAAATTCTGTTCTCCCATCTAAAGTATTACACTTTATATGTTGAGACTTAGCCCAAATTCTATCCCTATATATCCCTGGGTACGAGGGAGAGTGGCAGTGCAGAAGAGGGATTTCAAAGATGTTCCTTTAGATTGTTTCTTGCATCAGGTGTTCATATAACTTCTAAAGTGAAACTGATGTATATTTCCAAAGTGAAACTGATGTTTATGGAACAGAAGTTGAGGATGAGGCGACGGGACGGGAGGCTAAGGAAGACCTCTCCGACCTTGACTCGGACGACCTTGCACCCCCTCCAGCCGGAAACACGGAGGGAGAAGACTCCCTGAAATTGAGCAAGGAGGAGGTTCGGGCTGCCAAAGGTATCTACTGCTTGAGGAATATTATACATAAGTTGACCACGAGGATGAGTTTTTTTGTTTGAGAATATCGCATTTAAGTACTGTCACCTGTGCTGCATAAACATGACTTACATAAAACAGGCAGACAAGCAAATCACATGTTAAAGTAATTAGAATCACAGTTTGCTTGGTTGTATATTAATATTAGCAATACTTGATGCAAAATGGTGTAGTTTTATATTTTCATTTTGTTCATTTGAAATCTACGCTGTGAACGTAGATTGCAAACTGACTAGTTTGAATATTACTCCAAAGTGTAAAATTGTGAAAGTGATGGCTACAATAAAAGCAAAAAGAAATTAGGTCTGAACTATTTATTTGATCACTGTTAAGTATCGTTCTTCCTCCTAGTTCCCTTGATGAAGGGACGAGGCCGATTACTTCTTTTACTGCTGCACTACTTTGGCTGTTGTCATTTCTACTTCTCCCTTTGGCAGCCTTTCTTTTTCCTCCATTTTTTATCCTCCTCCGCCTTTCTCACGTCCCTCTCAATGCAGTCTTCCTATCTTAATTGTAGTCTTCCCCTTTTCCTACGACCAGGTTGTTTCGTCGCCTCTCCTCTCTTTGGTAGTTGGCTCTCCTCTCTTGGGTAGTCGGCTCTCCTCTCTTTGGTAGTCGGCTCTCCTCTCTTTGGTAGTCGGCTCTCCTCTCTTTGGTAGTTGGCTCTCCTCTCTTTGGTAGTTGGCTCTCCTCTCTTGGGTAGTCGGCTCTCCTCTCTTTGGTAGTTGGCTCTCCTCTCTTGGGTAGTCGGCTCTCCTCTCTTTGGTAGTTGGCTCTCCTCTCTTTGGTAGTTGGCTCTCCTCTCTTGGGTAGTCGGCTCTCCTCTCTTTGGTAGTTGGCTCTCCTCTCTTGGGTAGTCGGCTCTCCTCTCTTTGGTAGTCGGCTCTCCTCTCTTTGGTAGTCGGCTCTCCTCTCTTTGGTAGTCGGTTCTCCTCCATCCGACCCAAGTGATCCGCACACACTATCCGGCTTCTTTTTATTCTACCCTTTAACTGCATCCCAATCTCTTCCCTCAGGTCATTCCTCCTACCTCTATCCACCCTTTTTGTTCCTGAAACGATCATTTAAACAGGAATCAGGAGAAACACAGGTACCTCGATACTGTCACTAAAGATTATTGCTAGAAATTTATAAATGATAGAAGAAAGTTACGAATGCAAGTATACTATCAACAAATCATGACAACAGCTGTAGATGCTCACGTAGGTACACGTTGGCATTTTGTCCAGGTCGTGCTAAGAAGAGAATGGAGGATACTTGTAAAATACTTGTTAAATGCTTGTTAAATACTTGTTGAATACTTGCTATGTATGTGTAAAGTACTTGTTAAGTACTTGTCAAATACTTGTTAAATACTTGTTTAGAACTTGTTAAACAACCAAAGATCATAGCTTTTTACTTGTCACAAATCAGCCAGATTTTGTGCAGGTCGTGCGAAGAAGAGAATGGAGGATCTAGAGAGGAGGATGAACCTCGCCAAGAAGAACTTTGTGCAGTGGGGCGGAAAGTTGGAGGAAGATCGTCGCAGACTGAAGGAAAACCGAGACAATCAGAGGTAAACCTCATCACTAGAGAATACATTACTTTTTTTTCAAAACTTCTTATTTCTTGCTCCAAACACTTTAATTACTCATCATTTTCGTTTCATTGTAATGTAATTGAAGAGCTGTATTCCAAAACACACTTAGTCCATTTTTTTTTATTTTGAGTAAACGAAAGAAAAATACCACTTAAATTTGTGTTTTATGTTATTATTTTTTACATATATGCATGTAGATACTCTCTATTATATGCGTGACGAAAACAAATCCATTTGCAAAAATAAGGTAATTATGGATTATTTTAAATTAAGCATTTTTTTCAAAACAGGCTGAAACCATAGACTGAGCCCGTTTCAGTGAGGTGGATGGGGTGAAGTATGTGTGGGTTAGTGAGTGAGGTGGATGGGGTGAAGTATGTGTGGGTGAGTGAGTGAGGTGGATGGGGTGAAGTATGTGTGAGTTAGTGAGTGAGGTGGATGGGGTGAAGTATGGGTGGGTGAGTGAGTGAGTGAGGTGGATGGGGTGAAGTATGTGTGGGTTAGTGAGTGAGGTGGATGGGGTGAAGTATGTGTGGGTGAGTGAGTGAGGTGGATGGGGTGAAGTATGTGTGAGTGAGCAAGTGAGGTGGATGGGGTGAAGTATGTGTGGGTTAGTGAGTGAGGTGGATGGGGTGAAGTATGTGTGGGTGAGTGAGTGAGGTGGATGGGGTGAAGTATGTGTGGGTGAGTGAGTGAGGTTGATGGGGTGAAGTATGTGTGAGTTAGTGAGTGAGGTGGATGGGGTGAAGTATGGGTGGGTGAGTGAGTGAGGTGGATGGGGTGAAGTATGTGTGGGTGAGTGAGTGAGGTGGATGGGGTGAAGTATGTGTGGGTTAGTGAGTGAGGTGGACGGGGTGAAGTATGTGTGGGTTAGTGAGTGAGGTGGATGGGGTGAAGTATGTGTGGGTGAGTGAGTGAGGTGGATGGGGTGAAGTATGTGTGGTGGATGGCACACAAACTCATCACCCCACCCCACACCGATTCAAGCCAGAACTAACACTCACCCACCCATACTTCACCCATCCACCTCACTCACTCACCCATACATACGGCGGACAGGTACAGACCTCTAACTGGTGTTGTGTGGTGTCGCAGGAGGCTGGTGTTGTGAGGTCTCGGAGGAGGCTGTGGTTGTGTGGTGTCGGAGGAGGCTGGGGTTGTGTGGTGTCGGAGGAAGCTGGTGTTGTGTGGAGTCAGAGGAGGCTGGTGTTGTGTGGTGTCGGAGGAGGCTGGTGTTGTGTGGTGTCGGAGGAGGCTGGGGTTGTGTGGTGTCGGAGGAGGCTGGTGGTGTGTGGTGTCGGAGGAGGCTGTAGTTGTGTGGTGTCGGAGGAGGCTGGGGTTGTGTGGTGTCGGAGGAGGCTGGTGGTGTGTGGTGTCGGAGGAGGCTGGTGTTGTGTGGTGTTGGAGGAGGCTGGGGTTGTGTGGTGTCGGAGGAGGCTGTGGTTGCGTGGTATCAGAGGAGGTTGGTGTTGTGTGGTGTCGGAGGAGGCTGGTGTTGTGTGGAGTTGGAGGAGGCTGGTTTTGTGTGGTGTCGGAGGAGGCTGTGGTTGCATGGTATCAGAGGAGGTTGGTGTTGTATGGTGTCGGAGGAGGCTGGTGTTGTGTGGAGTCGGAGGAGGCTGGTGTTGTGTGGAGTCTGAGGAGGCTGGTGTTGTGTGGTGTCAGAGGAGGCTGTGGTTGTGTGGTTTCGGAGGAGGCTGGGGTTGTGTGTTGTCGGAGGAGGCTGATGGTGTGTGGTGTCGGAGGAGGCTGGGGTTGTGTGATGTCAGAAGAGGCTGGTGTTGTGTTGTGTTGGAAGAGGCTGGGGTTGTGTGATGTCAGAAGAGGCTGGTGGTGTCTCACACATACTTCACCCCATCCACCTCACTCACTCACCCACACATACTTCACCCCATCCACGTCATTCACTAACCCACACATACTTCACCCCATCCACCTCACTGAAATGGGCTCAGTCTATGGATTCAGCCTGTTTTGAAAAAAATGCTTAATTTAAAATAATCCATAATTACCTTATTTTTGCAAATGGATTTGTTTTCGTCACGCATATAATAGAGAGTATCTACATGCATATATGTAAAAAATAATAACATAAAACACAAATTTAAGTGCTATTTTTCTTTTGTTTACTCAAAATAAAAAAAAAATGGACTAAGTGTGTTTTGGAATACAGCTCTTCAATTACATTACAATGAAACGAAAATGATGAGTAATTAAAGTGGATGGTGGATGGGGTGAAGTATGGGTGGGTGAGTGAGTGAGGTGGATGGGGTGAATTATGTGTGGGTGAGTGAGTGAGGTGGATGGGGTGAAGTATGTGTGGGTGAGCGAGTGAGGTGGATGGGGTGAAGTATGTGTGGATTAGTGAGTGAGGTGTATGGGGTGAAGTATGGGTAGGTGAGTGAGTGAGGCGGACGGGGTGAAGTATGTATGGGTGAGTGAGTGAGGTGGATGGGTGAAGTATGGGTGGGTGAGTGTTAGTTCTGGCTTGAATCGGTGTGGGGTGGGGTGATGAGTTTGTGTGCAAAAATGAAGTGCGGACAGGTACAGACCTCTAACTGGTGTTGTGTGGTGTCGCAGGAGGCTGGTATTGTGAGGTCTCGGAGGAGGCTGTGGTTGTGTGGTGTCGGAGGAGGCTGGGGTTGTGTGGTGTCGGAGGAAGCTGGTGTTGTGTGGAGTCGGAGGAGGCTGGTGTTGTGTGGTGTCGGAGGAGGCTGGTGTTGTGTGGTGTCAGAGGAAGCTGGGGTTGTGTGGTGTCGGAGGAGGCTGGTGGTGTGTGGTGTCGGAGGAGGCTGGTGTTTTGTGGTGTCGGAGGAGGCTGGTGTTGTGTGGTGTCGGAGGAGGCTGTAGTTGTGTGGTGTCGGAGGAGGCTGGGGTTTTGTGGTGTCGGAGGAGGCTGGTGGTGTGTGGTGTCGGAGGAGGCTGGTGTTGTGTGGTGTTGGAGGAGGCTGGGGTTGTGTGGTGTCGGAGGAGGCTGTGGTTGCGTGGTATCAGAGGAGGTTGGTGTTGTGTGGTGTCGGAGGAGGCTGGTGTTGTGTGGAGTCGGAGGAGGCTGGTTTTGTGTGGTGTCGGAGGAGGCTGTGGTTGCATGGTATCAGAGGAGGTTGGTGTTGTGTGGTGTCGGAGGAGGCTGGTGTTGTGTGGAGTCGGAGGAGGCTGGTGTTGTGTGGAGTCGGAGGAGGCTGGTGTTGTGTGGTGTCGGAGGAGGCTGTGGTTGTGTGGTTTCGGAGGAGGCTGGGGTTGTGTGTTGTCGGAGGAGGCTGATGGTGTATGGTGTCGGAGGAGGCTGGGGTTGTGTGATGTCAGAAGAGGCTGGTGTTGTGTTGTGTTGGAAGAGGCTGGGGTTGTGTGATGTCAGAAGAGGCTGGTGTTGTGTGGTGTCGGAGGAAGCTGGGGTTGTGTGGTATCAGAAGAGGCTGGTTTTGTGTGGTGTAGGAGGAGGCTGTGGTTGTGTGGTGTCAGAGGAGGCTGGGGTTGTGTTGTGTCGGAGGAGGCTGGTGTTGTGTGGTGTCGGAGGAGGCTGGGGTTGTGTTGTGTCGGAGGAGGCTGGTGTTGTGTGGTGTCGGAGGAGGCTGGTTTTGTGTGGTGTCGGAGGAGGTTGTGGTTGTGTGGTGTCAGAGGAGGCTGGGGTTGTGTGGTGTCGGAGGAGGCTGGGGTTGTGTGATGTCAGAAGAGGCTGGTGTTGTGTTGTGTCGGAGGAGGCTGGGGTTGTGTGGTGTCGGAGGAGGCTGGGGTTGTGTGGTATCGGAGGAGGCTGGTGTGGTGTGGTGTCAGAAGAGGCTGGTGTTGTGTGGTATCGGAGGAGGCTGGGGTTGTGTGTTGTCGGAGGAGGCTGGGGTTGTGTGGGGTCGAAGGAAGCTGGGGTTGTGGTGTTGGTTTGGATGGGGGCTGTGGAGTGAGGAGGTTAGAGCGTTGGAGGTGATGGAGGAGAGGTGACATGCGGTTTCAGTTGAGGATGGTCTGATAGGAGGGGGTTGGGTGGGGTTTGAGAGATGGAAGGGATGGTGGTGATGATGATGGGTTGATGGTGGTTTTGGTGGGATGGAGGGGTCTGGTGCTGTGGGTGCAGGGTGTCTGGTTGTACTGTTACCTCTAGTTGTCTTCCAGTTATCTGGGTTACTTTTTCGCTTTTTCGATCTTTTATTTTCAACAACAGGCAAATGGTAATCTTCTGTCAAGGCAGCACCTTGTTCATTCGTGGTTTCCGCCATGTTCGCTGGCGCCTCTGTGCACATGGTGCTGCGCATACAAATGACTGAGTGCATTTTGCCATACTGTCTCGAATAGACTGGGCTCGTTTTTGGAAAAATCTTCCAACTTAGCAGGCTCTACACATATGGACTGAACACAGATTAAAAAACCTATCAAGTTAACATGGAAGATATATAGCTGAACGACAGGGATCAGTCATTATCTCATTTTTTTTTAAATGGACTGAGCGCGTTTTGGAATCCTGCTCTTCAATTTTCTTTATCTTTCCGTGGGCGGGCGGGTGGGCGGGTGGGCGGTCGGGCGGGCGGGCGGGCGGGCGGGCGATGGGTGGATGTGTTTACTCAGAATATCACAAAAAATTTGAAAAGGTAAATTTTTAGAGAGTTTTTTCTTCGTTGACTTTTTTGGGGGTGGAAGGGTGGTTGATGTGATTAATCCTATCCTATTTCTGTTCGGAATATAATAGTAATACGAACATTACTACTGTGCCTAAATCCTCAAAAATCCGTGTTCAGAGCCCGTATTCTAAAAAACGTATGAATTTATAAAAAAAAATCCTTAAATATGGCAGCAAAAGTGTCCCAGGGGGTTCACTCATGGAACATCTGCATAAAAATTATCCAGTGTGCTAAATACTGAATAGATCTACTGAAGTATTACATAATCCATGTTGAAGCCAAGACTGGAAGGCTTGTATGATAATCTTAGACTCGCCATGTTGTTTTAGTATTAGATATTCTGTAAGTGACCGCCCCAGGATCAGTTTTGCCGCCAAGTTTATGGAAAACTTGGGTTACGAATTCACAAGTCTTTTGAGAATACATGCCTAGGGGCACATCATTTTTTTTTATTAATGTGGAAATTGACGGTGTGGTTGGTTTGCAGAACGATCACTGAGCTCAAGTCTCAATTGGACTACGAGAGACTGCGGAGAGAGAAGTTGGAGGCTCAGATAGACGAGTACAGACGAGAGAACGCGTACCTGGGAAACAAGCTGCAGGAGGTCGTATGTCACAGCGGATACAGCTACGTAAGTATCTGGTACGATCGATCTAAGGGGTGGTTCCATAAGTGGTGGATGGTGGGTGGTGGTTGGTGGGTAGTGGGTGGTGGGTGGTGTGTGGTGGGTGGTGGGTGGTGGTTGGTGTGTGGTGGGTGGTGGTTGGTGGGTGGTGTGTGGTGGGTGGTGTGTGGTGGATGGTGGTTTGGTCGTCACCACGTTTTGTGGGACACAAATCCCAGCAGCGGTGGAGCCACCTAATGAGTGAAATGAGTAATAAATGACACTGATGTTATTGTGGATCTCTGAACCAGGTAACATGGTGGGTAGTAACCAAGTCACGTCAGTTGAATGTGTTTGTATTTTGTTTAATACATGTTATATTTCATTTTAATGTTTTAATAAATTTATGAGTAAATATTAAAACCCCTTGTTATGGATTATATTCATGATTGCACATCCTTGATCTATATATGGAGGCCGGTGGCCATTGGATGTTTTTTTATTGGCGATGCGTGCATAATTTTATGTCCCACACCACGTATTGGGGGGTTGGGGGGGGGGTGATTGGAAACAGTACTAAACGCTATGCATGTTTTTGGACTTTGAGAAGTTATGCGACCACCCCTAAGTGGTGATTTGAAACAGTACTAAACACTATGCATGTTTTTTTACTTTAAGACCCCTAAGTGTGTATGGGGCTATTTGTCCCCAAAATGGAAACAAATATTAGAACTAGGGCTTTCTCAGTTGCTGCATCGACTCTCTGGAATTCACTCCCTGTTAGTGGTAGGTCAGTAGGAAACATGATAACATTATGCCATCATCTGACAACTTATCTTATTAAGCATGCCTTCCCTCTTTAGTTCCTACCATATTCAACCATATGTACACAACTTTAGCAACAAAAATGTGTACATTAATTTCAACATTGCCACACCCTTTTGTTTTTAATACCTATGGGTGCGGGTTTCCAATAATTTAAGCACGAAAGAAGTTTTTGCATTATTATTATTATTATTAGTATTATTATTAGTATTATTAGTATTGTTATTATTATTATTAATATTATTATTATTAGTATTGTTGTTATTGTTATTATTGTTATTATTATTATTATCTGAACAGAAATTGGATAGGATTGATCACATACACCCACCCTTCCATCCCAAAAAACTCTCTAAGACATTAACATAAATGACACTTTTTAAAACAAAAAATAAGGGACGAACATTTAAAGAAAAGAAGTATAATTTACTCTTGACAATTGTCTGCCACACTTTCTGTGGGATGCAGTAGCACAGTGACTAGAACACCGGAGAGTATCACTGTTCAAATCAATCGAGAGCATGATAATTCAAATCAATTGAGAGCATTAGGGTTCAGATCAGTTGAGAGCACCAGGGTTCAGATCAGTTGAGAGCATTTGGGTTCAGATCAATTGAGAGCATCAGGGTTCAAATCAATTGAGAGCATTATGGTTCAGGTCAATTGAGAGCATTATGGTTCAGGTCAATTGAGAGCATCAGGTTTCAAATCAATTGAGAGCATCAGGGTTCAGATCAATTGAGAGCATCAGGGTTTAAATCCATCTGCTTGAGCAATTTTGTGTACTCCCTGTTGCTTCAGTTCACGCAGCTGTGTAACTCTGTGCCTGGTTATAGACAGTGGGGTACATATGTGAACAGTTAGTCTTTGCACAATAATTGCACCATGGCTGAATGATTCCCAGAGAAGTGAAAGTGTTGTTGGAATAAACAGGTCTGCCAGGGGATGTAAAATGTAAAGCCCTTTGAACAGTACCAAGGACTGGATATTGTGCTATTTAAGAACTTACCTTTTTTTGGACATTGTGTAATATAAGATATATGTGCCCGCCCAGTTGCTCTTGATATATATATATATATATATATATATATATATATATATATATATATATATATATATTCTTGATATATTCATCTATGGATTTTTGTCTGAATTAAAACATTATTATTATTTATTTTTATTATGTATGCTGTTGCATAATTGTAATACTGATAGATAATAACAAATAATAATATGAAACAAACCAGTGTCTAGTTGAAGTATTCCATGAGTTTACAGACACAATATTGGCACAATAATAGTTTGGTACATTTGTCACCGGTGTTGTCATCAACAGGACGAAGATGACTACCCAACAGACAGACAGTCAGCTGCACCAAGAAAGAAGACCAAGAAGAAGTCATCTTCAAGAAGGGGGGAAGAGGGTGTCTTCATTCAACGCAATGTTACCCAAAAGAAGGGCAAGAAAAATGCATGAAAGTTTATAGACTAGTATATAGGCAGCTTCGTAAAACCTTTAAAGGATTGGCATTCTGATTTGTTAGAATGTGAATTTTTACTTAATGTTTACCTCTCAAGAAACTGTAAGATATATTTTCTTTTACACTCAGCTTTTAAAATTATAAGGTTCTGTCTACAATGTTTAGACAATTCCCAGAATTCAGTTCCTGAAGAATGTAAATTATGTAAATTTCAGTAGTGTCAAAAACAATATTTCTGTTAATTTATTTCCCAACTTGATAAATATTTTCACCTGCACACAAGTGTTTAAAAGAAAATCTATAGTAAATTATTATCTCAACATATGAAAATGTTCATCAGTTGTAATCCTCTCTACGAATATTTCGACTGATTCTCTCGGTCTTTCAGTTTCTTGAGAGATAAAAACTATGCCAAAGCTTCTAAAATGTGTGCGTGTTAGTGCAGAACATGTCTTCGTGTTATACGTTTTAATGTACCGTCTTCAACAGTTAGACAGAAAATAATAGAATGTCAGATTCCACCAAATTCAGATTATTTTAACCTTTGTCCAAAATATAATCTTGCTGATTAATATTGCACCAAGTTCTATTGTGGAAGAGTAATGAATGGTAATATTTATTGTCTTACAGTGGCAATTAATATTGAGAATATCATTATTTAAAAAAGTGAGTGTATTTCCAATATTGTATAAAAAGCCTGTGCATTTGGTGTATATGTTACTAGTTATGTTTTGTTATTTGTATAGTACATGGTTGTGTCAGATAGTATAGTATGGTTGTATTTGAATGTTCATGTTACAATTGTATGTTTATATTATCATAAATGATGTCTTATACGTCACTGTGAAACAATTATATTGTGATAGTGCATAAGCATGCTTTCGGCATAATAAACTTTTTTTATAGTTCGTGAACCATACCACATTCCAACATGTTTATTGAATTAACTGCTTATTAGAGCTAACATTTTCAAATAAACATACATGTGTGAAACATAAAATATATTGTGGTAATGCTAGTGAACTATTTAGAAAATATTAATGCGAGATGTTTCTCTGTGCATCTTCAACGAGCTATTACCACACCGCGCGGAATCGTTGCTAAGCGGTCAGTAAATACCAGAATGCTTCGATATAGTTTCACGTCTTCCTTTAAGATGTGTTCATTTGCTTTTGCTAAATGTTTACGTTAAATGATTTAACGTAAACCCATTTCACTTAAATCTGTATAATCAGATATGTTTTCCGTGGTAGAAGGTACTCCTCGCTCAGCTGACTTTTCGGACTGCATCAGGTATGCATGGCAGGTGATTAATGTAGTAGTTACGATAGTCACCACGTGCCTCCCCATGACATAGATACCTTGTCGTTGTGGGGGTAGCTTGAGTGCCTCCCTAACCCTGCCAGCTATGCTGGTGGGAGTCGTACTCCTGAAAGGGTCACCCAAATTGTATTGGTTAAGGGGTAGAGAGGTAAGACTAAAATGAATGGTAATTCACATTGGCGTTTTGAACGCAGGGTTAATAACCCTACCTCGTCAAAACACTCCTTACACATAACTCAAAGGACCCCCAAGGGAACTGGCAATAAGTCGTGTGAGCCTTATGTGACACGAAGAACGTAAAGTGCGTTATGCATAATTAAGGATAACCACCACTGCACAACTATCGCATTTATTCGCAGTCATAAATATGCAAAATGTATTACAATCGATTATAGAAGACACAACAAAATAGACTTATGATCGGTCGTAATGCACATCACAATCTTTGCCTTGGTTACGACATATCGTCCCGCGCGGGATTCAAGTGTAAGTTCCGATAATGTACCTCGGGAAGATCATTGAACGGATCCGCAGGCTTCGTCGACCTGTGCTTCTTAAGTTCTTAAAAAAACATAGTTTTTCACTATGTTTAGAAATTCCATTTCAAACACCATAACACTGGTTTCCTTTCTTCGCCGTAATTCAACCTATTTAGAAACTATTTCATATTGTAAATAACGCGTGGATTGCGCGTGGATGATGTAAGGATCTGAACAATAAGCGGGTCGTGCACTGTGGACTAATCCTAGCGCTAAGTATGTCTCTTTCTGTTAAAACGGCAAGACACTGTTGGCAATTGCGTATTGGCGAACTTGGTTTCTATGTTAACGTGTGGAGAGACGTATCACACTACTTTCCACTGGCCAAATGCACATTGTTTCAGTTCTGCTGTGAGCCATGTTCAACAAATCCATCTCGAAATGTAAAATGAAAAAGTGTACGTTACTTGTATTTGTCCGAGTTCGCCTGTACTTTCCGCCAACTGTTCACATCATGATAGAAGCTTGACATTTGATGCACATATACTTTAATGTAGAATCGGAAATGATTGGCATAAAACATGGAAACCAACAGGAACACATGAAATGGC